>CM052436.1:59882072-59894793 GCA_028533085.1 Varecia variegata
CAGAAAATTGGTTTCCCTGATCATCACCTAAGTGCACATTTGGGAATAACACCAATTGTGTATTGGACAGAGGTGGGGGGTGGGGGGAGGGGGATGGGTGTATACCTACATGATGAGTGCAATGTGCACTGTCTGGGGAATGGGCACGCTTGAAGTTCTGACTTGGGGGGATGGGGGTGGGGGAGGGGATGGGTGTATATCTACAAGAAGAGTGCAATGTGCACTGTCTGGGGAATGGACACACTTGAGGCTCAGACTCGGGGGAATGGGAGGGACATGGGCAATATATCTAACCAGAACTTATGTACCCCCATAATAAGCTGAAATAAAAAAAAAAAGAAATAAACCCCATAAGTTTGTGTCCCTTCACATTCATTCATTTAACAAATATTTGTTGTGTGCCATTCATAAACTAGTTTTGGGGCTATATTCTTAAGGATATAGCAACAAACAAATCAGAGAGCTTAAAATTTAGAAAAAACATAATAAAATAAGTAATTAAAATAAATTCCATGAGTGTTGTGAGAGGGCAATGGAGTAGTGTGCTTTGGGAACACTTGTCATGGGTACTCAAGCTAGAGTGGGCTGTTAGGAAAGACCTCCTGGGAGAATAAGGAGTAGTGATGCATCTGGTGAGAGGAGTATTTCAGCAAAGGGTACATCATGATTGAAGGACCAAAGATGAGAAATGGTATACCAAATTCGGGAGTTTAAAAAGCTTAGTATGGAAACACAGTAGGAATGCAGTGTGTGTGTGTATGGAAGGAGAAAGGCTACAGATATAGATGTGCTCAGGAAACGGGCAACTCTGTAAATCTGTGGTCCCCAACCCCCGGCTGCAGACTGGTACTGGTCCACAGCCTGTTAGGGACCGAGCTGCAGAGCTCCACCACATCCTCCCACCATCCGTGGAAAAATAGTCTTCCATGAAACCAAACCAGTCCCTGGTGCCAAAAATATGGGGACTGCTGCTATAAGTTATGTTATGAAGTCAGAATCTTATCCTAAGCATGCTGTTAAGCCACTTGCATCTATAACTAATTTAGGGAATAAATTGAACTCAAAGGAGGTGTCTATTTTCTCCTGTGACTACCATTAATTGAACAATGTCTAATTTCCTTTCTTGCTTCTTTAACGATATTCTAGGCAGATCTCACAGCTTTTCAGTCTCTCTTCCCTCCCTCTGATTGTTTAAACTCCTGTAGTGAGTGGTAACTCAATTTAAAATGATATACACATCTAAAAGGTGCAATTCAATTCATTTCGACATATTTACACACCTGTGAATCCATCGTCACAATCAAGGAAATGAACATATCCAACCATCATTCCTCAAAGTTTCCTCATCCTCTTTGTTATCCTCCCTGCCCTTCCCCCAATCTCACCCACCACTGATCTGCTCTGTGTCACTATCAGTTAGTTAGTTTTCATATTCCAGAGTTGCATATAAATGAAATAATACAGACATGTTCTTGCTGCCTCATTTCTTTTACTCACAATAACTATTTTGAGATTCATCCATGCTGTAGCATGTATCAGCAGTTTGTTTATTCCTTTTTATAGCTGAGCAGTATTTCATTATCTAGGAGTACCTGCTTATGAAGATTTGCTTTTCCTCACACATTTGTGTTAATCAGTACTTAGCTGAAGACTTGAGGGACCTCACCACAGATATCTAGAAATTACTCTTGGCTAAGCTCTTTCTTCTCCAATACTCTGTCTGGAGAAAGCTAGACCTTCTACTCTATCTTAATTTAGGGGGATCACTGAGCTTTATAAGGTTCCCCTACCTCCTCAGTGACCTAGGTACTCTTGCTAGACAGTAAACTGGGGGCAATGGTACAGCTCACCCCATTTGTTCTCTCCTTGGTCAGGAATCATTGTCCTTTGCTGCCTTCAAGTCCAATGTCTGAAAGCTGTTGTTTCATATATTTTATCTGGTTTTGTTCATAGTTTCAGTTGGAAATGTAAATCCAGTACCTGTTTCTACACCTTGCCTGAAAGTGAAATTTTACTCTCAGTAGCATTCAATTATAAAAATATTATTTTTAGAATTATAACTTCTTTTAAGATATTAAAAGCATAGTCCAGTCCAACAACAAAATGTCAATCTGCTATCTATTTCTATGCCTTTCTCCTCTTCCTAGTTGAGGCCTAGTTCATGCGTCAGGGACCGGCAGTGGGAAAGAAGTGATAGTCTGGTCTTTCACTCTTCCTTTGGCTCTTTCAATTCACCTTATCCCTCAAGCTATTGACTTTTCTGAGGCTGGGGCAGGGGAATGGGAGGTAAAGGAAAGGGCAGGGAAAATCTTATATGATTTGTACTGTTTGATTTGTACTCTTAGGGTTCATGCCCTTGGTATTTGCAGAGATTCCCTCATGGGTTGCATTTTTGGGTTCTTTGAAGCCCCACAGAAAGCTCCAAATAACAGTTTCCACTCATCTAGGAAATGCACCCTCTGATAGGACTTTTTCAAACGCTTCCTCCTCCAGCTGCTATGTGGATGTTTAACCACATTCACACCCTGAGATCCTTTTATCTTACCAACCTCCCTACTGAGGTGGGTTCCCTTCAAAAGAGCTACTTTCCATGGCACCCATTTGGCTCATAGTAAACTCATCATTCCTACTACACCAAGTGGCAGGAAGGCAAGCATGCCATGCCATTTCCTCTTTCCTTGCCCTGGTCTTCTGCACTGCTCCAGCTGGCTTCTACCTTCCAGAATCCTCCCACTGAAGTGCAGGTAGTGGTTTCTAAATAATGTACACCTAGCTTCTGTCCCTAAGGGGACATATCTCAAGCTCTCCCAAAATGGCGGTTCCTCATTTTTACTGGCAACTCAATCTCCCAGGTATTTTATTCACCTTTGCACCTCTTTCATTTGGCTCAGGAAGAAGGATGATCACTCTCCCTTACTTGTCCCTTGAGGAAGGGTAGGATTAATATTAAAGAATATAGTATTTCATTCCTAATGAAACTTAACCTCCTACTAAAATAGATCATTAAGTCTCTCATTGTTTTAATGCATTTGCTGTCTTTTAGCAAGTCCTGCATGAATGAATCTAAAAACTTTCTTTAGAGCATGATTATGTTTGTTCATTCTCAGCCAAAATTCAAGACACAAGGGACATTCTCATTCAATATGCTGTTGAGATAGGATCAAATTTTCCTTTTGAAATGATCACCATGGCTGCAGTGTGGGAAATAGAAGACAGGCAGGACAAGTAAGGCATGTATTTATTTATTTATATTTGTTTATTTATTTATTTATATTTTCCCTTAGCTTCATTGAGGTGTGACTGACAAATAAAAATTGTATATATTTTAGGTGTACAATGTGATGCTTTTGATAAATGTATATATTGTGAAATGACTACCACAATCAAGCTAACATATCCATTAATTCACTTAGTTATCTTTTGGGTGTGTATGTATGGAAAGAGTACTTGAGATCTACTCTCTTAGCAAATTTCAAATATAGAATACATTGTTACATTAACTACAGTTGCTATGCTGTATATTAGGTCTCTAGAACCTAGTCATCTTTATAACTGAAAGTTTCTACTCTTTGACCATCTCCTGTTTTCTCCCACATTTAAAAGACTAATTATCTTAACAATATTAGGCATTTAGCTGAAGTTCCCCCTGAAAGATACGGAGAGCAGCCTAACTCTGGATTCATTAAAAGCCTCAGAGACAGTGCATTTGGGATCTAAAGTCTTGGGGAACCAGCGTAAGAGCTTGAGGCTGCTGGTGGTAGAGGCTATTGAAGGTGGAGGTCTCCTTTAATTGTGTCTGAGCCTAAGAGGTTTATTTTATTTGTCTTTGTCCTATTATGGGCAAAAATCCAGGTTCCCTAGCCTCAGATATATCTGCCCAAACTCTCAACTCTGGGTAAAAGGTATAGAAACGATCCAGAAGGGAATTGCTGGCTTAACAAGGAGGGTGTCCTTGATAAAGGGAATTCCTATCTTGATGAAGCCAAAGGCTCTCAAATTCTATGCTTAGTAGACACTTTCCATAACTCAGGGGAACATTTTTGCTCTGCTGGACCCACTTTGAGCATTTCTAGGGGGCGTGATTTGGCTATGTCTGTCTCTGTTCTTAAGCTCCGTGTTTCTAAATCTTAGTTAAAAAGGGAGAGACGAGTTTGGATAAATCAAATTTCTGTTCAGGCTGGACGTGGTGGCTCACACCTGTAATCCTAGTGCTCTGAGAGGCCAAGGCAAGTGAATCATTTTAGCTCAAGAGTTGGACAGAAGCCTGAGCAAGAGCGAGACCCCGTCTCTACTAAAAAAAATAGAAAGAAATTAGCTGAACAACTAAAAATATATAGAAAAAATTAGCTGGGCATGGTGGCGCATGCCTGTAGTCCCAGCTACTTGGGAGGCTGAGGCAGAAGGATCGCTTGAGCCCAGGAGTTTGAAGTTGCTGTGAGCTAGGCTGACGCCACGGCACTCTAGCCCAGGCAACAGGGTGAGACTCTGTCTAACAAAAAAAAAAAAAAAAATTCAGTTCAAATATCATTTCCTCAGAAATATTTTTCTCTCCAAAAACCAGCTATCATTTCCTATCCCTTTACCCTGCATTATTTTCCTTTATCACTCATATAATTACCTGACATTATTCTTTATATCTATTTTATATTGATTTACTGTTTATCTATTCCATTTGAATGTAAGTTTTGTGAGGATAGAGACTTAATCTGTCTTGTTACTACTGTGTTTCCAGTGCCTAGAACAATACCTGACATATAATAGGTGTTCAATAAATACATGTTGAATTACTAAGTTGAATGGAAGACTGGACTTTTGTCAAAGTTCTCTGCCAGAGCATTATTTCCATCGTTTCTTTGTAAGAATTTGATGCTGAGGATTTCTTTTCACAGAATTATCTAGCCCTTTCATACGGGGAACAGTCCCAGTACTTGGCATGCCTTTACAGCCGGACACGGGATCCAAACACTTAAAGTGGTGTTGGGGAAATAGTCTATCACAGGGGCCCACACACAGGGGAACAAATTAAGAGTCCAGTTACCTGAGTTGGTGGTTTTGAAACACGAAGGGGCATATAAACCACAGTTGGGGCATATAAACCACAGTCTGAGATGGCTTGGTCGTGAGTCCTTTTTAATACTGATCCAAAGATTTTATATTACTTTAGAATAGGACTGGATTGTTAAGGAAGTCTGGACGGCACTAATCCTGAAGTCGAAGGTGAAGTGGCTCCACATGAGGGGAATGGCATGTTGAACAATGAAGAAACAAGAACACTGGGTTTTCATGCACTTCAATCAGAGAAACTCTACCTTTATCTCTTTTACATACTGTGGTTTGTAATACATTTTCATTTGAAGACAGCATTTTGTGTATAAAGGCAAAGCATTTTGTGGACAAAGGGGGATACAATGGAAGTGGGTATAGGGCAATGAAACTCTAGCTAAAAGACCAGTTTTTGTTAATTATGGACCTACTTTTTATCTTGACTTTTGTTATTCCAAAGGTCATTTAAATGTGGTTAGATTTATTACCTCTATCACTTGATTCATATTTGAATGTAGTTTGTTGTATCACTCAATTACCAATGCATTAGACCAGGGCAGGAATTCATGCTCTAAGAAAAGCATGTTAAAAAATAGCCTCTATGAAAGTAGCACTATTCTGAGAAAAGGAGTATTGATGTATCTGGGCATGCTACTTAAATGATATAATTAATATATGTCTGGAATTAGCTATGCCTGATAGACCTTGATGTCTGTTACCAAAGTCTAACCAAAGTCACTCCCAGGAATAAATTAAATATGTTTAAAAAACATATTATCGAGACTAATGTAGTAGGGAAGCCTGCTTTTTCATACTAACACAATACATTTAATTATGCAATAAGAATGCAAGGAAAATGGCATTTGAAGAGGGGAGTTAACAGGGTGAGAGACATTCAGAATCCAGAATAATCACAACCTAAGCCCAAATAAGGTAAATCTTTTGAGGAAGTTATATTTTAGCAATTATTTGATATAATACCTTTTAAATACGGTGTTTAACTTGGCATCATTATTAATCTTAGGTTCTCTACCTTTGAAAGAATATGAATAATAATATGAGATGTGTATTTGAGTAATTATAAAGCAATGACTGTCATGACAGGGACCTCTGACTTAAGAGGAATATTGAAAAATCATTGTGTTAGAAGCCAAGGGACTGGGGTTTTGAGCTAAGATTTACCATACATTACTGACCATAGACAATTCACATTCTCCTTCTAGGTTTCAGTGTTTCTGTAATTTGAAGAAGTTGGGAAAATTCTTCCCAGCTATAGCATTGTATGAATAAAAACAAAATAAAAAAACCTGGATTTACAGCACAGTGGTATCCCAATGAATTAATTTCTGACAAGATTTAGCTGAGATGAAAAAAAATTGATTTTATAGCAGCCTGCGTGCAGGAAAAAAAATAATTTGAAAGCTAGAAAATAAATAGGAGTGATTGTCAGAGGTTATTAATAAAACTCTGAAAAGAACACCTTTGATATTCATGAGGAAAGTGGACACTTCCCCTCTCAAATGATTTTTCTTGAGAAGAAAGTGGTCATTTGTCTTTCACCTCTCTTTTTATTGACTTTAATCACTTAGATTTAAGTTCCATTGAATTTGAATTTGATTTAAAAATTTATAGAAAATTCCATTATTCCAAAAAACTTCCTTCCCCAAATTGTCACTATGTATAATAGTTCAACATCTGAGACATGTATCATTGAGAGTTCTTAGTTGCAGACAACAGAGTTCATTCCACTGGGTAGCACAAGGAAACCTATATTAACCAAGGACCAAGTTTAATGTTAAATATCCAGGAACAGCATGTGCAGGAAGCACATATAAGGGGGAATACCAAGGGAATGCTGTAGCAAAGCATCATTTTTATTACTGATGTTTACAGATGATTATGCTCAGAATTCCATGCTCAACTCTTGTTCCCCATTGCGGGTTCAATATTTTTCTTTGATTCTGTCAGATGGGACATAGTCAGTATTGTCCTTACTATTGTGAGGTGAAGTCCATGTTGTTGAGCTTGTATATAATTTATGTCCCTGATTCCATAGCCACATTGTTGATGAGCCCTTGAGCAAACACTAGAGTGCATGGAGAAAGGAACTGACTAAGACTACAACATGATTTTCACATATGTGTAACTCTGCTACAGAGGAGTCCTTTTTGGTGAGTATTCATGAGATGTAAATATTCTCACCTTTGGCTCACATCTTTTTCCCACTCTTTTTTGTTAATAATTATCCAATTTTATTCCTTTCATGTGATGGCCATTGGGTCAAACCTTTAGCCATGGCAAATAAGTTAGTAGGTCTATATCTCTGATCATGTCATTGGATGTACCATAGTTTTTTTTAAACATTAATCCACTGAAGAATATCTGTTTTGTTTTCATTCTTTAGCTAGTTCAAATAAAGCTTCTATGAAACTTTGTGTGTAGATTTTTGTATGAACCCACGTTTTAAACTTTTTTTTTTTAATTATTTTTCTTTTTTTTTTTTTTTGGAGACAGAGTCTTGCTCTGTTGCCTGGGCTAGAGTGAGTGCCGTGGCATCAGCCTAGCTCACAGCAACCTCAAACTCCTGGGCTTAAGCGATCCTGCTGCCTCAGCCTCCCAAGTAGCTGAGACTACAGGCATGCGCCCCCATGCCTGGATAATTTTTTCTATTTTTAGTTGTTTGGCTAATTTCTTTATATTTTTAGTAGAGATGGGGTCTCACTCTTGCTCAGGCTGGTCTCAAACTCCTGACTTTGAGTGATCCTTCCGTCTCGGCCTCCCAGAGTGCTAGGATTACAGGCGTGAGCCATCATGCCTGGCCTGAACCCATGTTTTTATTTCTCTGATAAATGCTCCAAAATGTGATAGCAGTGTGTTTATTTTTTGTTTGTTTTTTTGTTTGTTTTTGTTTTGTTTGAGAAACTACCAAACTGCTTTCTGAAATAGCTGTACTATTTTGTGTCCTTACCGGCAATATATAAGTAATCCAATTTTTCCACACCATCATCAGTATTTGGTGTTCTCGCTATTTTTTTATTTTAGCCATTATCACATATATGTAACCATATCTCAGTGTAGTTTTATTTGCATTTCCCCAATGACTAATGATGTTGAACATGTTTTCAAATGCTTATTGGACACCTATTTATACTCTTTGATGAAATATCTGTCCATGTCTTGTCCAGTTTTTAATAGAATTTATTATTATAAGATGTTAAGTTATAAGAATGTTTTATATGTTCTGAATAATAGTCTTTTATTAGATATGTGGCTTGTAAATATTTTTTTCTAGTCCATAGATTGTCTTTTTTATCCTCCTCACATGGTCTTTCACAGAGCAATAGTTTTTTTTTTAACATTTTAATAAGGTCTAATTTATCAATTTTTCCTTTTGTGGATCATACTTTTGATGTCAAGTTTAAGAATTATTTTTTTAAACCCTACATCCTGAAACTTTTCTCTTATTCCTTAATTTTTGATGACTTTTATGAATTAAATTTTTGGTCAAATTTTGTGAAAAATTTCATTTAATAGGGGGAGGAAGAGCGTAAGACAAGTGGAAAAGTATGAGCAGTGTATTCATGTATTACAGTAGAAAGACTAGTCTTTGGTGTCAGACCCAGGAGTGAGTCAATCACAGTTTGGCAACATATTGGCTATGTGGCATTGGTTGCTTTACTTCTCTCTGTATCAATTTTTCATTATCAAAATAGGCACTAAAATACCTGTGTCACAAGTTTGGAATGTAGATTAAAGAATAGTCCTTAACAGAGCATTTGGTATTTGGTATGTACTCATTAAATAAAAAAAAAAAAAGCTGTTGGTGTTAATATTATTTATCATACATCTAAGCATGTGTCAGAATTTATTGGTATATTGGTGTAGGGGGATTTAGTTATGAGATCATCTATTCTTATATTGCTATTCAGGGTAATGAAGAAGGTAAAACTTGGGACATTATCTTGTAGTAAGAGAGCGTTGTTTGGGGTAGCAATAGGGAACAGAAAACATCAAAGAAGACATAAGAAGGGAGAAGAGTATGGTAGGAGCTGTGTTCAATACAGCCAGTACTCCTTAATATCTTGTTTTCTTCTCTGTTTTGGCCAAACAGAAGGCTATACTTCCCAGCCCCCTTGTTTTGGGGAGTCATGTGACTATACTGGCTAATGATCAGTGATGAGAAATGTTATCACTTCTGAACTGAAGGAGTGGACCATCCTACACAATCCTCCAGCTCTCTTTGCCCTACTGTGACATCCTAGAAACTATGAGGCATGTTGGAGCTGCAAGACAGAAAGAGGTTGGATTCCCAGTGCAGTCACAAATGCAAGGGAGCTGCTTTGGTCGGGGGTGAGCAACTTCAGAGAACTCTGAATCAGTAGAAATAAACTTTGCTGTGTTAAGTCAGTGGGGTTTCAATTTGCTTGTCACCACAGCTTGGACTAGCCAATTCTTACTAATATTGAATATTTTCCAATAATGGTCACAGCTCACTCTGGCAGTACCTCTTACTTACAGCTGTCCAGCAGGATGCCTCTCAACATTTTTACATTCAAATACAGACTTTTTGGTAGTGTACTTGAAGAGTTTAAATGTGGGTTAAAAACAGTAATTTAGAGCAAATTGAAATAGTATTATATATTAAATATAACATATATCACAATATATGGGCTAAATTATTTTTATTCAGATTATGAATAAAATGTTACAAACAATAGTTAAAATTAGTTTTCCTTTTAATGTGATGCTTCCTGCTGATGTTTTAAAATTTCATTTAATATTCATGAAGTTTTTATCTTTTTATGCACTTGGTGTTAGTAGGAATTGAAAATTCTAATTTCAAGGTATCCTATTGAAGCCTACAACATATATTTCACTTTGTAAATGATTTACAGGATTTTCTTCTTGTTAATAATCTAGAGCTAACAATGAGATGTATAGTTTGAAGAGCATTGAGTATAGAAACATATCAGATTTTTCCCCCTATAATATAAAAATCAAAATCTGTCCTCTCAATTGAAGAAATCATTTCTGCAATTTTATTTTTCTATATCCAAAAAATGGGCAATATTTTCTCTTACAATGCTACCAATTTCTATATAAAGGGAAATTTCCCAAAAGGGAAACCATTTTGGTACTATAATATAAAGGAATATGTTAAGTGCTTTCAATTACCCTATCTACAAAATAATTGATTTTATCTAAAAAGCCAGTAGTTTATCTTTAAAATGTAAAATGTTTCCAAAGGCTTTTCCTTACCTGTATTAACCCTGCCATGTAAATTATAAGCACCTGCCAAATATACCAATTTTGAATAACACATTTAAATCTTAACGTATTTGCAAAAGATATTTTCTACTTCTTTTTCAAATATACTAATAGTTCCTAAATATTAACATTGGTTTAATTTCTAGATATAACATTGTATCCTCCTGGAGAGGTATCCTAGTTTGGTGTACAAAAGTGAGTGTTTACTTTTTTATAATTTAGCAGAATTATTTAACAGGTAAGTTTTAATAGTGTTCATTATTTATAGTTAATACTTCTAGTGTGGTCAAATATAGATTTTAGTGTAATAGGTCATGTTTTTGTAATCTTCTTTATTCAAAAAGAAAAAAAGCATAATTTTTGTGAATGCTTGAGATTTTATTAGGACTCTTACCTATAGGCTTCTCTTTGTTATCAGAAAAAGTACAGAATCCAAATACAGTCAGCCTAGAATGGCCTAGAATGAGCTGAATGTTAACAGCTATCCTAGAGCAATCTGATTCCCTGAGTCTGTTGCAAAAAGGACAAGCACCTCATGCCCTGGAAGGTGAGCCTGGGACTTAACAATATAAAAGTTTGGAGTTGGTTGAGAGGACCACAACATCTGAGGCCTTCCATGATCTGATACTAACTTATCATTTTGTTTGTGACTTCATCATACTTATCATTACATTCACACTGGGACTATACCCTATTTTTAACAACAAAAAAATTGTACTTTTATGAACTTCAGGCATCCTGTCTTATACCATCAGCCTGAAGCTCCATTATGCCTCCCTCTTTCCTCTCTAGATGTTCAAGTCCTAATTCTTCATGGCCTTCAGCCTTAAATTAGTAGTAGGTATTCCATATATTGATATGACATTTTATAATATTGAAGAGTGATTTAGGTATTATTCACTCTCTTGTTTTCATTTATTAATATTACCCTTTTTTTCTGATTGGCTTTTTAAAAATATTTTTTTATTTCAGCATATTACGGGGGTACAAATGTTTAGGTTATGTATATTGCCCTTGCCCTACCCGAGTCAGAGCTTCAAGGGTGTCCATCCCCCAAACGGTGCACACTGCACCCATTACCTGTGTTGAGAGATGAAATCGCCCAGGGCTGTAGTCAGTGAATCAGAGTTCATGAGGGTATTCATGGTTGAATATATACCAAGTCTGAATTTTCTGCCACTGGGAACTGTGGTTTTGTGATTGGGTTTGTCACACAGTGAACACGCAAAGAGGAAACAATCTTCGTGAAGCTTCAGCTTGATTGCCAAAGCCTGGTTTTTAAAGTGGCAATTTTTTGCTTCCATGTTATAGAGCAATATTTTGTTTACCCAGAAATGTTAAGACCAACTGCAATTCCAGAGGGACCTACACTTATGATGTAAGGTTTGAATGACTTGTCAAAAGTGCTAAGCTCCAGATTTAGAGTTTCACGAAAAACTTTGATTTTCCCAAAGTGATACTATGAGCCTTTGAAATAACTTTGCTTTGCTCATTGGGTTTCCCTACGGAGCATACAGGCTTTATGGCAGGTATTTTGATTCCCAGAGGAATGCCTTTTAAAAATGCCAACCCATCACAAATCCCAAAGCTTAAAAGTGCCTGCTGTTCTACTACTACTATTGTGTGTCTTGTTGAAGTTTCCTTTATGTACCTCAAAGAGAGAAAAATGAATCATAAAACTGTATCAAGGGGTGAGGTAAAATAGGAGAAAAGATTACATCTCATTGGTCCTTTTATTCTTGAGTTCTAGTTCCTAGACTTTTGGACAAGTAGAGTGAGATGAAAGATGCCACCTGCTGTCTTGCTGAAAGAGCTGTGGATCCTGGTGGTCAGGTACAAGCCCTAGGGTGAATACATCACGCTAAATCTTGGGATTGTCTTAGTTCTCTGCTAGCAGAGAGAAATGTGGGTGTGCGTTTTTAGGGCATGTAATTTGGACAGGAGAAAAAGATAAAAATGGCTTTAGGTTTATTGTGGCCACAGAGAGATTTGACAGGACAATAAAAAGTCTTAAGACTTTATAGGATCATTTCTGTTCTTCCTGCTGTATATATTTGGGGGCTTGTTGAGCTATCCTTCTCTGTGTTGTTGGGCGAAGAATGTTGAACCAGAAATCCATAGAGCTGGGTTTGAATTGTGGCTTCAACACTTCCTAGTACCTTTGGCCAAATTATTTAGCTCCTCTAGTTATCACTTTTCCTGTTCAATAGGACAGACTTGACAATCTCAATATTTTATATCTCATTTTATATCTCACAGGACTATTGTGAGGCTCAAATAAGATAATGGATGAGAAGGCCTTAGTAACCCACAAAGCACTAAATAAATGTAAGAAACTATTAGAATTGCTTCATAGAAGGTGGGTCCAACAAATCTTTGGTACTTTTTCCAATATTTATATAAACACATC
>CM052436.1:59894893-59906321 GCA_028533085.1 Varecia variegata
CTTCATTCCTGCCACAAACAGCTGTGTGTTTATAATGTATCTATATGAATAAAAGAAATGTTTATTCTAGTGCTCAAATTTGTTTACAAAAGTCAGAATTTTGTTATCATGAGATTCTTTTAAGTCTTTAAAAATGGGATATCTGATATCCATTTAGTTTTCAATTTACCCATTCATTGAAGGAAAGACAATATATTTCAGTAGAAACAACACTGAAATAGGAATAAGATTTAGGTGCACTGATTTTTCTTTTGTCATTTGTTTCCTTCCTGAAGCAAGAGAAATAATCTGTAAAGAAATGAAAAGATCTGCCCAGGATGGAATAGGATTTATGGAATGGAAAGTCCTTTTATTTTGGCAATGGGGTGGATGGAGAAAGGGTATATTTGTGTACATCACAATTCTATAAAGTGAAGCATGTCATTCTATTTGTCCCACTAATACCATTTGTTCTTATAGTCAAGATTCTCACTCAGGGTAGATAATAAAAAAAGAAGAGAAAACCCATACCACCTACCAAACAGTTTAATCCAATCTTTTACTTAAAAATAAATGTATGAAGGCATAAACATGAGTCATTGGGAAGGTATTTAATCAAATCCAACAGCACAAATAAAAGATGCCTAAAAATGAGGAGAGAAAAAAAGAACAACTGGCTCTGGAGGAATCAATGCAATTCATGGAAGAAAATATAAATCCATTTTGTCAAAATTCTTAGAGCAATTCAAGATTTTTTTCATAAAACAAACCATGAAGAATGGTTTGTTTTATGAAAGGATAAAGCCTTCCCAAAAGAATTCATTTAAATTTAAAATATTGGCCAAATTAAAAAAAAAAACACACAGAACTGAAGGAAAGTTCAAATAAATCTCACAGAATATTATTCAAACGAAGATGAAAAGTTTGACAGAAAAGATGAGAGACGTAGAAAGACAACATCCATCTAAATGAAAATAAAGGGGAAGAAATTTTGAAGACACCACAGAAGAAACATGCAGTGCTGAGCAGGATATTAAAAAAAGGCAGACTGTAGTAAAATTTTATAACCATAATTAAAAAAAAGGTGTACAAATTTCCATAGAGTAAAACAAAGAAACAATACTCAAATTGGGCACCTATAAATTAGCAAACACCAGATCATATCAGACTTCTCATCAGCAAATGAGCTGTTAGAAGACAGTGGCCTTAAATGTTCTGAGAAAAAAAATATTGCAAACCTAGAAATCTCTATACAGTCGGCTATCATTATCCCCAGGTTCTTCATCTGCCGATTCAACCAACTGAGGATTAAAAATATTTGAAAAAAATAACAATTCAATGATAAAAATATAATACAAATAGACAATGTGTTATAACAACTATTTGCATAGCATTTACATAGTATTAGGTATTATAAGCAATCTAGAGATGATTTAAGGTAAACAGAAGGATATGTATAGGTTATATGTAAATATTATATCATTTTATATAAGGGACTTAAACATCCAGGGATTTTGGTATCCATGGGGGTCCTGGAACCGATCCCCTGTGCCTAGGGAGGACTCTACATAAATTACCATTCAAGTGTACTTGACAAATAAATATTTCTTCAGACATTCAAGGAAGCACTCAAAAAGTTTATATATAAAACTAACATAAGGGTATATTTAGGCAAAATGAAAATTAAATCCAGGAAAGAGAAAAAGAAGTGGGAAACGGTCTTCAATGCTTATTTTATATGCTAAGTGCATGCATGCACATATACGCAAACGAAAGTTTAGCATCTGCCATTGGACATGCTTACGATGAGACTTTTACCCTGCGTTACTAATCAGGGACAAGACTTGGATTCTCTTACACTAAAAAGATACTATGGAAATAACTCATGTCTTATTTTTTCCTCAACAAATCATATATTTCTGGGTAAACTCAACTTCTTCATTTTTATGCACACTTACGAGCCAATCAGTGTTGCAACTGGCAACAGCCAATCTTCACTGTGTGAAAACCAGCTGATAACAAATTTCACTACTCCTCAATTGCCTGTTAAAATTTGAAGAAATAATCAGATAAAATTTGATTGAAAAATGAATAAATGGCTAGGGTTTATTCTCAGGGACAACTTTTCAATGTTGAAGAAACTATTAATTTAGTAAAAAAAAAAAAAAAAAACCTTGAAATTATTATCATGAGAAATACACGTCCCTTCACTTCCAGAGCACCAGAACAAATGTTCTATTTTTTTTAAGAAGCATGTAAAAATGGAGGGGGGGGAAAAGGCACGTGGTGGCATGTTGCTAGTCTTAACTATAGCAGAGATCTGACTCTGAAATTATGTATGTTAATCTTACTTTAATGACTATAGTTAGGAGGAAAGCAATTCTCAAGCTTAAATGACAGATTCAGGACCTCTTGCTTTAACATTGGCCAAACCCAAATGAAAAAAATACAGCCCACAGTGTCTGGAGGGAATGTAATTTTATCCAATGCCTCGGCAGCTAAGCCAGGGGCAGGGAAACCATGGCCTTAAGGCCACATGTGACCTTCTAGGTCCTTAAGTGTGACCTTTTGATTGAATCCAAATTTTCCAGAACAAATCCTTTTATTTTTATTAATCAAGTTTTGTTCATCTTTTATATGTTTATTTTATTTTTAAATGAATGTATTTAAAACACCAAAGAATAAAATAAGTTTCAATGAAATAATCCTTCCAGATTGACCAGCACAATTAGAACATTAGTAACCCACAGGGCTAAATTGATGGTTGCTACATTCATGATTTAGTTTGAACTTCCCCCACCTGACTGGCACCACTACCGCAGGAGGCTGGTTGGTGAGAGTTTACGGGATCAAGTACTCCAGTCTGTTACCAGTTTTTCACAACTGTGCATGGTGTTTCTGTTTGAAGTGGAATTTGTGAATAGTTGCACAGCTTGTCAGTATTTTTTAATTCTGGCTGCTTAGAAGACCAAGGGAATGCTGAAGGAAGAAAATAGATTTTTTAATGAGGATTGGGAGTTGCAATATTATCTTGTTTCTGCTAAAGATAAGATGATTTGCTTGCTTTGTGATACTGCAATATCAACATTAAGGAAATTCAATTTTTATCAGCATTATAACACTCATAAGGACCACAAACATTTTAAATTAGAGGGAGAAGTGTAAAAGGTTGTATTGCAGAAACTAAAAGATGAAAAGCAAAAGCAAAGACAGTTTTTTCAAGCAGCAATAAGACCTGGAAATAATGCCACTGAAGCAACTCATAAAGTAGCTTACATACTTGGGAAAAAAGGGAAGCCATTCAGTGATATGGAAATTGTGAAAGAATGCATTGTCGAAGCTGTAGGATACTTAGACTCTGATAACATTTCAAAGTACAAACAGCTGCCCCTTTCAAGGAGAACCATAACTGATCGGCAGCATGAATTAGCCTTCAACTTAACAGAACAACTTCATGCAATACTTCAAAAGGAAAATATTTTAATTCATTTCCTTTGAATGAATCACATGATACTACTGACTCAGCGCAAGTTTTATACTTCATCCAGGTCATACAGAAGATTTTGTTTGCTATGAAGAGTTACTCACATTGGGCACTCTTATGAACAGAACATGGGGAATAGGTATCTTCAACAACTTTGAAGATAAATGTTGTGAAGTTGGACTTAATTTGGGAAATTTAGTGAGTGTATGTACAGATGATGCACCTTCCATGACAGGAAAATATGAAGGGTTTATTACAGATAAAAAAAAGTATTAACAGATCCAGATGCTCTCATTTCTTTTCATTGTATTTTGCATCAGCAAAATCTCTGTGCTAAAGCTACTATTTTTTTTTATTTTTTTAAGTGACACTTTGCAACAAATTATAAACATTGCTAACTATATTCATGCAAATGCAGCATGACATCATCAGTTTCATAACTGTTAAGGGCCAAAAACTTCAAGACTACTGACTATTACAACTTTTGGCCATATAATGTTAAAGGCTGAAATCTTAACATTGTCAAAGCTATTTCTATAATGTCATAATGTGAGTTTTGTGCCAAAAAATCATTAGCCTACTATCTCGCTTCTGTAAAACTGCTCGCTAAAGACAGTGCCCCAAGTGTGGGAATGCAGCACCCATGTTCTGCATGACCGAGCCCTATAAACTGCCCAGATCCTGTTACACCAGGACATGAGAGTGATGTAATGCTGCTTTTTGCCCCTGTAACCATTCTTGCTCTGCCCCAGTGATTTTTCACCCATGATAAAAGCTTTCTGATTCAAAGGCTCATCGCTGCTCTCTATGCGGCCGCCTTTGGCGGCGGCACAGGGAGTAGTCGCTGGCCAGCTAATAAAGACTCCTGATTTAGCTCAATTCGGTCTTTAGGTGGTCATTTCTCGCATCTCAGACCATAACAATAACATGGTAAAGTTGAAGGTTGAAGTATTCAGTGTGGATTTGCCATATCATTCTAAAGTGCCTTGGCTTATCGCAGGGACAAGTGTTAGCCAAAATTTTATCTCTGTGAGAACAGATAGTTAAATTTTATGAAGAACAGAAAATGTGAATTATTGAAGAAGATTTCTATAGGAATGCAACATTTCTGAAGAAACAGCAATGTGAATTATTGAAGAAGATTTCTATAGGAATGCAGCATTTCTGACATCATGTCAAATCACAATGACTTGAATATTTCTTTGTAAGGTAAAACTAAGTGTATATATAATATATGGCAAAAAATCCAAGCACTTCAAAAAAAACTATCTGTTTTCAAAACACTTCCTCTTCAAAAGGAAAGTTGGATGAACATTTTCCCCAATTAGCAAAGGTCCATGATGAGCAGGATGATATATGCAAACCATTTGAAGGATATGCAGCTTTTATAGGTCTATTAATTGAAGAATACAATGAAAGCTTCACTGACTTTGAGAATCATGACGTCACACTCAAATTAGCATTTTGGCCTCACCTAGTTGATATCACCAAGGCACCTAAGGAACTACAGATGGAATTGATTGAGCTCTCAGTAGATGACATTTTAAAGTCATTGTTTGATGCTAAGAAAGATCCAATTGAAATATAGAAAATACAATAACATACCAATGCCTTCAGCAACATGCCCAAAAATGCTTTCTTGCTTTTCAACCATTTATTGCTGTGAATCTGCATTGTCCTACTTAACCCAAATCAAGACGCCCTTAAGGTCACAAATGACTGATACTCATCTAGAGGATCAACTAAAACTGTGGACCTCCATGCTACAATCAAATATTCAAATGCTTTCCAACAAAAAGCAGACACACACAATAAAATCATTAAAGGTTAGGTAACTTTTAAATTAATAAATAGTTTTCATTTTTTGGAATTTTTAAGTATATAGTAGTTAGATTTTTACAAAATAATGTACATTTTTAAGTATATCTAATTGAAGTTTCTTGAATGTGGCCTTATTTGACTACAGCTAAATTAATGTGGCTTTCCGACATGAAAACCACTACTGATCTAGGCGATAAACTATGACATGCATGCAAATCCTCATCCAATCGACATCCTTGCCTGTGTTCCAAGCTGTCTACTATCCTGTTCACGCAAACAGTGATCAAAACAGGTGACATATTTCACCCTAATGGGGCTTAAATTCTAGTAGTAGAGTATAGAAAATGTAAAGTACATAATGTAATAGATGGCAATAAATGCTATGTAAAAAACAAAACAAGTAATATGGAGAGTGCTGGAGACTTGGGTTCAATTTTTAAGAGATTAGTCAGAGAATGCTCACTGAGAAAGTGCCATTTAAGCAAACATCTTTAAGAGGTAAAGGAAGGAGTCATGTGGGTAGCTGGGTAGAAATAACAGTGATTGTAAAGGTTGGCTTGTGCTTGCAACACCAGGAAGTCAGGAAGTTCAGTACAATGAGTGAGGGGATGATTATTCTGATATAACATCACAGAATTAAGGGCAGGTAGTAGCTTAAATAGGACTTTAGAGTCCTATGCCTTCAGTATGGTAGCCACTAGCCACATGTGGCTATTGAGCCTTTCGGTGTTTGTCTGAATTAAGGTGTGTCATTAGTGTAAAATACACACTGGATTTTGAAGGCTTAGTATAAAAAATGCTAATTATCTCATTAATATTTTTATGATAAAATGTTGACATTATTATATTAATATATTGGATATATTAGGTTAAATAGAATACACCTAAAAATTAATTGAACTGCTTCTTTTTATATTTTTAATGTGATTATTAGAAAAATTGTGTCTAACTTTATATGAGTTTGACCCTTATTTCATATGTTTGTGTAACCATTTCTTTTGAACATTTTTTTACTATTTAATTTTATTTGTGAAAATTTTCTAGGTTGGTATATACCATCCTTTATTTCCAATTCTCCTAAGATCCTTGATATATTAGATTGTTATTAAGTAGTAATAGTAATAAGCTTAATGAAGATCCATACAACATATTTAGTTGGCTATATAGTAAACTGGTAATAACCTATTTCTCTATTCCACTAACTTTATGAATGCAGAGGTAGCCTAGGTAAATCTTTTGATTTCATTGTACTAGCATTGAAACATGCTGATTACTGAGGGCTGTTATTTTTCAGCACTAAAAAGAAATGAGCTATGAAGCCATGAAAACACATGGAAGAACTTTAAATGCATACTACCAAGTGTTAGAAGCCAATCTGAAAAGGCTACTACATACTGTATGATCTCAACTATATGACATATGGAAAAGGCAAACTATAGAGACAATGAGAATATCAGTGATTGCCAGGGACTGGGGGGAGAGAGGGATGAATAGGCAGAGCAGAGAGCAGTTTTAGGGCAGTGAAGCTACTATGTATGATACTATAATGGTAGATACATGTCATTATACATTTGTTCAAACCCATAGAATGTACAACACCAAGAGTGAGCCCTAATGCAAACTATGGACTCTGGATGATAATGACATGTTCATATAGGTACCACTGTGATTTGGGAAATTGACAGTGGCGGAGGTTGGGCATGTGTGGGGCAGGGTTTATATGGGCACTGTCTGTACTTTCTGATCAATTTTGCTATGAACCTAAAACCACTCTAAAAAATAAAGTCTATTAAGAAATAAATAAGTAAAAGCTCTGTAATTCTGCTTATGATTAGGAAAATTGGTATGCTAAGATAGGAGTCTGCCCTTTTCCTCATTTGCTAGCAAATTAATAAATCTCTCTTTCCTTCTCCTTGACCCACTTGTCTTTATTTTTCTGAAGCCGCCTCAGACACAAGTGCTGCGTTTTTGGTAATAATACAAAAATGGGTTAAATAAAACAACAGTATAAATATAGAAAGAGAATTATTTATTTATTTATTTATTTCAGCATATTACAGGGGTACAAATGTTTAGGTTACATATGTTGCCTTTGCCCCATGCGAGTCAGACCTTCAAGTGTGCCCACACCCCAAATGATGTGCACTGCACCCTTTAGGTGTGAATATACCCATCACCTCCTACCCTGCCCCATCTGTCCTACATCTGATGAATGTTACTACTATATGTTCACATTAAGTGTTGATCAGTTAATACCAATTTGATGGCGAGTACATGTGGTGCTTGTTTTTCCATTCTTGTGATACTTCACTTAGTATAATGGGCTCTCACTCTATCTAGGATAATACAAGAGGTGCTAGATCACCATTTATTTTTGTAGCTGAGTAGAACTCCATGGTATACATATACCACATTTTATTAATCCACTCATGTATTGATGGGCACTTGGGTTGTTTCCACATCTTTGCTATTATGAATTGTGCTGCTATAAACATTTGAGTGCAGATGTCTTTTTTATAGAATGTCTTTTTTTCCTTTGAGTAGATGCCCAGCAGTGGAATTGCTGGATCAAATGGTAGTTCTACTTTGAGTTCTTTGAGGTATCTCCATATTACTTTCCACAGAGGTTGTACTAGTTTGCAGTCCCACCAGCAGTGTATGAGTGTTCCTCCCTTTCCACATCCATGCCACCATTTATTGTTTTGGGACTTTTTGATAAACACCATTCTCACTGGAGCTAAGTGATATCTCATTATGGTTTTGATTTGCATTTCCCTGATGATTAGAGATGTTGACCATTGTTCCATATGTTTGCTGGCCATTAGTTTGTCTTCTTTTGAAAAGTTTCTGTTCATGTCCTTTTCCCACTTTTTGATAGGGCTGTTTGATTTTTTCTTGCTGATTTTCCTGAGTTCTATATAGATTCTATTTATCAGCCCTTTATTGGATGTGTAGCATGCAAATATTTTCTCCCATTCTGTAGGTTGTCCATTATTTATTCTCATGATAATTTCCTTGGCTGTGCAGAAACCAAAATTCACTACCCTTTTATGAAAAGAACACTTAAGAAAATAGGCATAGATGGGACTTACCTAAAAGTGATAAAAGCCATATATGACAAACCTACATCCAACTTCATACAGAATGAGGGAAAGTTGATAGTTTTCCTGCTTAGAACTGGAACCAGGCAAGGTTGCCTCTGTCAGCACGTCTATTCAACATAGTATTGGAAGTCCTAGCCAGGGCAATCAGACAAGAGAAGGAATTCAAGGGCATCCAAATGGGGGCAGAAGAGGTCAAGCTATCACTCTTTGCTGGCAATATGATTTTATATCTAGAAAACCCCAACAATTCTGCCATGAGACTACTGGAATTGATAAACAAATTCAGTGAAGTCTCAGGTTACAAAATCAATGCCCAGAAATCAGTAGCATTTTTATACATCAACAACAGTCAAACTGAGAATCAAATCAAAGACTTAATACCTGCACAATAGCAACAAAGAAAATAAAATACCTAGGAATATATTTAACTAAGGAGGTAAAAGACCTCTACAGGGAAAACTAAGTAACTTTGAGGAAGGAAATAGCAGAGGACATAAAGAAGTGGAAAACCATACCATGCTCATTCGTTGGCAGAATCAACATTGTTAAAATGTCTATGCTACCCAAAGTGATCTACAGATTTAATGCAATCCCGATTAAAATACCAACATCATTTTTCACAGATCTAGAAAAAAATAATTCTGCACTTCGTATGGAACCAGAGAAGATCCTGTATAGCAAAAGCAATCTTAATCAAAAAGAACAAATTTGGAGGCACCAACTTACCAGACTTCAAGGTATACTACAAGGATATAGTAACAAAAAAAAAAAAAAAAAAAAAGCCAGCATGGTACTGGCAAAAGAACAGAGACATGGACCAATGGAACAGAACTGAGAACCCAGGTATAAAATTATCCTCATATAGCCATCTAATCTTTGACAAAGCAGACAAAAACATACACTGGGAAAAAGAATCCTTATTCAATAAATGATGCTGAGAAAGCTGGATAGCCACATGTAGAAGACTGAAACAGGATCCGCACTTCTCACCTCTCACAAAAATCAATGCACAGGGGATAACAGACTTAAACCTATGGCATGAAACTATTAGAATTCTAGAAGAAAATATTGAAAAACCTCTTCCAGACATCGGCCTAGGGAAAAAATTTACCAGGAAGACCCCAAAGGCAATCACAGCAACAACAAAAATAAATAAATGGGACCTAATCTAATTCAAAAGCTTCTGCACAGCTAAGGAAACTATCATGAGAGCAAACAAACAACCTACAGAATGGGAGAAAATAGATGTGCATGCTACACATCTGATAAAAGGCTGATAACTAGAATCTATATAGAACTCAGGAAAATCAGCAAGAAAATATCAAACAATCCCATTAAAAAGTGGGCAAAGGACATGAACAGAAACTTTTCAAAAGAAGACAGACTAATAGAATGAGAATTTTAAAGTACAACTATGTCATGATGTTTGTAGCTGACTTTCTTTTGTGAGGCAAAAAAATGAGATTTATTTAAGGGAATGAAGATCATACATGAAACACTACGTGTAAAAAGTGGAAAAAGAAGAAGTCAGGACAGGAAGGAATGGATGTATAGGCAAAAAGAACTGGAATTTTGGTTTATTGGTGAATATGGGACTTCATTAATATCCGTATGCTGGAGGATCCTGGCAGTATGTTTAGCAGTGCAAATACAGACGGATAAATGCGAGCACAGATAAGTCAGCTAGATATTGTGGAATTTTTCTACTATATTAAAATGTAGTTTTTGAAACTTCTAGGGGATTAAAGCAATGAACAAAGTTTCTTATATTCCCTATTTCAGAAAGATTCCAGAAAATATGAGGAGACCGTGCTACTCAATTGCTAAATATCTATTTGTTTTTTCTCAGCTAGAAGATTAATCTTTATGCTACACCAAATAGAGAAGATCATCTGAAAGATAAATTTTGTCCACCATATGTAAGATAATAATAGCTAGCTATTTTAATGACTTTAGGTTCCCAGTTGTAGAAAATTATTGAATAATATGTCAGGGGAGTCTAGAGAATCAAGTGGATGTCTGCAAACCAGTTCTATCTAGAGTGGTTTAGTGTTAAATACACTAAAGAAGAGCTGTCTCCTAGAAATCATAAAGCATTCAAGAAAAAAAAGCCCTAAATATCAGGTCTGACCTCATTTTAGAAATAGGAAAACTAAACCAAAGGGAGCGAAATTAATTTGGCACAAGTAAGTCCTAAACAGAAGTATCAAGCTATTTTGACTTTTTGCTCAATACTTTTTTCTTCTCTTTGTCACATTTGTGTTCTAAGGCAAAATACACTAACTACTAAAACCAAAACTAATTATATTTATGCTAGAGTGGGGCAACTCATTATTATGAAGATAATTTAATTTGGTAGATTCTCATCTTATTGAGGCTCTAATTTTGAACCAAACAGCAAACATTTATCAATCACTGTACCAAATAGTAAAGATAACTCATCATCACATTAAATAAAAGGATTGGAGACAGAAAAATCAGGTTGATTTTTGAACTTTACAATGCAAAATAAGAAATAGCATACTAGGATTATAGATGTTTTTAAAGTTAAATCTTATAAAGGACTGATAACAAGAATCTATTTAGAACTCAGGAAAATCAGTAAGAAAAAATCAAACAACCCTATCAAAAAGTGGGCAAAGGACATGAATAGAAATTTTTCAAAAGAAGATATAAGAATGGCTAACAAACTTATGAAAAAATGTTCAACATCTCTAATTATCAGGGAAAGGCAAATCAAAACCACAATGAGTTATCACTTAACTCCAGTGAGAATGGCCTTTATCAAAAAGTCCCAAATCAATACATGTTGGTGTGGATGCGGAGAGACAGGAACACTCATACACTGCTGGTGGGACTGTAAACTAGTGCAACCTCTGTGGAAAGCAATATGGAGATTCCTTAAACAGATTCAAGTAGACCTTCCATTTGATCCAGCAATCCCATTATTGGGCATCTACCCAGAAGAACATAAGTCATTCTACAATAAAGACACCTGCACCCGAATGTTTATAGCAGCACAATTCACAATTGCTAGGCT
>CM052436.1:59906821-59952633 GCA_028533085.1 Varecia variegata
ATACCTACAAGAAGAGTGCGATGTGCACTGTCTGGGGAATGGACACACTTGAGGCTCAGACTCGGGGGAATGGGAGGGACATGGGCAATATATCTAACCAGAACTTATGTACCCCCATAATAAGCTGAAATAAAAAAAAAGTTAAACCTTATAAAGGGGTAAAACAGAGGGGGAAAGCAGAGTACTAGAGAACAGCTATTAACTAGTTAAAATGCAGTTGACACTAGAAGCAAAAAGGATGTGGTTAGTGTAGATTTTCTTTTTCTCAAAAAGTGATATATTTCCTTGGTGCTTTAATAATAACATTGCAGTATCTGTATTTCTCCAGGAATGTTTTATTCAAAAGAAGTTGCTCAATTGAATGCCTGTTAATAGGCTATAGCTCATAAAGCAATAACTTATCTGGGTACATCAACAAAGGGAGTATAAAATTATGTAGTAAAACCTTCTGGTTGGACCAGCTATCAAAGAACATAGTTTATAGCTTTGAAAATGGAAAATGAAATTATAGTTTAAAGTGTCAAGAAAGATAAGCTTGTACCTGAATATTTTGTGCCCAATTAACTGATAGCAGGTTTCTATTTTTGTAAAAGTCTAGAATAAAGTTTGATATATAAAATGCTTTCTTACATGTCCAAAAAATCAAATTATTACAGAGGACTGCTTTCTGCTTTGATAATTTTATTAAAAATATTCTACAGTTTAAATTTTATTTACCAAATGTATATTTTGCATGCATTATATACCATAAGCATTGTAGAGACCATTGGGAATATAAACATGATGACCACTCTTGAAGGGTTTATTACCTATGAGGAAAACACATACTAACTGGACATAAGACTGACAGTGATCTGTCGAAATAGATGCATGAATGGACATCTATTTTGACAAATGTCAAAGGAAAAGAAAGATTAATCTCAGTTTTGGTGTTTTGGAAAGACTTTCAAGATAGACAGTGTTGACAAAGTTGACTCTGAGGCAGGAGGTGACCAGAGTATTCCAGGGAGAAATTGTGTCCAGAAATGGGAAAGTTCAAAGTGAGCTTGGGGACAGAGAAAGTAATTGGCTGAGGCTGCAGAAGGGAGAAATGGAGAGATACAGAATGAAAGGGGGCTTCTGTATGGTGCTTCATTTCCTGTCACTATCATTTCCTGTCCATGCATAATTGCATGGCTGCTGTAGGAGACTGCACACACGAAGGCTCCAGAAACAGCACATGGAAGGGTCGTGAACCTTCAGATGAGTGAAGGAAGCAGTGAGCAACCCTGCTCTTTAGTCTTGCAGCTAATTAGTAGCAGAGACTTCTCCCTATCACTGGTTTCCCCCCTTGTATTCCTCTATGTCTTTTGGGCAGAATTTGTCTTAATTCAGTCTATCCTAGTTTCTGGTTATGTCAGCTTTACCTTCACTTCCTATATTACCTGGTAGTTCATTCTTTGATATCTTATGTTCATGATGATCACAAGTTACCTCTCCCAGAAATATTTCCTTCATCCTTTGCTCGGCCTTCAAGATTCATCTCTAATAACACTCTTTTGTGAAGGATTTTCTGACACCACATAGGCAGAATAAATCTCTTAGTTCACCCCAAACTCTTAGAATATTCTGCACCACATACCTCTATAATTACATGTATTTGTGCCAGTTTCATAAGATATTCACTAAGAAGGTATAGCTGAGTGTGATCCTTAAAATCAAATGCCTCATAGAACGTGTTAGATCTATTACATTGAGTTAAATAAATCACGGAACTTATCGACCTCTTCAACACACAATGAGTCTCAGGAAAACAAGTCATTCCACGTCTCGCTGTTGCTAGGACTTCGCCTAGTCTAGCCTGGCTACATATTAGCTTAAAAAATGATTGAAAAAGGGAATCTGAGGATTTATTCTTATTTGGTTCCATATTATATCTTAGAAATATTTTCTCTTCACAATTAGTTTCTCTCTCACTAATTAGTCTATTAAACTGCTAACTTGTATTTTAAAAGCTTCTGATTATATAATATCTAAAGATCATTCTGTCATAAGAAATAGTGCAGAGAATGTTTCTTTAATCTCTTGTACTTCTGTAGAAGCAATCACATACAATAGTACACATGTGAAATCATTACATTTTAATTAATGATCTTAATGAAGGATGTCCACTTCCATTGCAGTATTAATCACTTCTCATCACAAAGAATGAACCCGCCCCCCACCACACACACACACACACACACACACACACACACACACACTTAAAGCAGGGTAATATTCTACCTACCAGCTTAGAAAGAAAAACAAAAAAGAAAATACCTTTTGATAGTAGAGAATAGAAAGACTGTGATAATTTAATATATGACTGTATGGGGCAAGAAGTAAGTTACTATGATATGCTTAAAATATTTACTTTCCTGCAACAGGTTGCTTATATTTTTCAGAAATGGCTCACAAACATAGCAATATGCTTAAGTTTTATGTTTTGCGTTGGCACTTTTTTTTGGTCTGATATGTGGAAATTCTTTTGCTGCCCAATAATCAGTATGGGAAAGGGATCAGATTACAAGGTTTAGGAATGAAAGATGTGAAGAACCAAGCCTCACAATCTATTATAATTCTAAGGCTGTTGGTATACAATTAAAAAGACCCCAGGATATAGGTCTATGAATATAACCAATTCAGGAGTTAATAATGGAATGTAGTTGAAGCTTTAATAATAAATGAATAAGCTATAGGACACATTTATTCACTGCCAACTTTTCCAGCTACTTTTTTTTTTTCCAGCCAAAGTATGTTTCTAATGCCAGAGTCATTTCTTTCCTCTGTGCCTACTTTGTGGAAGATAATCATGAAAGAGAGAACTTTCCCTTCATACATACTTTTTTTGCTTTTCCTGTTTCTGATCATTTCATTTAAAAAATATTTCTAGTTTGGCACGGTGGCTCATGTGTGTAATCCCAGCACTTTGGGAAGCCAGCATGGGAGGATTACTTGAGGCCAGGAGTTCGAGGCTGCAGTGAGCTATGACAGTGTCACTGCATTCCAGCCTGGGCAATAGAGCAAGACTCTGTCTCAAAAAAAAAAAAAAAAAAAAAAAAAAATTCCTGAATGGTGTATGTGAGTTAGGAAATAGAATCAGAGTGCTCCTAGACAGCATATTTTATATCACCTACTATGTAATAAAGAATTTAGCCAGCCTTTGTTCCTATTTCCTAGGAGTTAACCTCTAAATCCTTGGAAATTTTCTGAGTATCTTTGTGATTCATGGTGGGACCACATCTGATAGTTTATACTAATGAGGTGACTCACAGTGGGCCCCAGAAACCTTATGCTAAGGAAACAACTCAGGATGAAGTGCTGGTTACAACAGAAAAGCCAACCAGGTGATTAGAGGGTTGGGGCTTTGAGCCATGTGCTATCAGTCTGACCTCTGTGGAGACCGGCTTCAACTGTGGCCTATGATTGAATCAATCATACTTATATAACAAAGCTCCAGTATAAACTCTGGACACCAAAGCTCAGGTGGGAGTCCCTGGTTGGCAATACTTTGCATATTGTCACACATCAAAGTGCTGGGAGGGTAATGCATCCCTGGGGACAATGAAAGCTTTGCAATCGAGATCTTCCTAGACTTTCATCTTTCCCTTTGGCTTATTCTGATTTATATCCTTCTTGATAGAATAAAACTGTAATCATAAAAATAGTGCTTTCTTGAGTTCTGTGAGTCTTTCTAGGATATTATTATACCTAGAGGGTAGGAGAAACCCTTGAAATTGTAGCCAGCTGGTCAGAAGTGAGGGTAGCCTGAGGACCCCCAAACTTGTGCCTGGTGTCTGAAGTGAGGACATGCTATGGTGGACTGGGCCCTTAACCTGTGAAGTTTGGCTTAACACTTGGTATTTGTTATCAGAACTCATTGTACCTACCTTATTTTTTCATATGGGTGAATTCGAACTCAGGGGAAGCTCAGTGATGTTCTCAGTGTCATGTTATACCAGTGGGAAACCTGGGATGAAGATGAGGTCTCCTCTCCCTCATCTCAGTGTTCTTTACCTGATACCATACTAAATATTGACACATGCTAAATATTCTCATCTTTGTCCCCACAATAAAATGACAATAGAGAAAAAATCAAAGAAAGCAAAGGAATGGGCTGACAACCTGAGCAAAATCTCACTGCTACTAGCTACTAGTTATGGAAGACTTAGTAGGTGCTAGGCAATTTTCCAAGTACTTTAAAGCCACAATCTAATTTAATCTGCACAGCACTCCTTGAAATTTCTCCATCTAACAGATGAAGAAACTGAGGCTCATGGAATCTAAGTAACTTGTTTAAGGAAATAGAGAGGAAAAGTCACAGAGCTAGCTAACATAATATAAAATATTTAGAAAACAGATTCTAGAGGCTGTCCACCTTGGTTCCTCAGCTGGCTTCATCTAAATTGTTAAAAAAGATTTTTTTAAAAAGAGCTAGTATGTGAATGCAATGTCATCTTTTCTTCCCATATCTTTTTTCCCTTTATTTTTTAATACTAAATTTAAACAATACAATTTGAACAAGATTTTTGCTATATCCATTATGGAAATTTCTAACAAGAATTATCAGAGGAATAACATCCCATTCAAAATTAGAACTTGGACTGAGCATTGTGTGGCCTTGAGCAAATTCTTTATCCATTGGAGGAGTCAGCATTTTCTTCTGTTAGACGGAGACAATAATGATACTTGCTTCATGAGTTTGCTGTGAGACACAACTACTTTGCACAGTGCCAGGCAAATAGTAAGCACTTGACAATAATTATTATTAGAGCTTGCATTGTTATTAATTATTATTGATTAATATCTCTGAAGTGATTCAACAGTTACTGCTGAGTAGAACACATACTTCTGTTTTGTATTCTTGTTTGGTAGATGAAAGAATATTGAAGAAGGAATCAAACAATAGAGGACTTAGCATGATGCTAAACTAGCTGACTCCAAGCTAGCTATTGCTTTAAAAAGGACAATCCTCTGTGTAAGTGTGAAGGTCAGTTCAAATAAAAAGGTATATGTCAGTGGAATCCTTCAAGTCAAATGCCTTATGGGACATATTAAAATCATCAAGTTGACTTAAATGAATGACACCGAATTCATCTATAAATATTGGAAATGTAGACACTATCCTGTAAACTTCACCAGCGTATGTAATAAATTTGTGAGATGTGGATAAAAAGTAAAATAATTTTAGATTGGAGCAGAATGAAAATTGATAATTTGAGGCAGTAAGCATATGTGAAGAAAATATTATTTAAAAAAATATTGAAAGGAGTACACTGCAATGAAAGTTACAAGGGAAAACAAGGAGCCAGGATTTCCCCTCCGAAGGGCAGGATCCTCGCTGCCCGGCTGTTTTACTCAATTTCTTCTGGCACCTACGTTGTCATGTTTAAGTAGGATAAATGTTTCACACTGAGCTTTGGAGTGTGCAATAGAAAAACAAGTCTGAATTAACCAGGAATGGCAAAGAGACTCTAAATTACTATGTGTCTCAAGGACACAAGTCTGTGTGTAGAGGTGAAAAGCAGGTAAAAGAAAAAACCAGCTACTCACACAGCAACCACAAGTTGTGAAGTTTAACTTTTCTTAGTTGATAGAAAGAGCCAAAAAGAATATTGCTTCATTGCCTTTAATATAGCCTGATTTCTTTCTTCTTTTAGGCATATATATGAGTGCTAGGACCTCATTTATTTATAAAAACCACAAAGCTATTAGCCACATAATGAGAGAAATAAACTTTTTTTCAATTAGAAGCATCCCATTAATTAGAAGATTTATTAGAGAGGTAGTTAAGTGAATTAGTTTATGGGTAATTCAGGGAAAATAGTATTGTCATCTGAAATATGGATACCTTTAAGGGAAAATTTTTTAAAAACACAGTACTTTGCAGGATATTCCTTTTAAAACTTTAATAGTATTAATATCCTCTTCATTATGCTTACTGCCTCAAATCACCAATTTGTTTTCTGCTCCAATTTAAAATAATCTGGGTTAACAGGATTCATTAATCACTGAAATTGCATGTGTACGTGTGTGCGCGCACGCTTACAAATGTGTATGGAGATAGTGTCAAAGTTGCCAGATCTAGAAACATATTATTAATCTTTAGTGCATCAAAACTTGTGTCATAATAAAATATACTTGTGAAGAGCAGTATGGACACTCCTGGTATAAGAAGTCAACACCAAGCACCCACTAACAAAGTCTTGCTAAAATATACATGAAGACAAAAATAAAACCAAAGTGAAAACTACAAATGATGAAGAACTGATACTATGAGACAGATGTAAGTGAATTTAAAAAACTATCTAAATTTTAGCTTATTGCCTATCTTGCTGTTCTTTTTTATTTCTAAATATTAAGGGAGTATACATGTTTTTGTTACATGGGTACCTTGTATTAACATAATGCTTAAGTCAGAGATTTTGGTGTTTCCATCACCAGAATGGTGCTCATTGTACCCATAGGTTAAGTTTTTATTGCACACCTCCCCTCCCACCCCATCCTCTTCTTGGTTTCAAATGTTATTTGTATCTCTTTGTACCTGTGTGTACCCATCATTTAACTCCCACTTATTATTAATAGTGAGAATATAGGGTATTTGGTTTTCCATTCCTGAGATACTTCACTTAGGATAACGGTCTCCAGTTCCAACCAAGTTGCTGAAAACATTATTCATTACTTTTTATGCTGAGTAATATTTCATGGAATATATAAACAAACACAGCCCACATTTTCTTTATACACATGTGAATGGATGGGCACTTAGACTGGTTCCACATATTTGCAATTGTGAATTGTGCTGTGATAAACATATGAGTACAGGTATCTTTTTGATAAAATGACTTCTTTTCCTCTGTAGATACACAAAAGTGGAATTGCTGGATCAAATGGTAGATCTACATTTATTTCTCTGAGGAATCTTCATAGTTGTCCATAGAGGCTGTACGAATTTGCAGTCCCACCAACAATCTATAAGTGTTCCCATCTCTCTGCATTCATGCCAGCATCTATTACTTTTTGACTTTTTAATAAAGACTATTCTGATAGGGGTAAGACAGTATCTCATTACAGTTTTAATTTGCATTTCCCTGATTATTAGTGATGTTGAGCATTTTTTCATATGTTTGTAGGCCTTTTCTCTATTTTCTTTTGAAAAACTTCTGTTTATGTCTTTTTCCCAATTTTTGATGGATTTGCTTTGCTTTTTTCTTGCTGATTTACTTGAGTTCTTTGTAGATTCTGGATATTAGTCCTTGTCAGATGTATAGTTTGTGAATATTTTCTCCCATTCTGTAGGTTGTTTATTCATTCTGTTGATTATTCGCTTTGCAATGCAGATTTTTAATTTAATTAAGTCATATTTATTTATTTTTGTTGTTGCTGTATTTGCCTTTGGGGTCTAAGTCATTAATTCTTTGCCTAGGCCAATGTCTAGAAGAGTTTTTCCTATGTTTTCTTCCAGAATTTTTATGGTTTCATGCCTTACATTTAATTCATTTATCCATTTTGGATTAATTTTTGTATACGGTGAGAAATAGGGATACTTTTTGGTTCTTCTGCATGTGGATATCCAATTTTCCTAGCACCATTTATTGAATAGGGTTTCCTTTACCCAGTTGTTGTCTGCTTTGTCAACGATCAGTTGGCCATGGATATATGGTTGTATTTCTGGATTCTCTATTCTGTTCCATTGGTATATGTCTCTACTTTTGTACCAGTACCATGCTGTATTAGCTACTATATCCTTTTAGTATAATTGCTATGTCTTCCTGGTGAATTGCTCCCTTTACCTATAGATAACGATCTTTGTCTTTTGGGTTTTTTTTTTTTGCCATTGTTAATTTAAAGTCTATTTAACTGATAGGAGAATGGCGACACTTGCTGGCTTTTGGTTTCCATTTGCATAGAATATTCTTTTCCATCCCTTTCCTTGAGTCTCCATGTGTCCTTGTGGGTTAGATATATTTTCTGGAGATAGAAGATAGTTAGGTTGTGTTTTTTTTTTATCCATTCAGCCAATCTATGTCTTTTAATGGGAGAATTAAGACTATTCACATTGAGTGTTAGTATTGATATGTGAGATGATGTTCTGTTCATCATGTTGGATGATACCTGATTGTGTTATTTTCCCTCTCATGCTATTGTTTTATAAGAGCTGTGAGCTTTAACTTTTGGATGTTTAGAATGGTTGGTTTCTATTGTGCTGTTCCATGTATAATGCACTTTTGAGGTTTTCTGTAGGGAAGGTCTAGTAGTTAGAAATTCCCTTAATGATCGCTTGTCTGGAGAAGTTTTATTTCTTCATAATTTATGAAAAATAGTCCTGCAGGATACAAAATTCTTGGCTGGAAGTTGTTCTGTTTAAGAAGACTAAAAATGGGGCCCCAATCCCTTCTGGCTTATAAGGTATCCCCTGAGAAATCTGATGTTAGCCTGATGGGTTTTGCTTTGTAGGTTAGTTGTTGCGTTCCTCTTGCAGCTTGCAGAATTTTCTCCTTCATTTTGACTTTGGCCTGGTTGAGATGATTATGTGTCTTGGAGATGTCCTATTTGCTATGAGTCTTCTTAGTTTTGGATGACCATCTTGTATCTGGATATCTGAATCTCTGGTGATACCAAGGAAGTTCTTCTCAATAATTCCCTTGAATAGATTTTCCATGCTTTTGGCTTTGTATTCTTCTTTGGGATACCTATAATTCTTATATTGGCTCATTTCACATAGTCCCAAATTTCTCTGAGTTATTATTCACTGTTCTTTATTCTTTTTCCTGCATCTTTGACTGACTGGATTATTTCAAAAGTCTTGTCTTCAAGCTCTGAGATTCTTTCTTCTGCTTGGTCTGTTCTATTATTGAAACTTTCTGCCGTATTTTGTAATTCCCTAAATGACTCTTTCATTTCTTTAAGTTATGCTATATCCTTTCTTATATTGTCTATATTTTTAGTGAATTTTTCATAGTTTTCATTATTGTCCTTAAATATTTTTTTGGTTTCTTTGTTTTGGTTTTCAACTTTCTCTTTAATTTATACAATCTATACTCTGAATTCCATTTCTGGCATTTCAGCAATTTCCTTTTGGATGGGTTCCATTGCTGTGGATCTCTTGTGACCCTTTGGTGGTGTCAAAATAGCTTGTTTTTTTCATGTTGCCAGAATTCTTTTGCTGGTTTCCTCTCATCTGAAACCTCTTCTCTCAGCTCACAGTTGATAGGTTTGTGTTGCACCTATTTTTCTTTGCTGACAATTCCACTTAGTCAGAAGGAGGAAGAATCCATGGATAGTGTGGGCACCTGGATGCATCACAGGACAGCAGCCAATGGTGCAGTGTGTTGCAGGACCTTGGCAGATGCTTAGGTATGCCACAGGACTATAGCCAGTGGTGGGGCGGGTTGTGGGAACTTGGCACATGCCTGGATGTGTCATGGGATCTTGGCCAGTGCCTGGGTATGTCATAGGACCTTGGTGGTCACTTGCTTGGGTTGCAGTACCTTGGCAGGTACCTGGGTGGGAGGTTGGGGTGTGGGACCTTGATAAGTGCCTGGGTGTGTTCCAGGACTACAGTCAATGGCAGGGCAGGTGTGGGATGTTGGTAGGCACCTATGTGGGTCGTGTGACTACAGCCAGTGGCCAGTTGAGTTGCTGGACCTTCACAGATGCCTAGGTGCATCACAGGACTGCAGCGAGTGACAGGGCTGGTTGCAAACTTGGTGGGCATCTGTGCAGGGTGTGGGAACTTGGCAGGAGTCTAGACAGAACAGCAGTCTTTGCCTGTGCCTGAGCATGTTGGAGGACCATAGCTGGCTTCAGGGTGGTTCCTCTGGTTGCAGTGGCTGGGCCACCAGTGGCTGGCAGGGCTAGGGTGACACGCAGTACTTTGCTGGGGAGTTGTAGTGGCTGGAGCTCTCCCTCTGTCCAGGTCTGACTGTGGCAGCTGCCATGGTGCTATTCAGGTGGCAGTGGTGGTGCTACTGAGATGGCAAGATGGCGGCAGCATATGCTGAGGGCCAGTGGGTGCCTGCTCTGCTCGGATACCTCAGATGCAGCCAGTGAGGGGGTTGGGGGGTGCACAGCACCCGGTCACAATGTGCATTGGAGTGCATGGCCCTACCCTCTCCCTCCCTGACCTGGCAGGGGTAATGTGGAGGTGGTTGCAGTGAAGCTGACACCAGTTCAGACTGGGTATTCTGGGGCCGAGAGCACAGATTGGCATTTGTTATAGTGACTTGGACTGGAATTTGGTGGGACCCCTCTGGTGCCTGCTCTCCATTGCAATGCTGCTGCAGTCTCCAAGCAGCTCCCTGATCAGTTTGGAGGCCTAGTGTTGTGGAGAGCTTGGATTTCAGTGTCTCATGGGGAGTGCTGAGCCCCAGTGATCTATCCCTAACCCTTCCCCATGTGTGGACACTTTTCCCAGGTACCTTCCAATCACTTCTCTCTCCCCTGCTTTGGTGTTTCCGGTCACTTCTCTGATGATTCATAATGCTCTCTCTGAGATGGTACATCTATGGGTGAACCTCTCCCCACAGCCTTTGATCCTCTCCTTGAGAGTAGGCAGTGCAGGCTGCTTCTACTCTGCCATCTTGTCCCCTGCCTTGCATTTCTTCTTAAAATAGAATGTTCCCCAAATACAAGTTGATTCATCTTTATTTATATAGGCAGAGGACCCATAGCCAGAAGTCAACATGGCAGTTAAGGTGGAAATAAATAAAGATTACTCAAATGAGAACAAGCAAAGTCTATTCTGAGCTTGCTATAGCAAGGAAGCTAGCCACTACCGTTTGTGTTCGGAAGAGACTCATAGAGGAAAGGAGGGAAGGTTACATGTATGCCCAGATCGCAGGCTGTTGACATGGGAATGTGAAGGCAGGCAGACTAGAAGCAGAGCATCCTGTGTGATTGGTTTGGGGTACCTGTTTGGCTTTCTCTGGTTGATCCTAAGTTGGAAGAAGGAGCAACATTTAGAAAGCTGTTAGTTATTAATCAAGTTGTAGCTGTTTTGGGCCAATTGCTACAAGTATTGTTGTTTGGCTTTCTGGACTAGTTACTGACTTCCTTGATTGGTTACTATATATAGTAGGTTGGCCTCTTGGGCTGGTGGCTGTAGGTTATGTTAGAACTTAATTTTTATATATGGACTGGATATGTTGATTTGTACATTTAGTCTCTCATAAGTATTGGATCTGACAGTGGCATGTGGTAATCAGGCAGGATAATCCTCACAAGAAAAGTACCTTCTATGGTCAACAGAAATGGGCCGGCTGCAAGTAAACATGCTTGCTAGCAATTGAGCTTTTCATGTATTACATCGATTTACATTAATGAAGAAAGAGCCAGAAAGAGGCAGAGGAAGATGTTACCTGCAGTAGTACCTGGGGTAAAAGCCAATTCAGCATTAGATGCAGAACTGAGCACATCAAGCTCCTCCTCAACTAAAGGTCTGAGGAATGTTATGCCACCTCCTAAGTAGACCTGGAGAAATTCCAAGGGTTGCCCAGTAACAAAGCCCTGGTCTTTTTTTTTGTAGATGAGCAAGGAAAAAATAAACTCAGTTAAATTTAATTAACTTTTCTTTAATGTAAGAAAAAATTAAAACATACTTTTAAGACAAAATTCTACAGAGTAAGAGAGTAAACACAGCATTGAGGAGACTCAAAGGAATTGCATAACTCCAGAAAATGTGCTACTGCAGGATCCAAAAGAAAACTACAGAAATCTATTTTAAGATCTTCATTAAAATTAAAGAAGACACTGCTTCTATGAAAATGGATCTGAAAGTCATAAGGGGAAATTAGACTTTGATGAAAATGGAGAAGGGAAGAGATAAACAAAGATAGGAAACCAAAAACTAAATAGCAGAATATGAGTCTTCATCAAAACTATCAAATCAATGATGTATCTCATAAACTTGGAACGCCTTCAGGATGAATGGAAAAAAAGGCATTTTTCCTTCTAAGATGAAAGATGAGATTGATATGTCCAGGGAATAAGCCAACAATCTACAGATAATTGATATTCCTGAGGGAGAGATAGAAACAAGGAAAGAAGAATGCTATCAAATAATAATGATATAACAATAATACAAAATAATTACAGCTAATATTTATTAAGTGCCTATTATGCCCCAAGCTATGTGCTTTGTATTTTATTTGGATTGTTAAATTTAATACACACAACAGTACTATGAGTAATCATATATTAACCAAATTTCATGAATGAGAAAATTGAACTTAAAAGGATATAAGAATATTCCTTAGGTTATTAAATAAAGCATTGCTCATAGAATTTTATTTTTAAAAACATCAACAAATATATGGACCCATATATATATATATATATATTTATATATATAAGCTTTGACAGGAGATATCTATCTATGTATATGTATATATAGATAGATATCTCCTGTCAAAGTTTTTTGTCCTTTCAATAAAATAAAAATAAAATACAAGGATTCTAGCTTCACTTGCTTTCCCTCTCTTTCCCCCTCTTTCTTTCTCTCTCTCCCCTTCTTCCTTACTCCCTCTTGCTGCCTCCTTCCTTCTCTCAGCAAACAATTCTAACTTGATTTGTTACACCAACACAACAAAAAAGTCATTAGGAGAGATCTCTATGTTTCTCTACCCAACAGCTATTTTCAGTTATGGTTGACTTGATGTGTTGATGTATTTGCCATTGTTGCTCAGCTCTCCTCAAAATTCTCTTTCTTTAGGTTCTACAGTGTCAGTGTCACACATTTCTGCTTTCCATGTGCTGTCATCTCTTTTTGAATTAAATAATGGTTCTTTGTGAAAAACCCTGGCACAAAACAAAATCTCAATACATATATGTCCTATTTCCATTTTACATATTCCCCAGACTTTGCACTTTTAACAGTTGATGTGCAAAATGCTAATTTTGCAATACCAGCGATCATGTCACTGAATAACTTAAGAAAGCCTTCAGTCGAATGTAGTCTTTAGTTCCAAAGAAACTAAACTTGTTCAAGTATCTTGAGTCTATTTGATCCTAAAATAAACTGAAATGGAAGATTGAATCTACTAACATTCTGTTTTACTTTTAAAATTCTGTGACAATCACAAAAACTCATACTTTGAAAAGTCAAACATGCATGATAATCTTAAAGTTATCTTAATGAGAGAGGGAGGAATGGGGAGTTGCTGTGAATTGTGACGATATATCACTGTTTGAATGTTGCCTTTCCTGCAAATTATTTTGGTTATATGGAAAGAAAAATGAAACATGAAGACAAAGTAAGAAGATTACCTCCTCCCATGTTTCCTTACCTTCCCCATCTGAAAAATAGAGCTTTACATTTCACATGAGGCACTGAGTATAAGGGTGTATAGCAAAAAACACGTTTCCATGTGAAATTATTTCATGCATGAATTCCTTTATCCAAAAAATATAAAAAGTAGTTACTATGTGACAAAACATCACAAATACACATGCCATAAGATCAGTTCAGCACCCTCAAAGAACTATTGTTCTGATGGGGAAGACAGACAAGAAGACGAATGACCCCAGAACAATTTAATAATTGCTATAAAAGAGACATGAACAAGTTGTTTCTAGGTGTTTCCTAATCTCTTCCCTTAACTTTTCCAAAGCCCTTGTCAATATCTCAGGTCTTATTTTTATGGCTTCTTCTTTTCTTTTTTGAACCACTTCTTAAATGACTCGGCAAAGTTCTCAGGTTCTAATGTGAGAGTGAATTAACATTCTTCTCTCTCAGGTTCTAGTGTGTCTCACCTCTCATATATCCTCCACTTAACTGATGGGTGATTGTAGTGAAATGCAGCTCTGAACTTTTATTGTCTTGCCTACAGATTTTTTGACAGCTTCCCAATGTCAGCAGATAAATTCCAAGCTCCTTAGCTTAGCCTACTCCTTCCTGAGCTACCTTTTGTCTAACTCACTAGTCTCACTCTTCTGGAAACTTGCTTAGCTCCAGCTTTATTGAATTAGCTGATGTTTTTAAAAACTGGCAGACTGTTTCCCTCACCTGGGCTTTCATTTATGCTATTTCCTTCTACATGGTAACACCTTGTTTCACATGATTTTAGCTTAAATATCTATTACTGCTTCAGAAAGGCTTTCTTGACTACCTAAAGTAGCCCTGAATTAATCCACTTACGCCTTTGTGCCCCTATGTCACATCGTTGCCTTCTTGTTTTTTTTCCTTGTGTAATGTCAGACTTTCCCATTAGAATATTGCTCCTTGAGGCAAGGAAATTGTCTGTCTTGGTCACCATTTTATCCCTGGAGTTTAGTGCAGTTTCTGTTACATAATGGCAGTTCTATAAATATGGGTTAAATGAATTAAGTAAGCTAACCCATACACCAAATATATTCAAGGGCTCACTCTGCTTCTGCATGATTCATCTGCACTGGGGCGAGAAAAAATTGGAGCATTTGACCTTAATCCTAAATCCAGTTTTCTAGAAAGACAATTATGCCCTAGCAGGATATGAAGATAATTTAAATTGGATTAAGAAATCCCCCTAAATCCCCAAACACACTCCCTGATTTTATGATGTTTTATCTACACAAATACACACATACACACACACAGACACACTTGCTGTTTCTTAGAGTAAGGCTCTTAATTTATTGATTCCCCACTCCCCCCCCCCCAGGTTAATCTTTAAAATTCCATTCCTGCCTCTTCCTGTTTTGTTCTTCTTTTTTTAATTTTTTTTTTAGAGACAGAGTCTCTCTCTGTCACCCAAGCTAGAGTGCAGTGGCATGATCACAGCTCACTATAACCTCGAACTCCTGGGCCTGAACAATCCTCTTGCCTTAGGCTCTCCAGTAGCTAGGACTACAGGCGTGTGCCACCATACCCAAGTTTATAATTTTTTTTGTAGAGACAGGGTCTTGCTATGTTTTGAAGGCTGGTATTGAACTCCTGGCCTCAAATGATCTTCTCACCTCAACATCCCGAAGTGCTGGAATTATAGGCATGAGCCATAACTCCTGACAGTTTTGCTTTTCTGTAGCAAACTGTCCTATGTATCTGTAAATTAATTTTGTGACTTCACCATGGCAAACATATCATACAAATGTTAAAAAAATAGTTTGTTTAATACTTCTCAGTCATTTCTTTTGTTACTATGTATTTGGCATGTGATCCATATTTAATAATTTGATAGATATTTACTTGAAATGTATTCTGTGCAAAGCACTGTGGCAGACACTGACAGAAAATGTAGATTCTTTCTTCTCTGAAAATGCTCAGCATATAGTAGGGGATATAAAATTAATAAACACAAAATATAATTGATAACAGCAGCAGGAACTGTCAAGAACCCAGATGAGAATGGAAGAAGAAGACCTGAGTCTTCTTGCCTAGACTAAACATTAAATGACTGTGTGACATTTGGCAAGTAAATTCACCTTTCTCAGCTTTGGTTTCTTATTTGTAATCATGGATTTAAATTATATAACACAAAATTAGCTTTTCAATGTATACAAATCTCTGTAAATTTAGGAAATGAAAATTGAAGCCGTGAAATGTTTGCCTATCAATTGGACAAATATTAAATAAATAATTCTCAGTTGGCAAATTTCTTTTCAAATGGACATTCTTATAAACTTCTAGCAGATATATAAATTTATATAATCTATTTATAGCAAATAAAATGTGAGTTGAGCATCTAATTCTAATTTATAAGGATTTTCATTACAGCAAGATTTTAAACATAGCTAACTGCATAACTATACAAAATTAGGAGAGTAGATTAGTATCTCATGGTCCATTCTAACCATTAGTTCTATTTTTGGAAGCTGTTGAAGGCCCCAACAATGTGATGGACTTAGCTGTAAGATAGGTATATGTATAATCTAATTTAATTCTTACCAAAAGTATATGATGTAGGCACTATTACTGTACTATAGCCACACTGCAGATGAGGTTATAGTTAAATGACTAGTTTAATGCCTGACTAAAAAATAATCGGGTAAGGATTTGCACTGAGACAATTTAACTTCACAGCCGAAGCTCTTAAGCACTGTACTAAGCTCCATTCTACCGTGGCATGAATAGTGTAAATCCAAGGCAAAATATACTTGGAATAATTCAGAAATAATAGCTGAGTACTGATGCAGATATGATGGTAGTAGAAATGAAACAGGAAAAATAGCCTGGGATATGTGTGACAAGCATTGTGGAGAATCAATGAATTGAATATTGAGAGAAATAAAATAAAGGGGTTAATTAATAATGATATTAATAATTATAATAACTACCTATTAAGAACCTACTATTTTTCAGTGCTGTGCTAGTCATTTAATACACACATTAACAGTAGAAATAATTAAGTTGGATTTAATTTTAAACTCATAGGACTTGAAGTGTCCAAAGAACATACTAAATGTTGAGATATTTGTAGGGAATGCAGATGGGAGTGAATGATGCAGAATGATCAGAGAAGATGCTAGGAGGAAGTTCTTTCTCCTCAAGAGATGCAGGAGTCTCAGAAAACATAGGGCTAAAATGGTATCTACATCATCTTGTGTGTGTGTGTGTGTGTGTGTGTGTGTGTGTGTATCTTCATTTTTATAAGCATTAATTCTGTTAGTTGCAGAATTCACTCTACACCCAAAAGAAGTCACCTCTCTCTCTTTTCTAATAATGAATTTACTTTTTTTTTTTTATCATGAACTCTCACTTACTAGGTGGTAACAAAGAAAATACACAAACAGGTAAACTAATTTTAAACAACTATTACTTGAATAGTCTATGTGTATTTTTTAACTTGTTATACAAATTTCCAAAATTAAGAAAAAAGCAGAAAAACGGTATAAACCCCATTTACCAATCACATATGTCTAATAATCATTAGCATTTTGCCAGATTGGCTTTCCTTCTCTCTTACCATAGTTTTTATAAGCTAATTATGAACATCATTACATTTCAGCTCTAAATATTTTATATGCTTCTCTAAAAATCAGGATGTTTCCTATGTCTTTTCTATAACTATTTTACCTTAGAAATTAACAGCATTTTAATACTGTCTAATATTCACTCTATTTTTTTATTCTCTAATTGTCCCCCATGTATGTTTATATCAATTTGTTCAAAGCACCATCTAATCAAAGACCATCAATTGAGTTTTGTTAAGCCTCTAAGGTCTTTTCAAATCTAGAAACGCCCTACCTTTTCTTTGTATACTGTTAACTTGCTAAAGTCACCGGGTGAATTATCCTTTGGAAAGACCCAACATTTAGGTTAAACTCTTTTAGTGAGAATACATTGTAGATGATGCTGTGTGCTTCATATTGCATTATCTTAGAAGGTACCTGACTTCTGGTTTTCCCACTGTTAGTGATGCTAAGATTTATTACTATGTTAAAAAGTTTGTAGTTACACTTTCCCCTGGCAATCAGATATTTTATGGATTGTATCCATGCAAATGTCTAGTTCTCTGTCAACATTTCACTGAATGGTTTCAATGTCCATTGATGATCTTTGCCTGAATAAATTATCTTATCAGGGTTGCAAAGAACTTAATCTCTTTTGAATAAATATTCAGTCTTTCAAACATTTCCTCCCTCACATATGCATACACGTATTTTTTCCCCAAAGTGATATTTAGGTACATGAGGGGCTTACCATGCCCTTGAAGAAAAAAAATAGAGGCCTTAAATCCACATGGGATCTGTTGGATTCTCTTAGTTATGGGTACTCTTCAACTTCTGATCTATTCTCTTTTGTCTTTGGGTCTGGTGCTGCTATGTGTCTGACTTTGTCTCATCTGAGCTCTTTTTGGTACTATGTAACTTCTGTTTGTCATCTGCCACATGCCCCATCTTGTCCCTGGCCTAAGCTGTCCATGACAAAATGTTGCCATGAGGCTTCCTCATTCTGCACCATCATGGTCTACTCCATGGAAGGACAAATGCTATTAAACCAGCTAAAATACATACATCAGGCCCCCCATGGGATCACAGATTCTTGAGTCCTTTGTACATAAAGTGAGAGTGGCTTGGAAAATAAGATGAACAACTGCTATGGTGTGCCTAAGCCTGAAGTGTTTCCCAGGAAGTAAGAATTTCAGTGCTAAAACTGGAATAGTTCTGTGAAAACCAGGACAGTTGCTTACTCTTTTGGAAAAGCCAAAAAGAAACCCTCCCTCTGCCTAACAATACCACAATGCAAAGTACACTTGGCTGGGGCTGTTCCAGGTTGGCCTAGAGCGGACACATGCAGTGGTGTTTTAGAGTCCCCTCTGCCTTCAGTGTCCCTCTCAGCATCTCCATCCCATCTGTCACTTTGGCCTAGAAATGCATGATGGGCAGAACTGCCTCACCCTCTGCTTAGCTGGCTTAGCGGAATCCTTTATTTTTTTCACAGTTCCTTAGGTGGAAGGTACAATTGTTTATGTTTTTCTTTTCTCTTTTTGTACACTCAAAGTTTTTCCTGCCCTTTGGAGAGACAGACTAGGTCTTTGCTTCTTCCAGGTCACTTTCTTTCTGACCTGAGCCTTAAGCTAAGCCATAGTAGAGACCAGGGTACAAGAGAAAAAGATAGCCTTCTTTACAAGGGAAGCTGTTTGGAAAGTATTTCAAAATTATTTGATCTGAAATATCTATTTATCCTCATAGGAAATAATACTTGTCATACTCCTTAGAATATAATGTTAGATTTATTGGAGCTTTAGAAATCATGTTATATTAAGCAAGAAAAGTCTTCTGAAAAAAATGGCACACTAGAAAATTCTGTGCTTGCTACTTTCATTATATGAGTTGACTTGATGATGGATTGAATGGAATTTGAAAGCATCTGGAGAGTATTCTAATATTGGTACTGCTAAAATCTTTGTGAATATTTTTATTTCTCAGCCAAGCTCAGTCAGCACTTTGCCTGATACCCATTTATATGATACATACCATGTGGCCAATGAAATTCCCTAATATTTTTCAAGCCATATGGCATCTACCCCTTATAAATTACCTCAAGTCCTATGACTCCTGGGGTATAGATATCACAGGAAATCTACACAAGATGTGCAATGATTTATTCTACACAGCTTATAGAAGTGTGGCATAAAGTTGGTTTGTCTGTTCAACATTGTTTTCTGTTATAGCAGAATATCATAGGCCTACCGAGTTGAAAACTTCTGGAAGACAATGTGCCTCCTGGAAGTGTGAGCACATGGAATGATACGTAAGTCTTTTTCATTCCTTTCTCCAAAAATGTGGTAGACAAAGAAGTAGTGCTGGGAACAGGGTTGCAAAATATAAGGAGCTGTGGAAAAACGCAGTAACCAAGTTAAACATTTTAATGCAATATTTATAAAAATAAAAATTTATGTAAAAAAGCATTATGTAGCAAATATCAGCATTAAAATAAAGACAGAATAAATATTATGAAGTTTGCCTTCTGCCTCAGGCTCTAACATGGCTCTGCATGCAGTGCAAAGAGAGCTCTGCAAGGACTTGCTGCCTGGCTGTAGGGGGTAAGCTGTGAATTCCTTCAGTGTCTGCCTTAACTGCAGATCCCTGCCTTCGCTGAGGTCTCTGCCTGCCCACGCTGCCCACGCTGCCCACCTTCATAACTGAGCAACGGTTGGGTAGAAAGGCCCAGCTATTTTGTCCTGATCAGAGAAAATTCTAAGGCATTACTCTCTTCAGAACTCCCTGCCAGATTGGCCAGGCTTTATCTCACGTGCATCTCAGTTTAACTTCTTCCTCTGACCGATTTTTCTTCACCCACCTTCCTTCACAGGTGTTGATCTTTAAAACAGCTTTTACCCCAAACTCTGACTTAGCGCCTGCTTCCAGAGAACCCAACCTGTGGTTGTGCTGCAGCTGCTAAAGCCTGCTTTATCTAGATACCATGGTTTAAATTAAAAATGTCAGTTTGCATGTTCTGCTTTCTTTTCTTAAAAATTTAAAGAAGTTGTACGTAAAGCTTTCAGGAGAACAGGAATGAACTGTAGACAATTTTTAAGCAATTAACTGCACGCATATGCAGTCACAATGGACCAAATTTTAAATAATATCCAATCATAACTACAGTGTGGTTTCACTGTTGACAATCAGTCCAGTCTCAGAGTATAGTTAAAGCCCCACACTTAAATCTGTTAGAGTACTGATTTCTCATGGTTACGGTTTATGGTCTTCTTTTTGTTTATATTTCCTTTTTCCTTTCTCTATTTATCACAAAATCCCATATCAGACTTGCTACATCATTATATGATGTGGTAGTTATGTAGAGTTCCCAAGGCTTGGGTCAGAATTTACTCAAAATTCTTTAATAAAAATGTCTTTCTGCCTCAAATACAAGACTCCATTAACTGCATTTCTATTAATTCAATTGTTTCTTCTTAGTGACTATGGCACAGATCTGCCCAGATGTTGCAAAGACAGGAGATATTTTCCTTTGAAATGCAAACATGCTTATCAAGCCAGGAAACTTCAGCCAGCAACACTCTTCTTATGAGTGCTTAACAAAGGGGTGCCAGAGTCTTCCAAGAAAATGAAAAATTTTTTCCCAAGCTTGAGGCAAGAAATAGTATGTTTTGGGTTGAGTGTTACCAGAAAGATTGTCTCCCTTGAAGTCAAATCCTTTTCATCTATGCTATCCCTTACTCCCTCCATCTCTTCCCTGCTCCCTGCCTTTTCTCCTTCTTTTCTTCTCTCCTGCATCAACTACAGAGTCCTGCCTTACCTGAGCATCCCACTCTTCCCCAGTTGCTCACATTTAGAAAACAGAAAATGCTTCATTCCACTTTACACCCTGCAGCCTCAATGAAGTTTCAGTTTTAGTTGTTTTTTTGCTTACTATGAACAAGTTACATTAGTATCTGGGTAAAAAATAATTTTTTTTCCATCAGGATGCAAAAAAAAAACAAACAAACAAAACCTCGGGCCTGGGACTTGGTTCTATTATTGCCTTTGGTTCTATTATTTGCCAAGCTGCAAACTTGGTATTTGACACTGACTAGTCACTTCACTTTTCTGGATTTCATCTCCCCTCTGGCCTATGGAGACATTTGCTGAAATGTTGCTGAAACTTTGATTATCAAAGTTACAATGCTGAATGACACATTGGGTACATTCTAGGGATAGCTTGGAGACTTGCATGCATTAATATAATCTTAGAGATTTAGTAGGACTATGGATATGTGTGAGTGCTATGCAGTAAGCTATGGATATGAATTCTAGAGTTACTATATAGTAGCTAGAAGGCTTTGAATATATTATATAACTTCTCAGATTCTTAGTCCATTCATCATTGAATGGAGATAATGGGGAAAACAATAATTAACTTCTATCAGTATTGGGAAGATTTGAGATTGCCTCCCACCAAAGAATATAATTCTTGGCTTATGGTAGTGACTTTATAATTGTTTGCTAGTATTATCATTGAAAAATTTATAATATTTTTGTCAGATGCACTTTCTTTTTTAAGTTCATATTTTTGCTTATTGTATTTAGTTTCTGAGTTAGGTATTAATTTGTATGGTTTTATAATATGTAAAGTGCTTTGAGCTCTCTGAGAAAAAGCATTATGCAACTAGAAAATATTATTTACTGCACTAATGTGTGAGTGTCCAAGGATCCAGACACATTCATCTTAAAGGAAGTACTAACTTCAAAATCTCCATGAATCCTATAAATGTACACTTAATAAACATGAAAAATTTATAATTTTTCACTTATCATTTAAAAGCAAAAGCAAAGACTAAAAGTATAACACAAAATTTATGACATGATTATACAATGTTAGAATTTAAATCTTTAATTTAGTATCAACTGCCTAAAAATTAACTGTTAAGAAGTTATAATAATTAGGGATCTTGCCAATCATTGACAATTACAGTCCGAATCCTGTCTATATGCATTTGAGCTACGTACATTTCCTTATATTAGCATCTTACATTTGCCTATAACTTGACACAGTAAATTTATATATTTTAATGTCATTTTAATTATCCCTTAACAAGAAAAATCAGAGATAATTAATCCTTTCTTATAAATGAGACAATAGAGGCACAAAGAGTTTAAGTCACTTGCCTATAATCGCCATAAAGAATCTAGGTTCACATTATGTTCCCTCTAGTGATGGACATCTACAGAGCATATAAGGGGTATCAAGATTGTTCCAATTGGATTAGAGTGTAGCATTGAGGTGTAGGTTGAAAAAAGTTGAAAGGGTACTTGAAATCAAGTATTTTTTATGAGTAGAAATGGAGAAACAATGGAAGGCTATTAAAAAAAGACTCTACTAATCAGAACCATGGTATGAGAAGATTAATATGGTGATAGCATGAGGATCAACAGAAATAGAGGCAGAGATTAACTAAGTAATTGGAATAGTTCAAAAAATAAGGCAATAATGAACAAAACCATTCAGGAAGCCGTCTGATTACAGAGAAACCTAAGTGTTAAATGACTTGGGAAATTAAGGAGGATTAATGAGGATACAATGATTAAACCTGAGTTCTGAACCAATTGTTCAATAGGACACAGGGATCCAAAAGATGTATTAATAGGTAAATAAGTCTGCTTAATGGATGAGGTTTGTGATTTAGCCAAACTACAGCATTTGGCTTGCTGCACTATAATTAAACAGTCTTACACCCTGGATCACTCGGTGGGTGACCGGATAACGTAGGCCTCCTTGGTATGGGCTGCGTTGGTAACCAGCCACGGAGAAGCTGGGCATACCTGGAATGTATGCTTTTGTGGACAATATGCTTCTGGAAAAGGTAGAAAGGTGGAGCTGAATTAGGCATGTTCATTCAGTTCCTCCTTCCAAATTTACTAATCAGAAGGTTGCCTCTCCTCTTGTGAGGAAAAGAGAACAATGGTAAGGAGAAAGACAAAGGTTTGACCAAAAGATTGTTCTAGGGAAGTTTCTCCACAGGAAAACATGAAGACTTGGAAATAACCGAAAGATCATAACAAAATCATCGGTGGATGACTTATGGTTAACTTAAGTCTAAAGGGAATAATTAGTGATAAACAGTCCAAAGCAGAGTTTCTCAAATTCAGCACTAGTGAAATATTTGGCCAGATAATTTTTTGTTATAGGGAGCTCTCTTGTGCATTGTAGGATGTTAAGCTGCATGCTTGGCCTCTTCCCTCTAGATGCCAATATCACATCCCAGGTCTGACAACCCAAAATGTCTCCATACATTGCCAAGTTTCCTCTGTGGAGCAAACTTGCCCTCATCCCCCAATTGAGAATCGTTGGCCTAAATGAAGAAGACTATGATCCATGGCTTTTTCATCAGCTAAGCATTCCTGCACCACCTTGACCATCCCTTTTCTGCTCTTAGGGGTCTCAGTTTCAATCTTCCTAAAATTGTGCATGAGTCTCTACAAGTATATTATCTAACCTTTTTTTTTTTATGTTCAAAAGATTATGTCTGTCATTATGGGGGAAATATACTTTTCATTGAATCTGAAATTTGGAAGATGACATTAATATCCAGATTGAAAGGATATTCTTTGTTTTGTAAAATATTTTTAAAACCCTCTTTTGTACTCACCATCAAATTGGTGCTAACGGATCAACACTAAGGTGTTCACACGGTAGGTAGTAATACCCGCTGGGTGCCGGTCAGGTGGGGAGATTGGTGGGGTGGGGGATAAACCCACAACTAATGGAAGCAGAGTGCGTTGTATGGGGGAAGGACATCCTGGCTTGGGTGAGGCAAACGCATTACATGTAACCAAAATGTTTGTATCCCCATAATATCCTGAATTAAAAAAAAAACCACCTCTCTTTGTCAGGGATAGAAGACGATACTACTTATTATACAAGGAAATAGGTAGGAAAAAGTATCCTGGTACCACTATAATTATTGCTTTTTTATTGTCATTATTGCTTTTACAGGCATTTAATTATGTGTTCTCTGAATATACTATTTCAGCATTGGGCTATACTTTTATCCATCTGGAACACAGAGGAATGCCACTGTAGGAAATTTGACATAAAAAAATAAAAAGCCATAAATACTCTACAGTTTTCCACAATTTTGGTTAGTATACACAGTTTGAGTTTGAATAACAAAACTTTACATTCAAGGATCAGCTTTGCTTCTGAATGGATTCTTTACCTTACAAAGGTCATTTCACCTTTCTAGGACTAAGGAGATGCATAGGAGCCAAAATCACCCTGCACAGTGCTCTGTAGTTGGTTAGATGGATTGCATTTTTTTTTCCTGATTCATAGTTGTCCTGAAGGCATAACTCTTTCTTTGTCCCTTAGGGAGTCTCCCCACCTGGTAGACCTTGAGCTTTGCCCTGTGTTTTTCCTTGTCAAAGTCAATTTCCTGTCTCCTTAAGTCAGTGCCCACAGTGCAAAGCAGCTTCTAGCCTCAAACTACTGCTCTAGTTTCTCCCTTTTTTTAGGCTCTAGCCTTGTAAATTTTTTCTTGTATTTTCAGCTCTCTGTGGCATTTTTGTAACTTTTTGTTGTTTTTACAGATGAATTGCCATTATCAGAAACTGGAAATCTGAAGCATTCAATATAAATGATTGGGAAAGTAAACTGTCATAGAACAATTAAAAAGCACTATAATGTAACTATCAAGAATGAGTCCACGAAAATTTTGGGTTGTTTGTTTCTGTTTTTACAAGGACATTTGCATTTTTTTCTTATTGAATATATCACTTCATATTACATTCTTGTTTTTACACTGTTTTATAAAAAATTTAATAAATACAAATGAATATTTTTAGCATAAGTGAAAGGTATAAATAATAATAGTGAGATGAAGACTGTGTACCCGATGTTTAACTTAAATAGATTATTGTGAATTTCTTCTTTAATGCCAAGAGATAACAATTATTCTGAACCTTGTGATCATTAATTCCTTGCCTTCTTGCATCATTTTTATTTGTCATTTTATCACATATTTATCACAAACATTTTTATAATACTGAAAATTTCTATAAATACACGCTGATGATTGAATATTTCCTGAATTATATATAGTAACTTCTTAAGTTTGTTTTCATTTTTAAAATGAATAATGCTATGTTATTCATCTTTATGCATAAGACTTTGTTCATATTTTTGAATACTTGGGAAGATATTCAAAGAAATTAAATTAAGGAGTTAAAAACATGTATTTTTAAAAATATTTGATTTTGTGCTTAAGTCATTTTTCAGAAAAGTTGGTATTAATTTTCAGAGTAGTGATTAAGTAGGTAGGATTTTTAATCAGACCACATGAGTTAAAGCCTCAACTTAACTTTAGCTAACTGTGTGCTTGGGCAAGTTTTTAATTGCTTTCTGCTTTTTTTTTTTTGGACAATGATAAAAATAAATACCTACTTCATAATGATGTCATTAATATTTCATGGAGTAATATAGTTTATGTAAATATGCTGTTTGCAAAATCCTTAATATAACTGCTTGAGAAATATCAGTAACAATATATGAGAGTGCTATACTAACAGCATACTCTTGAGAATATTAATTTGTATATTTTGTGTAATGTTTGCTAATATTCCAAGTAAGAATTATATTCTTTTTTTTTTTTTTTTTTTAGACAGAGTCTCACTCTGTTGCCCGGGCTAGAGTGCCGTGGCATCAGCCTAGCTCACCGCAACCTCAAACTCCTGGGCTCAAGCGATCCTCCTGCCTCAGCCTCCCGAGTAGCTGGACTACAGGCATGTGCCACCATGCCCGGCTAATTTTTTCTATATATTTTTAGTTGTCCAGATTATTTCTTTCTATTTTTTTTAGTAGAGACGGGGGTCTCGCTCTTGCTCAGGCTGGTCTCGAACTCCTGAGCTCAAACAATCCACCCGCCTTTGCCTCCCAGAGTGCTAGGATTATAGGCGTGAGCCACCGCCCCCGGCCAAGAATTTTATATTCTCATTTCAAGTTTCCTTACTTTGATTATTCCTTATGTTTCTATAGGTACTAATTAGACATTTTTTTCTTTATAAATCAGTAAGCCATGCCTGTCTCATTGACAGAAAGGGATATTTATATTCCTATGAACTTGTATTAACTCTCTAATTACCAAGGAATTTAATTTTTTTATGAAATATGTTTTGCAATTGTTTCTCCTATTTTATTATTTTGTTTTTTATTTTATAATTTAGTACCCCAATTACCCTGATTTGATAAATTCACATTGCATGTCTGTATCAAAACATCACATATACCCTATAAACATATACAACTATTAGGTATCCATGATAATTAAAAAGAAAAACGTAAAATACAAAATTTGTATGCAATACAATATTTGAATCCTATCCTTGGTGACTTCTCCCATTGATGTTATGTTTAGAATGTATTTCCTCATCTTAGGAAAAATTAGTCTAAATTTTCTTTCAGTTAAGCAGTTTTACTTTCAAAATTAAATGCACTACAGATTTATTTTAGTCTAAGTTACCACATTATTTATGTTACTCATTAATTTCAAGAGCTTCTCAGTAGAAATTCTATGGTTTTGTAGAAAAAAATATTGTTGGAAAATGATGATAGTGTCTCTCTTTCCAGTAGCTCTTATTTATGTGTCTTATTGCTGTTTGTTCTAGACTTAAGGGGTGAGCCACCAGTGTTTCTCATTAATAACAAGTATGTGTAATATTTGCTACTGGATTTCAGAATGACACACATTATTTATCATATGAAGAAAATAACCTTCTATTTTCAATTTTTCAGCATTTTAATGAGGAATAGTTATTAAATTTTAGTAAATTCTTTATGATATTTTAGGTGTTACATTTTGGAGAAGATCCCTGGGACTATGCACAATTATGACCAGTTTCTGAGGAAAATATGTAAAACAAATAGTCAAGATAATTGCACATTCTATATTTTTAAAATTGATACATAAAGTTGTACATGTTTGGGGGGAACATATGATATTTTGATATGTGTATACATTGTATAATGATCAAATCAGGGTAATTGGGATATCCATCACCTCAAACATTTATCTTTCTTTGTGTTAGGAACATTATAATTAATTCTTCTAGCTATTTTGAAATATACGATACATTGTTGTTAACTATAATTTTCCTGTTGATGCACGTTCTGCATTATTATCTATAACTTTGAACCTAGTATCTTGGATGTTAGGCTTGCATCATGGTCATTCTCATACTAAGCTAAATTCTTGCTATTAATTTTTTCTATACAACAATATACATGAATTATAATGATAATATGTTTGTAATAATTATATGATGAAGACAATGGCAATAACTATAATTAAGACTTACTGAATGTTTACTATGTGCAACTGCATGTTCTAAACTTAACATGCTTAATTTTATTTAATCTTATTATTAAATGAGAAAACAATGACACAGAAAGGTTAAGAAATGTGATAAACATGGAGTATCTAAATGGAGATGAGAAATAGGAGCAGACATCTGGAATGTGAATTCAAGCCTCTCGACTTGCTTGTATAAAATCTTCCTGTCAATTATCCAGTTTACAATGGTTTGTTTTTTCCTGATTTTCTTGTCCCAAAACCGATATAGCACCTTTCATGTACTTATATGTTTAGTGTTTTTTGCTGAGTTGAAATCCAAATTGGGATTTTGAAAGGAAAGGATAATGAGATATAAGGGGATATAGATGGGAAAATGAAATGTCGTTGTTATTATTAACTTGTTAGCAAGTTCCTGTGCAAATAGAGAATTGCGGTTTCTTAGGTTAGTGAAGTCTCTCCATCCCAGAATTCTAGGAACAATGGAGTTTAATGAATCTTTTTCTAACTTCTTTGATGCCGTTCATACTATTTTCTATCAGATGATGAAGCATATGGTTACTAGTTTACGACAGTGTTTCTAAACTTTTCCTCATAATTGATGCAATTAGGGTAAAGTCCCTCTGGATTTTGGCATATGTTTTCTTCCATATTTAGTTTTTAGTCCTGTTGCTATTTTCTTGCTTTTTTTCTGTGATATGCATTTTATTTAATAGGATGGAAGGCAGAAATCTACCAAACTCTGGTCACATAACCTAGAAATCTCTATAAATCTAGTTTAATATTTAACTATAAAGTACTGGTGGATTTATTGTGCCTTATATCTAGGATTATTTTGACAGATATGATTGTGAATGTATTAAAAATCAGTTCAGGAAAATAGTACAATGTCCCAAAATAAGGGATAATTGAAGATTAACTTTTTCCCTCTGGAATAATTTTAGTGCTTCTGGTATTAGGTGAGTCTATAAGACACCTCAATATGATTATAATTTTTACATGTAAATAGAAATAAGGAGTTAACTAATTGATTTTTGGCCATGAAAATGTTAACGTATCTCAAATGATTGATCTTAATCACCTGAACATAGCACTCAGTTGAAATATTTGCAGATATGACAAAAGAGACATAAACTAAAGTCAGATTTTTTTTAATGCAGAAGAACAGCAGCAATTTAAAAACTGAGTCAAGGCAACAGGAAGCTGACTGACTTTCCCACCCGAAACAATCTAAAGAACAGACAAATATATAAAACAACCATTTTTAAAACACTGGACTTAAGGTGATAAAGGACCACAATTCCCATGTTAGCTATGATTTCCCTTGGTTTACTTCACTGAGAAAATTTCCAGGCTGTGGAACAGGAAAAGGGAACCAAGGCAGAGCTGCAGAGTATCTGAGTTGAGGAGACAGGTCTGTGGAGAACAAGGGAGCACTAGAGTGGAGGGTGGAGTAGCAGGTGGGAGCCATCTGTTTAGAGACAGCGCACTGAGATCTGTGGTGGGGGGGTGGTTCCCTTTGGTAATTCAGTAATGATGTCTGCTTGGTGAGAAAACTACCTAAGACTGGGGAAAGAACTGACTTGAAAGCATTAGAGCTAGTGTCTATTTTCACAAGTCAGACTAGTGAAATTCAGCATTGAGGGGATCTTGGGTAAAGATGAGCCTTCAACTATTTCTCAGGATCCAACTAACAAATCACAAAAGCAAGATCCTAAGCATCTTAACAGCACGTAAGAGCAAAGCTCAAGAGTGAGAACACAAAAACACCTAACACCTAAAAGATTGTGTAAAATTCACAGTCCCACATCCATTAAAAATTATCAGAATACAAAAAGCAGGAAAACACAGCCCAGAATGAGGAAAAAAAAAATCAATCAATAAAAACTGATAAGACCTGGCACAGATATTACAATTAGTAGCAAAGAAAATTAACAGATTTTTTTTTTTTTACCAAAGAGTATATCTAGATGGCAAATAATCACATGAATAATAATCACATGGCAAATAATCACACTCAAGATCAATTGTCATTAGGGAAATGTAAATTAAAACCATATTCACTGTACACCTATTAGAATGGCTAAAATTTAAATAACTGTCTATACCAAATATTGGTTGACTAGTATGATTTACTAGGGACCTTGTTTTGTCAGTGAGTCAATGGATAAACAAATTGAGGCATGTTAATACCATGGAATATTACTTCACACTAAAAACAAGTGAGTTATAGATTTATGCAACAACATGGATGAATCTCAAGGTAATTATACTAAGTAAAAGAAGTCAGACAGTAAAGAGTACATACAGTTGGATTCCATTTATGTAAAACTCTTAGAAAATGCAAGCCAGTTTATAATGACAGAAGACAGATCACTGGTTAGCTGGGATGTCAGAGGTTAGGAGAGGCAGGATGGAGAAATTAGAAAGGGGTATGAGGAAAGATTTGGGTGTGATATATATGTTCACGATCTTGATTGTGGTGATTATATAGGTATATAATACATAATTGTTCGTCACATTGTATACTTTAAATTTGTGCAGTTTATTATATGTCAGTTATACCTTAATACAAGTGTTTACCACCTCTCTTCCCCCAAATAAGGGTATATCTATCAGATCTCATGCTCTTATATCTAGTAACAAGGATGTGTTGGAGATAAACAACTCTCTGTTTCCATACATTCCTATTTTTTGCTGCTTTATCTTCTTTTGACTGTCCTTTAAACATTGGTCCTTCCCATGGTTCTGTCTCTCCTTGGTCTTTTTATCTCTTTGCTCTATATGCTCTCCCTGCATGATTTCCTTAAACCTTGAAGTCTTCAATCTATCAAATATGTTTCTCTAATTCACATAATTTTCCATACCTCCTTATCTTAATATCAACTACATATTGGAAATTTTTCTTAGCCTTGTTTTTTTCTCCAGTTACATGAGACAGGAAAATAGATTCTCTTTATAACAGAGAGTGTTCTTTGTGTATTTCAACACAGTTACTTTCTACCTCCCCTCAAAACAGGATTTTTCTCTGCTGTTTACTATAAGAATTTGGTGGGGAAACTCGTGATAGTGTGGGAGACCCTAAGACTAGACCCCTAGGAGTTTAGTCCACTCTCAGAGTCCATTAATTCATCAAAATTACCATTAAGTGTTCCTACGAGTAACTGGCTCTGGCTAGTTTTTGTTTCAAGTAAGCTGATCTTGACTGTGGTTCTCTGCATTTGCCCATCCCTCAAGATATTGTAGTGCTGATTTTTCTGTGACCTCAACTCTTGGTTGGAATTAAGAAGTTGTTGATTTTCAGTTTGTACAGCATTTTTTCTTATAAGCACAAGAGCTGAAGCTAGAAGTCCTTCTGATTTATTTTAAAATTCATTAAAAATATCACCTTAAATATTCACTTTTTTGTCCAGGATAAAACCAGTGGATTACAACCCAGAAAACAGGAAGATGCATACTTTCTATTTAAGAAGAACTTCTTAGGGAAACCCAAAGGCAATGGGGAGAAAAAAACCACAACAAGAAAGCTAAAGTAAACAGAAGCTTCTGGTACCTAGAGCTATAGCAAACTTTAAACACAGCCCAGCTTCTAGCCAAATTAATATAAAGTCTCACACTAAAAGTCAAATCATCTCAATTTCTATTACCCAAAATATCATTTTTAGTTTTCACCAAAGAATTATACAGTAGATTAAAAGTCAATAAAAAAGACAGCCCAAAGTGAGGATGAGAACTAAACGCAGATATGACACAGATGTTGGAATAATAAGACAAATAATATAAAATAAGTAAGCAAGTCAACGGAGAAATGATGTTCTTTTCAACAAATGGTGCTGAAACCAAAATAAGAAAACACAAAGAATATAGACACAGACTTTATACCTTTTACAAAATTCAAAATTTAACTCAAAATATACCATGGACCTAAATGCAACTTTAAGTTTTCTGTTTTGCAGATGACACTTAAGAGAATAAGAAGACAAGCCACAGACTAGGAGAAAATAATTGAAGAACACATAATCTGATAAGTGATTTATATCTAAAATATACAAAGAACTATTAAAAGTCAACAATAAGAAACCAAACAACCTTTAAAAATGGGCAAATTTTCTGAACAGATACCTCATCAAAGAGATATGCAGATGACAAATAGCCTATGAAAAATACTCATCATTGTATGATATTAGGGAATTATAAATTAAGACAACAATGAGGTAATACTATCTGCCTATTAGAATGACTATAATCCAAAAATTCCTAACAATACCAAATGCTAGTGAAAATGTGGAGCAACAGGAACTTTCATTCATTAGTGATGGGGATACAAAATGTACGGCCACTTTGGAAGAAAGTTTCAAAGTTTCTCACGAAAATAAACATAGTGTAACCATATGATCCAGCAACCATACTCCTAAGTATTTTCCCAATACTATCACTTTGGGAGGATGAGGCAGGAGGATTGCTTGAGGCCAGGAGTTCAAGAGCAGCCTAGGCAACATAGCAAGACCCTGTCTCTACAAAAAAATTAAAAAAAAAATTGGGTGAGCATGATAGTGCATGTCTGTAGTCCTAGCTACTTGGAAGCCTGTGAGGTGGGAGGATCGCTTGAGTATAGAAGTTCAAGGCTGCAGTGAGCTATGATTGAGCCATTGCACTACAGCCTAGGTGACTCAGGGAGACCCTGTGTCTAAAAAAGCCAAAAAAACAACAAAACACAAAACAAAGAAGAAAGTAAATCCAAACACTACTAGGTACTATTGTAATTATTGTGATAAATATAAAGTTAAAGATAAAACAACTAGGGTTGCCAGATTTAGTATTAAAAATATAGGTCATTGTGTTAAATTTGAATTTCCAAAACCAACATAAATTTTTAGTATGAATATGTGCCAAATATTGCTCTGGTCACAATTATCCTACAAAACTATGTGTTGCTTATCTGAAATTTTAATTTAACTGGTAGCCCTGTATTTTTCTAGCAACTCTGGATAAAACTAAAATATCTGGCAATATTTTGAGCTCATATATCTAAATAATTTACTTTTTGGAAAGTGAAATTCCAGATATTGTTAAGATCTATTAAGCATAGTATTCATGCTAAAATTTCAAAGCCAATTACTAAAATAATAGAAATACAATTCTTTAGAAAGGCTAACAAAATAGAAAAGTTTTTGCTGAGATGAATCAAGAAATAAGCAGGGAAAGTAGGATGAAAGGAAAAGAATTAAACAATGACATTCAACCTTCCAAATCTGGGATGGAAAAGCAAGAAAGGATAAAACACAAAAATATAACAAAATATAGAAGTAAAAATAAAAGGTGATTTAAAAGTACAAATACATTATCAGTATAATTGTTAATGGAAAATGAGTCATCAAAAGTCAGAAATTTTTAGACTGAATAAAAAATCTAGATATATGTCTTGAAAAGACAAAAAATTAAGGCACAATGCTGTGAAATTATCAAAAATCATAGAATGAAAAAAGATGTATTAGGGAAACTAGTATACAAAGAAGATGTTATAGCTGTATCAGAAGCAGACAATACAGACCCAAAGAACAAAATTAGAGCTAGACAGTGTCACTTCATGGTTGTAAAAAATATGACTACTAAGACATAAATAAAAATTTTAAATCCATAGTTACTTAATAAAATAATTTAAAATGTTGGTGGATTCACATACAAAAGAATAAACAAATCCACCACCAGTGCAGAAAAATTTAAAACACTTTTCTTAATTATTGAAGGACCAAGCAGATTTTTATAGAATTGTGCTTTCACTGAAGATTTGAACAACACAGTTAACAAATTGTAACTAATGGGTGTATTTAAAAAGTTATACATGAATTTTAGGCAACAAAGTATTCTCAAGCTCATGCAGAACACTTAGAAAAATCTATCTTTTATTAAGCTGTATATATATGTCAGCAAATTTCTTAAGAACATATTTTATGTAGGATGGCCGTTAGCAAGTTTCTTTAATGTAAAAGGCCTAAACATAATTTTGCTATTATAACAGAAAATCACCAATAGAAAGTATTTACATGAATGAGCTTGGGTGTGTTCTAATAAAAGTTTATTAGAAAAATGTCTGGCAGACTGTATTTGGCTTAGAAGCCACAATTTGCTGACCTTTGATATAGCATACTCTCTCCAAACACAACATAATCAAGTAAAATAAACAAAAAAATTTTAAATTACCATATATTTATAAATTTATAAAAACTGCTAAAATAATTCATTGGTCAAACAATATAATGAAAACTTAAATTACTTAAAACTGAATGGTAATGAAAGCGCTCCATATTAAATCTTATAGACTGCAGAGAAAGTGATGCTTTGAAGAAAATTTATAAATGTCAATGTGTATATAAAAGAAGTAAGCTGAAAACTACTTATATACTAGGAGGTAAAAATGAATAATAGATAAAATCATCAGGAAAAAGAAAGATGGTAAAGAAAAAAGGTAAAAAACAAGTGACAAAGTAAACAGAGAAAAAACAATTAGAATCAAAAAGCCCAAAGTTGTTCTTTGAGAAGGCCACAAAATAGACAAACATCTCTGGAAATGAAAATTTAAAAAAGGATAAAAAACCAGAAAGGAATAACAAATGGACATTTACAAGAATGTATACATGCATCAATGATATAATATGATAAAAATTAAATGAAAGGATAACAATGACACTCAAATTTTCCTTTCTGACCAAAACAAATAGCAGGAATTGGATCTACTTTCCCTCATGAAACACAGTAAGAAATGAAGCAAAATACATAAAACAATGTCTCTTAAGACATTAGACATCAGACAATGAAAACAGTGATCCCTGAGAGACAGGAAAGAAATAAGAGCTCTAATGGCTCAACTTACGTTTCCATTCCATGGCAAAGTAAGGAGGAACTCAGAGCCCAGTGGTCCCCTGAGTTGAGGGAATGGAGCTCAAAGCTCAGTGAAGCCAAGACAGCTAGAATTTACAAGGCAAAATAATGAAAGGAGGATAATGCACAGAGGAAGACTCTGGAGACCTACAGAGGATCCTCCTAGAGCTGTAGTTGCCAACCCCCGTCGGCTGGACTAGTACCAGCCCACAGCCTGTTAGGGACCAGGCTGCAGAGCTCTACTGCCCACACCCCCCATGGAAAAATTGTCTTCCTTGAAATTTAGGAAGGGTGGGTGTGAGTGAGCAAAGCTTCATCTGTGTTTACAGCCACTCCCCATTGCTGCCATCATCACCTGAGCTCCACCTTCCCCCAACCCCTCACCCTGTCTGTGAAAAAATTGTCTTCCATGAATTGAACCCTGATGCCAAAAAGGTTGGAGACTGCTGTCCTGGAGTACTCAGCAGAATAGTTTTCAGTCCATGTATGTAAGGAAACTGCCTGATGCCATGGAAAGAGCTATTGCAGAAACAAAGGATCAGAGAATTTGAAGACATCAATTCAAAATGAAACACAGAAAGCAAAATAACTTAATAATTGAACAGATTATTAGTGATCAGTGGGAAAACTTCAAGTGGCCAAGTATACATGTAATTTAAGTCCTCAAAGGAAGGTAGGGTGGAAAATATTTAAAGAACAAAAATATTTAAAGAAGTAATGGCTGAAAATATTTCAAATATATTAAAACCTATAAAACCATACATTGAGGAAGTTTAATAATCCTAAGCTTCTTAATAAATATGAAGAAAACTACACCAAGGTTTGTGAAATAATATTGCTTAAAACAAGTGTTAAAGGATAAACATAAAAGCAGCAAGAGAGAAAAGCATATTGCATACAGAGAAGTCAACAATTTTTTTTTTCCTGTAAAAAGCCAGGTGATAAATATTCTAGGTCTTGCAGGCTAAATAGTCTCTGTCAAAGCTACTCAACTCTGCCACTGTAGCACAAAGTAACCATAGACAGTATGTAAATGAATGGGTGTGACTGTGTTCCAATAAAAGTTTATTTACAAAACCACAGAATATATTTGTTGACACCTGGTACACAGGAACAAAGATAAAGAAGACAGTATCTTTATTATCAGAAACAATGAAAGCTAGAAGATAATGAAGCAATTACCTTCTAAGTACTGAAAGAAAAAAACTGTTAACCTAAAATTTTTACCAGATGAAAATATTTTTCAGAAAAAAAATGAGGAGTAAAACAATTTCAGACATACAGAAGCTGAGTGAATTTACAGTTAGTAGAGTCACACTATAAGAAAGGTTAAAGAAAGTCAGGCAATAGGAAAATGATATCAGATGAAAGCCTAGAGCTATACAATAGAATGAAAAATGCTGGATTATAACCACATGAGTAAATATAAAGATATTTTTACTATTTAAATCTTATCATAAAATAATATTGAATTATAAATTTTATTATTTAATTTGAATTCAATTTAAAAATGTTATATACAATAGTATAAGAATATGAAATACTTAGGCAAAACTGAATCTGACATCAGATATGAAATATCTATACATTTAAAATATAACATATTTCTGAAAGAAATGAGCTAAATAATTGGAGATCTATACCATGTTCATGACATGGAGGGATCAACATTAATTAATTAGGTATAATTAATATACCTTCTGGACGCCATGGTTTCTGATGAAAAATCTGCTATTAATCTTATTGCATCTTAGTGTATGTGATGTTTGTCTTCTCTCTTGATGCTTTCAAGAATCTTTGTATTTGTCTTTTGACAGTTTAATTAGAATGTGTCTTGGTGTGGGCATATCTTTGAGTCTATCATATTTGAAGTTTGTTGAGCTTCTTGGATGTGCAGATTCATGTCTTTCATCAAATTTGGGGAGTTTTCAGCCATTATTCTTCCAAATATTTTTTTGGCCATTTTCTATCCCTTTTCTTCTGGAACTTCCATTATGCATATGTTATAATATTCATGATGATGTTCCACAGGTCTCTTATGGTCTGTTCACTTTTCTTCATTCTTTTTCTCCTCAGAGAAGATAATTTCAATTTCTTTTACCTTTAAGTTCACAGATCCTCCTTTTTAAAAAATTTTAATATATTTAGGGGATACAAGTGCAGTTTTGTTAGATGAATATATTGTATAGCAGTGAGGTCTGAACTTTTAGTGTACCCTTCACCTGAATAGTGTACATTGTACCCAATAGATAATTTTTTATCCCTTACCTCCCCTTACCCTCCCACCTTTGGTGCCTTCAATATCTATTATTCCACTCTATATGACTATGTGTACCCATAGCTTAATTCCACTTATAAATGAAAACATGAAGTATTTGATTTTCTGTTCCTGAGTTACTCCACTTAGGATAATGGCCTCCAGTTCCATCCAAATTTCTACAAAAGACATTAATTCATTCTATTTTATGGCTGACTAGTATTCCATAGGATGCATATGTATTATCAATTCAGAAATTTTTATAGGACTTGTGAGTTTTATGGTTTCATGTGTTTTTATAATGGCAAGTACTTACCTTTCTTTCTATGCTTAGAACTCTCTTGAGCATTTCTTGTATGGATGGTTTAGTGGTGATGAATACTTTTAGCATCTGTGTGCCTGTGAAAGACATTATTAATCCTACACTTATGAAGCTTAGTTTAGCAGGGTACAAAATTTGTGGCTGAAATTTCTTTCCTTTGAGAATATTGACAATAGAACAGCACCCTAATCTCTCCTGGTTTGTATGACTCTCCTGAGAGGTCTTCTGTTAGTCTGACGGGCTTTCCTTTATAGATAATTAGCTGTTTTTATCTTGCTGCTTTTAATTTTTTTGAGTTCACATTGATTTTACATAGTCTAACAACTATATGCTTTGTTATAGGACTTCTTGCAGTGCATCTGCCTCATGTTTGCTGTGAGCCTCTTATATCTGGATGTCTAAGCCTCTTTAAAGACTAGGGAAGTTTTCCTCAATTATTCACTGAAATAAGTTTTAAATTTTCTTCTTTCTCAAGAATACCAATTACTCATAGGTTTGGATGTTTTACACAATCCCATATTTCTTGAAAACTTTGTTCTTTTTTTAACAATTCTTTTTTCTTTATTTTTGCCTGACCGGTTTAATTTAAAAGATCTATTCAAACTCTAAACTTCTTTCTTTGGCTTGCTTTATTCTATTATTCGAGCTTTCAACTGCTTTTTGTAATTCTATCAATAAGTTTTTCATTTCCAGGAGTTCCATAATTTAATAAAAAATCTATCTATTTAGTAAATGTTTCATTCATGTTCCATTAAATTTTTTGTTTCTTTCTGTTGGTTTTCAACTTTTAGTATTGGAGCTCATTGAGCTTTCTTACAATACATATTTTGTATTCTTTAGCTGTCATTTCAGAATTTTCCTTTTGCTTGTGATTCATTGCTAGAGAGCTAGTGTGATCATTTGGGGGTTTCAAAACAGTATGTTTTTTCCTATTGCCAGAGTTTTTATCTGGAGAAGCCGTCACTTCTTATTTCTGAATTTACTTACATTTGGATGGGATTTATTTATTTATTTATCTCCCCCTCTTAAGGGTGTGCCTGTAATGCTTGTTGTGTTGTTCTTTTAGCTTTGAATTTTGGTATTTTCCTGGGGACAAGGCTCTATATGAGTTTCTTGGTTATGGACAGCTTTGTCCGGAGGCTTTCTCAGATGCTGATTATGGTGGTGGGGTATTTGGCTGCAGTTCAACCACCCGGGCAGTAGGTGGCGCTTACGTGTAACAGGCAGCTGCAGCAGAAGCCAATGGGTGTGTTTGCTCAGGTGGTGGGTGGTCTGTGGAGTACCTGATACCCTGTGTTTCCTGCTTAGCCCTGGAGCCGGGACACAGCTAGGTGGAGCGGTACTGCTAAGCTTGCCCTTCTACACCCCACTGCTGAGCATAAGTACAAGCGCTGATGAGGGTAGTGGGGGATCCTCTGTTGAAATGCACTGAGGTCTCCCTTGGGTTGGTACAGGAAGAAGGGTCTCCTAGAAGAGGTACTTGAATAATCACTTGATAATTAGGTAGGGTTTCACTGTATAAAAATGGAAGGGTTGAGGAGATAAGGGGAACATTTGCAAACATTTCTACTTAAGGGAAAGCATAAAAATACTTAAGCAAAGAAGATGTTTACAAAACTGTAAACAGTCCAGTCTGTTTACAATAAAACAGTAATGTTAAAATCGGGTCAGAGAGATGGAACCTTGTTATACTGGCAAATGGAAGAGTTTGAAGCCGTTCCTACCTGGAAAAACATTGCCAAAGGCTGTGTTTTAGGATGATTATCCTAGCAGGAGGATGTTGTGTGGGCTGAAAGAGAATATGGAGACAGAGAATCATTCTACTTAGGAGGTAATCTCAATCATTGTCATGAGAAGCAATTGAAGTTTAAACCATGATACGGGTAGGAAAAATGGAGAGAGACCCAGATTAATTAGAGAGAGATTATGAAAATTTTTAATTTACTATCTGCATTTCAACTATTTTATTGAATCTTGAGTGGTGTTCAGTACTAGTTATATAAACTGTGGTTTCTGACCAAGAATATAAGAATCCAGGTATCAGCCTAACAGGGTCGATATTGCTCATTTAGTCATACCAAAATATGAGGTTATTTTCTGAAATATCCTAAGTTTCAAGAGTCCAGATTTCTAATACCTAACAAAAATTCCTAAAAAAACAAAGACAAACACATCAAGATGTTGCTTGTATCAATAAATGAGACAGTAAATCATTTTTAATTAACTATAAAGACAATTGAAATCATTAACGTCTATATTATGTGGTATTTACATCAAATGTGCTCCTTTCAGATAGACAGTCAAGCTTGTAATAAATTTTATAGGAAATCATGGCTGGTAACTGAGTAGAAACAGATGGGCTGGAAGTTTTCCAAAGGCCTTACACAAAATATTGGTTATGAAAATGTGAAGAGAATTTGCCCAGAACACTGATTTAAAATTTACTGCATTGTTGATGCTTTAAAATGGCAGATTTTAGAATTAAAATTTCTTTGTATTTTCTCCTCCTTTCTATTTATTTGCCAGATTTTAAATGAAAAGCGTTCTAATTGGGATCAGTCTTCAGTACTAAAAGTATTCATTTTCGCACACACACTTTTGTTATTCAGAACAGGGTAAGGTAAAAGAGGAGCAAAGGAGACAATTTTTTCAGTGCTAAAAGATCAATGACATATGTATTTTACTTTATTTATAAGTATTGAATACATTATAACAGGTATATATTGACAAGGCATTCCAAACATAGGAAACAAAGAGTAATATGTTTTGAACTCTTACTAAGAGATCTGAGTAGTTCTGAGAACACTGTCCTATACTCAGTATTTAGTTTTGATGGATAGGAATTTAGTGAAACCTTTGTATGAACTATTTTGTATGAACTGGCCAGAATGGTGGCTCTTTTCTTGCATTTTAGCATGGAAGAGCACAGTATCACATAACAGCCCAGAAATGCTTGATTTCAGGGAAATTTTGCTTCAGCGAATACTGGTTGGTATATTTGGAAGAAATTTACAGTGAACCTTGTCAAATGAAAAGTTAACCAGAACGGTTGTACCCCCATAATAAGCTATAATAAATAAATTAAATAAATAAATAAATAAATATTTACAAAAAATATATATATCAAGAAAAAAAAAAGAAAAGTTAATTAAATTGCTTTGGCTATTAAATACCTTGCCTTAACATACTCTTGTAGTCATTGATCTCAAGGGGGTCACCTCTGTGAGATGGAAACAAACAGAAAACAAAATCAGAAAGCTAGAAAATTAATAAATAAAAAAAGGAATGAGCGTTCTAAAAGATAAAGAAGGAAAATTAAGCTGAGGAGGAAGCACAGAGGTCAATCCTGGGCTTCCCATCTGTCTTATCATGTGAACAGCTCAATTATTAATATAACTAAAGGCTCTCTCTTCTACACTCTCCTAGCATTTTATTATAATAGCTCTTGCAATAGTTATTCCTGCTCTTAATTTATACAATGGAACATATTTGTTCATGAAGGAACATTCCATGAAACCAAAGACCAAGTAGTGAGAGACAATTGTCAAATATTCAGGACTTTCACCAGTGAGTTGGCAAAATTTGGTAGTAGAAACAGGTCTTGCTGGGGATATTTATATCATGGAAATTGAAAGAAATTGGAAAACACTGCAAATCCGGACTTTTGGTTTTTGAAAAGCCTGTTTACCTGGACACTATTGCATCATTCCTCTTTATATCATCTTTATTCTTTGGCTCAAATTTGCCTCTTATATTTTTTTCTGTCCCTAATACATCTATACTTGGCCCTGTGCAGATGCTATACCTTTCTCATATAGCTTAATTGTTATACTTAGTGCATGAAAGTATAACTGAATGGTTGAACAAATGAAGGGGTAAATCAACATATCTAAAGGGTTTAGAATAGTGGTTGGCATATAATCTGCACATTTTAAGTATTTGTCAAATTGATCAATTGATAATCATAATGTATTTCAGCAGGAAAATAAATGTATGTTGTGAATGGATGAAAGTTCAAAACAGATTCTAGCTCAATTGTTTAGAACTTTGCTGGGAATAAGAACCAACTGGGGAATAAAATAAAAATAAAAATTCCTAAGGTCCCAGCTTCAGGGAATCTTGACTCAGTTGGTCTTGGGTCATTCCTGGAAATCTGCATTTGAGAAAAATATCCCAGGTGTTTCTCGTCCAAGTAGCCTAACCTGTATTTTGAAAATTGTTTTTCTAGTTTATTAAGTCCTCTGAACATTTTCCTGTTCTAAACACACCTAGACTGATAATTAATTAATTAGTATAACAGATACTTAAATAGAGTTTATTATATGCCTCATACTGTTCTAAGCACTGTATAATTTCTGTATAATCACTGCATGATTAATATAATTCCCATAACAATACTAGAGGTAGATACCATTATTTTACATATGAGGAAACTAAAGCATGATAATTTAAGAAAGTTGCCCACATCACAATCTTACAAGTAAGGTAATTTTTAAAGGCCTTCAAATTCACATACATCATTGAAATAACTGCAACATAATTATTCATTCTATTCATTCTAGCAACTGACAATTTTCAAACTATTCTATCCCCATTATCTTTTTTGACCTTCATGATATTGAAATAGATATGGCAGAAATTATTATCCCTATTTGAAAGATGAGGAAATTGAAGCCCAGAAGATTTACAGTTTGCTCAAGGTCACATATCTAGTGATAGACCTGCCATCCAAGCTTAAACTTAGGTTGTCATTTACATCTATTTTTTTCTTCACTCCAAGTCTAACCTTTTTTCCATTCTACCAACAATAACAGTGTGAAGTTAGTTGTTGACAATTACCTACTGGTAAGCTTCTCACTGTCCCCTTGTGCTTTGCAATGCAGACTTACCCCATATAATATTACACTTTCACGTGGAAGAAATAATAGGCACTGATTCCTCTAGCTGTTTCAAGTTGATGCGAACTAAAAGTAGGCCACTTTTGACATTATCATATCCCAAGTACAAGATTTTCCTGAATAATCTGCTCTGAGAAAGCCAATTACAAATCTTCCCCTCTTTGACGCCAATGTCTAACCTGAATTTTACAGCAGATATTCATGAGTTCTTTCACTTCCCAATGGTCTTCTCATGGATAATTCCTGAGCTATACAATACTGACCATTTTTATTTAATATTTTGATTGATACTAAAATAAGCTCTTGCCTACTTTTGCTGCATAAAGTCTTGAAAACTGAGATATAAAAAATAATGAGTTATATTTTCTGTTGAAGCTACCCTTAAAAAAAAGGGCAAACTTAGTATGATTGCCATCTAATGAGTTGGAGTCCACAGGCTTTATTTCTTAAAACAAATGAGAACTGGAATTTGCAGTACAGAAGAGAAATAATATTCATCAACTTATCAGAGTAACATAGAGAAATTGCCCTTTTTGGCCTAATATTCTACCATTTTTCACTAGGCACCATTCTTCACCCAAAACCAGAGGACATGTGTGGCCTTTACAAACTGGATTTGTCCAGTTCTGTGAATTTTTCATGTTCCTTATTCTACATCTTTCTTTTTTTAAATGTTTAAAACCACCTTTATGGCAACCCTAGAAGCAAGCCATTGTCTCTAAATTCTCAGAATGTTTACAGAACCTTTTTTATAGTCATTATGACTTTTTGATTTATGTGATAGTCATTGTACATATGCCCTCTCTCTCTACTAGACTTGGAGTGCCTCAAGGACAGTATTTGCCTAGGGGTCCCTCCCAGTGATTTGTACAAGGCCACTCACATTCAATTTATCGAATCCAGGTGGGGAATGACAGACTTTCACTGACTCAGGATCTTGGGATTATTGGACTAATCTGGATGAAAAATGTAAAAAAGGGAATGAAAGAAAGGAAATGCTAATACACATACAACTTCTACATTTTCATTTAGAATAGTACTTCATGCATTATTCTCATGATTAATTCATTATCTTAGAATCAGATGGTTATTGTGGCTACAGGATTTCAGGACATGTTTTATTATTATTACTTTTTATTGCACACAGAAAACATTTAACTAAAACGTGACAATGAGAGCACATAATTTAAATCTAATCAAATTTATTTTAAATAGGCTTAACTGACATCTTTTACTTCTCACAAAATGCAGACAATCTTCTTTTAGAGACTAAATTTACCAGCAACTTTCCTTGCTAAGAAGCCAAGATGATTCATCCTCTGATTCTGCCATAAAGCATTAAGGATCACTAGTACTCTTAGTGTATTAAAAAGTTCTAAAGCAAGGTTAAAAAAAGAAGAAGAAGAAGAAGATTTGAAGTGTTTCTTGATAATTCAATAGTGTAATACTTGGGTGAATGGATTATTGTGTCTTTCTTTCACATTTAGAAATAAGTTGCCACTGGGGAAAAAAGGAACTGCAGTGGAGTTTGGTATTGATTTTTACTGAATTCCATGGAGCATCTCTCTAAATATTCTATTAGAATAAGTTCTAGTTCTTCAAAGGTCAGATTTTTCTCCCAACTTTTGAAAGTCAATACAATTCAAACTGGTAATTTCCAAAAATGTTCTCTACCACAAGACTCTTCTGAAGTGGACCATTTATCCAGAAGAAATTTTTATAATATTTTATTTGGCTAGGAGACAAAAATTGAGAAGAAAAATTTAGGGTATATCATTAAATGTGTACTAAATATTCTCTTCAGATGATCTATATATTTCAGTATTTATATAATACTTGCAAATATAAATTACTTTCCAATTTTTATTCATTATTACTAAAACACCACATGGTATTACAATTCCCCGCTAATAGGGGCAAGAATAGTCATTTATCTTAGGGGACACAAAAACTGGCATTGAAATTTTAAGTCTCTAAACTCCAGTCTGCTTACCTATGCTGTCTTTCATTTACATTTTCACATTCTGGAAATTCTCATTTTCTCTGAAACAACAAATTTGACCCAGATAGGATTCTTTTCTTGATTTTAAGTAGAAAATAGTCTGGTTTTGTGTTTTTTTTCTGTGTGTGTGTGTGTATGTCTGTGTGTGAGTGTGTTTTGGGTTATACTGCAGGGTTGTAGTGGATTGCTTAGAGGAGAGACACATAAATATAAACATAGGCTTCACCCAAAAAGTAGAAGTCATGAAATATTCAGATGAGTCCTTTCTAAGTGTTAGAGGAAAATTTACAACCAGCTTTAAAAGAGTACCATTTTCTCTGATTAAAGTAAATGTCAAGTTACCTTTGCGTTTTTTTGCTAATTAAAGCAAACTTCCTAAAAGCTAACTGTGACACATTCAGGGCTTTTGAAATTTATTCTGATGTTTTCACCTTCTCAAGGGATGGAAATATATCTTTAGAAAAATAAGACTGCCAAATTTCAATAAATCAAAATATGTAAATGCTAGGCATCAAGCAGTCTACCGATGAGAACAGAGAGGTAAGAGAAAACCTTTCTACCTTTGAGTTACTTTATGATCTATTTGGAGAATTAAGAAATGCATGCATGAAGCATCAAAAATATAAAAATATAAAATGCTCATTCCACTAAAAGTACTGTAAAGTCCCCTTCAACTCTTATTGGCCAAGTTTTCACACCTTGTAAAAGTAGAGATTTACAGTAGAGTTCGTAGTTAATTATGAAATTACAGACTTTTCAAGTCTGTGCCCTAACTTAGTCTAAGAATTATTAGGGACAAATGTAAGTGAAGATATAAAGCTAGAGGTAGACAGAGTACTAAATATACTTTGAATTTGGGACTTTTACTGAAAAGTACATGCTTAATCCTTTGGGTGGCTAGCCCAAGATGGAGAGCGCTTAAGTGCATTTGCTATATAAAGCTGGAATTCCAAAGGCTAACATGGCAGTCAACTATCACCTTCTCCCTACAAAGTCATAAGAGAATGTAAGGAAAATTGCCTTGGTACTCAATAGAGCAAGGTGAAAAAACAAAACTAATGTACTTATTTCCAGGATGTTGCTCATACAAGTCAGCCATCAAACTGAATTGCAACATATATTAGAAAAAAGTATAGGGAAAAACAGAACAATGATAAAATAATCCCTCTAGAAAATATAAGAAAAACAAAAAAGCATGAAATAACGTGAAAGGCAGGATACAACAGAAACACAGAATATTATACAGATATAAACCCAAATATATTAGTCATTACATTAAATGGAAGTGAAAACTACTTAATTTAAAATTAAAGAATTTCTATATTGGACTGAAAACAAATTCAAACTCTAAATGCCATTTATAAGAATGTGATGTATAATATAAGATCACTGAAGGACTGAAAGTAAATCATAGGGAAAACCTTACCTTGGAAATAATAGCTAAGGGAAAGCTGATAGACTATGTTAATTTTGAATGAAATAGACTTTAAGGAAAAAAATATTTATTTAAATATAAAGAGAATCACTTTATAATGATAAAGACTCTTTTTAACCAGAGATGAATTTAAATTTATAAGTTCTTTTTTTTATTTCAGCTTATTATGGGGGTACAAAAGTTCAGGTTATGTATATTGCCCATGCTCCCTTCCCCATCCCCCCTAGTCATAGCTTCAAGCGTGTCCATTCCCCAGACAGTGCGCATCACACTTAACATGTAGGTATACACCCATCCCCTTCCCCCACCTCCCACGTCTGTCCGACACTCAATTGGTGTTATTCCCAAATGTGCACTTAGGTGATGATCAGGGAAACCAGTTTGCTGGTGAGTACATGTGGTGCTTATTTTTCCATTCTTGGGATACTTCGCTTAATAGAATGGGTTCCAACTCTCTCCAGGAGAACAAAAGAGACTCTATATCACCATTATTCCTTATAGCTGAGTAGTACTCCATGGTATACATATACCACATTTTATTAATCCACTCATGTATTGATGGGCATTTGGGTTGTTTCCACATCTTTGCAATTGTGAATTGTGCTGCTATAAACATTTGGGTGCAGGTATCTTTGTCATAGAATGACTTTTGTTCTTTTGGGTAGATGCCCAATAATGGGATTGCTGGATCAAATGGTAAGTCTACTTGAATCTGTTTAAGGTATCTCCATATTGCTTTCCACAGGGGTTGCACTAGTTTGCAGTCCCACCAGCAGTGTATGAGTGTTCCTGTCT
>CM052436.1:59953133-59970961 GCA_028533085.1 Varecia variegata
TTTTCCTGAGTTCTAAATAGATTCTTGTTGTCAGTCCTTTATCTGATGTGTAGCATGTGAAAATTTTTTCCCATTCTGTAGGTTGTCTGTTTATTCTCGTGACTGTTTCTTTGGCTGTGCAGAAGCTTTTTAAATTAATCAGGTCCCATTTATTTATTTTTGTTGTTGCTGTGATTGCCTTAGGGGTCTTCTTCATAAATTCTTTGCCTAGGCCAATGTCTGTGAGAGTCTTTCCTACATTTTCTTCTAGAATTCTAATAGTTTCACACCTAAGGTTTAAGTCTGTTATCCACCGTGATTTGATTTTTGTGAGAGGTGAAAGCTGTGGGTCCTGTTTCAGTCTTCTACATGTGTCTATCCAGTTTTTCCAGCACCACTTACTGAATAAGGATTTTTTTCCCCAGATTATGTTTTTGTCTGCTTTGTCAAAGATTAGATGGCCATATGAGGATGGTTTTATATTTGGATTTTCTATTCTGTTCCACTGGTCTGTGTCCCTGCACTTGTGTCAATACCAAGCAGTTTTAATAACCACAGTCTTGTAGTATAGTTTGAAGTCTGGCAAATTAATACCTCCCATTTTGTTTTTATTGCTTAAAATTGCTTTTGCTAAACGGGATCTTCTCTGGTTCCATACAAAAAAATTTATAAGTTCTTAATAACATAGCTTCAAAATAAATAAGCCCAAATTTGCAAAATTACAGGAGGAAATAGACTAATCATGGGGGAAAGTTTTGACACACTTTTCTCAGTAATGAATAAAATAAGCAAACAAAAATTTCAGGGAGGATTTGAAATCGTTAACAGTATGATCCACAGAATGTACTCAATGAACATATATTAGACACTGCACACAACAACTTCAGAATATAGGGACTACTAGGAACAAGTGAGCAGATAATTAATCACACCACTCCAGAAGAACCTACATTACTGATATATGAGAAAGATGCTCCTTGTCATTGTACAATAAACAAAAAGTGTGATATTACACGGTAGCACTGTGCTTTTAAAGCACAAACTAAAAAATTATACTAGGTTGTATCCTTGACCATTTCTTTGCTGCCCAATTGATTCCAAAGAACAGTTAAGTCTAAGCTGCTAGGCTAGAGGATTGCTGTCTTAAGTTACTTCAGAATGATCATCATGTCTAATCCATAAGGCATTATCATTGCTTGAGGTAGGATATTGATTTTGTTTATATGCAAATGGTAAATGAAGAGCATTGGTATCATCCATAGTCCACATTCTTAATGTAAACATATGTGCATGAATAATGCTGATGAGATTTTAAATTTCCCATTTTCTATCTTGAGGAATTTATATACGAATGGGGTAATATACAACAGACCATGAGCAATACAGAATCTGGGAAGTCAAACTTCGAAGTTTGGCCTTGATTTTATATATACTGAGCATCACATCAAGTTTTCGTGGCAGGGTATTAACATTAAAAACTAATATTTTAGGACATCTATGATTGATTAGCTAGACAAGAAACAGGAACCAAAGCAAATCAGTAAAGATGCCTTTACAATACTTGTGTGTGTGTAGTTACTTTGCGCTTTCCAAGTAAGATGTATTCTGGCTTAAATGAATAAAAATTATCTTCATGTACCCTTGAGAAAAAATTTTAATGTTACTATTACATTGTAGAGAAAAGAGAAAACTCAGTTATTGGCAGTAAAGAGATGCATTTGGTTTAGAAGAAGATGGAAACCATCAAAATAAGGTCAGTCAGCTGAGAAAGCGTGGATTCAATTTGAATAGAGGACAGACAGCACATCTTCCCAGTGAACCAGTCCACTTTATCTTAAACAGAAAACAGATTCAAAAGAAGGCCTAACTTTTTAGAACACTTCAAATATGGGTAGCTCCAAATATGTGGCTCTGGACTCCAGATAAATTTGTATAATTAATTAATACTCATATTTGTTCATACAGTACTACTTTTAGTAAGTAAAAACTAAGTAACATAAAAATTGTGCCCTCAAGATGATTTGGGGGACAAGGAATGTTATCGGACTAATGATTTCACACGACAGGGGCAAAGAAGGATAAAGGAGATGGGATTTAGCTTTCCAGGTACACACATCAAATGGAGGCGGTGCCATTGAAGAGCGAGCAGCTCCTATCTGTGCTTCCTTTGTGTTTTTTCAGCTTAGAATTGTTATTCTATTTTTTTTCCTTGAATAGTACTAATGTTTGTCTTGGAAGCAAAGCCTATATATTGCTTCGAACAAGTACTTCTCAATCAAGGGGTTAATTAAAACTACACATTTGTCTCAAAAAATGATCACTGGAAATATAATTAATAGAAGGAATAATGCTTTAAAAAGAAGCTATATACTTTATTGGGCAAATGATTTTGGGGGAAGTTCTCGTTATAATATTCTTATTAAATTAAATTATATATTTTGCTTTTTTGAAAGGATTTTATATAGTTGTAAATAATGGCCCCAAATTAAAACTACTAGTTTATGAAAAATTAAAACTCTTAGTTTATAAGAAATATGTATATATTGTCTGTGTTTCTATATTTTTAAAAAATCATTAGTTAGAAATGATATTTTAACTCTAGTCATTGCAATGTCAGTGTTCCATGTTTTAGGAAATCGCTATTAATACAAACATCTGCAGGAGAGGCCCTGGGGCTTAGAATTAAGAAAATGAAGTATTAGTCCTGTCATAGAAAGGAGACTTTCAACGAACTAATTTTAAGCTCTTTTTCTCTCCATAAAGAAGACTCTCTCAATATGAAATAATTGTATATAATGATATAACATTTTATACATTCATATTAACCTTTTACAAAGCATATTTATTTCAGTGTGCATGTAGTTGCATTCACTGAGAACTATATCATATTTGATGCTGCAAATATGTTCTTCCCTAGTTGAAAAGATCTAACACTATCTGATTAAATTGATTGTTCATCTTTGAAATGGAAAACCTGAATTTGCTATTTAAAAATAGGTGGACAAATTAGGGTCCTGATTAGCTGTGTTAATCAAGGTTCAAATGAATATCTGGAAAACAGACAGATAAGTTTACTATTCATTTTCCCAAAATGGAAAACTGGCCAAGGCATTTTGGCAGTTGTCTCTCTAACCAGCCACATTTCCATAAGTATCTATGCATTTTCTTTCCTCTTTAGGCGGTTTCCTGATAATAAACACTGATACCAGCTTTACTGGATGGACATTTTGCAATTTTTATATGAGAATTTTGTTGTTACTTAATTTTCTGCTTTGGAAAGAATTCTTTCTCTTTTGGGAGACTTAGATAAAATTTTAAATCATTTTTTATATCCCATCTTGCATTAAGTCAACTCATATATATAGGGTAACTACTATGTTCAAGACAGTTTGCTTTCTGTGTGAAGGTAAATAAGACATAGTTCTTGTCTTTAAAGAGTTTATATGTTAGAGAAAAAGCACCAAAAGCTAAATAGCAATGCTAAGCACAAAAAATAATGGGGAAAGTCATAAAGGAATGACTAACTTTGCCTGAGGGATATAGGGAAGACATCATACAGGTGGTGACATTTGGGCTCACTCTTGAAGAGTGGGTAGGAATTTGACAAGCAAAGAAGAAAGAGGAAGGAACGTATCTAGGCAGAGGGAACATCATGTTTCATAGGTTTGTGAAAAAACATGTACATTGAGAGAACAGCAAAAGAGAGTGTGATTTTTTTTATTAGAAAAAGAATGAGATAATGCTGACAACCTCAGTGTGTAGAATATATTGAAGAACAGAGAGACTATAGGCCAAAAGAACGATCAGAGAAAAATGCAAGTGCAATAAAATATGAAATTGGAATAGGGTAGTGTCACCAAATTAATAATAACATAAAGTTGTAAAAAATGTTTCTCAAGTATAATGGACAATACTTTATAATGATTTTTAAAAAGGTGACTTTGGCATAGAATGTGACTTTAAGGCCGAGAGTCTATTTTGTTTATATTTTAAGCTAGCTCTAATATTGGCAGTGGAAATAGTATGGAAGAAGCAAATGCTCCCCTCAATCACATTTTCCAGTGACACTTTTCAAACATTTTAAAGATGTTATATTGATTTACAGTAGTAAGTTTGGATGGAAATGTAATAGAGAAAGCAAAGTGAAAGTGCAAGTCTTTCTGCTTAGTATGTTATTACAACATGAATGGTTGGATCATGAAATGTACAGAATGTACAGAACACGTAAGCATGGGTGCTGCTATATTATAGGCCATTTCCATCTCCAACCCATTAACAAAATCAGATTCCCAGCCTGGTGCAATTCCCTGACTTTCTTCCCCTTATATCGGATCACCAAAAACCTTTTGACTGACTGGTGCTTAGTAAATACCTATTAAATAAATGGGTTTAAAAGATGAATGAATGATGCCAAAAGCCCAACTGTCTACATAAACACTATATAGAGATCTAAAAGAAGTAGTCAAATTACCAGGTGATCAATCTTAACAGGTAAAGACAAAAGTAGTTTTGACGTTGATATATAACACAGAGGTGATTATTACAATAAAATGTGGAATAATTGCATCATATACATGGGAAAATGAAGAAGATTCTACAAATTAGTATTCCCTTCAAAGATAAATGTATTATGTGAACTATGTGCAGTGTGCCTGGCAAAAACATATAGGTCAAAGCTAAAAAGGTAGGTAGGGGCCAGATCATGCAGCTCTCTGCAGACCACATTAAGGTGTGTCCTTTATACTGAACGTAATAGAAAGACATTGAATTCTTTTAAGCATATGGGTAGGATGATAAGATTTGTGATGTAAAGTTAAATCTACCTACAGTGAGGATAACTCATTAGGTGAATATCACAGTGGATAGCAGAGAAATAAGTCAGAGGTTTTGTTTGTTTGCAGAGATTTGAGTGGCTTAGGTTAAAATGATATCCTTGGAAATACAGAATAGAGGATGGATTTAAGAAAGCAAAATAGACAGGGTTTGATGATGAACTGGAAATGTGATGTGATGGTTTAGGAAAAGGAGATGTCAAGATTTCCAGCTTGCATGGCAGGGTGCATGGTGGGGCCTTCCACTGAGGTAGAAGAGAATAGGATATGACCAGGTAAGTGGTAGAGTGGGGATAAGATTATAATTTTTGTTCTGGAGATATCCAAGTGGAGATGACAAGTTTATGAGGAGGTCTAGGATGAAGATATCAATTTGAAAGCCATCTGCATGTATGTAGTAGCCAAATAAAATTTCCTAGGGAAAATTTTTAGTATGAGAAGAAAAAAAGAATTTATAAATAAGTTTCAAAGAACTCTAAATATTTAATGGACAAGTTGGGCATGAGACAGAAAAAGTATGACAAAAAAAAGCAGAGGCTAACTCAGGAGTATGCTGCATCATGGAAGCCTAGGGAAAGAAGAATTCTACAATAAAGGTGTGGTCACACCAAGGACTGCCAAGAATTACATTACTCATAAACTTAACAATGTCTATTTTGTTCAGTGACATGGTCCTTGGTGACCCCAAGGGGAACCATTTCAAGAGAGTAATGAAACCCAGGCTGGAATGTTTTGAGAAGTAAATAGGAGGTAAAGAAATAACAAGTGAAGTATAAATCAACATCTTTCAAAATGTCTTTAAGGAGGAAAAGAAGGAAGAGGAAGGAGAGAAGTATCCATAAATATGGATTTGAGGGAAGATACTTTTGTTGTTATTGCTGAGACATTATTTTTCCTCTTAATAGGAAAGACTTTGCCATGTTTCAATATCTGTGAGAAGAATCCAACTGAAAGTGTAAAATGGTAATAGAATGAGGTTCCTCATTATGCACAAGGAAGTGATATTTTGAATCAAAGGAAAACAAAGAGAAAATAGGACAGATGGTACACACATGAGAAGCATGTTCTCACTGGGATACCCAAAGCTTGATGAAACAAATGAATACAGTTATGAGGGAAAATAAAGCACAAATAAAATACATGGACTGTAGTCACTCACTACTGGCTATAGCATAGTTTGTATGATATGCTCAATGTCAATCAATTTCATGGGTTGGATGAAGTTGTTGGTAACTCATCCTTTTGTCCCTCCCTCAAGTAAAGGAGATTGGAATGAAAGTAAAGTAAAATTACTATGGGGATAATTTGAATCTTTAAAAAATTATTTTTTAAATGTGTACTTTATCATTAGTAACAGATCACTTGCAACTCACTTCAAAACCAATGAAGGCAAGAATGATATCAAAACATAAAGAGGTAAGACTTGCTTCTTTAGCTGACAGTCACTTCCATACACCAGTGTCTTTTACACCAATGGTCTTGATGGAAGAATAACTGTCATTGTAAAATAGGAAGATGTTAAGACTGAAGCAAAATGATATCCAATACCCACATCTTTAAAAATCCTGTTTATGTTTATAAAAAGGGTATGATGTAGCCTTCTAAACAAGTTTAGGTCCTCCATTGCTTCTGATAGAAGTATCCTGTTTCGAGGATTTTTCATATTTCTTTGCTTGAGCAGATATTACCTCCTCAATCTATTGGTGGTACAGAATTGTATGCATCTGTAAAAGATTTAGAAGATTTTCTCAAAAGTACCAATGAGGAGTAGAATTCCACTCAGTGAAGCTTGCCTTGACTTGGTCCAGAAGGAATCCATTGTCTCAATTAGAACTTAAAAGAGTTTGTTCTTGAGTGGAAAGGAGCCTCAGTGATCACAAGGTTTTCAAGCCTGAATCAGTAACATTTTGACAGAGGCTAAATGTGATCAAAAGAAACTGGGGACAAAGGTTGCCTCTATCTTTTCCTTTCAAAATATCAAAATGGCTCTTTTACCTTAAAATCATGCAAAGAAGCTAGATTTTATAGCTAGAGCTCTGAGTAACATTTGGTAATTACTGGCCAACAAAGAACTAGATTGTGGATTTAGGTCTTCCACATTTGAAAGATATATGAAGGCTACCAGTGGTTTTAAGAACAAAATATACTGGAAGACCTACAAGGAATGAGGTAGACTGATATAACCAATGAGAGTTGCAAACATTCCCATAGGACAAAGAGGGAATATTATGCCACTATTTTGAGAAAGTTAAGCATAAGAGTTAGATGCTAGATTTTAAACTTAATTATTTTTAAGCCTGTTCTATGGAAGCAAATATGAAGTTATACAAATTATACACATGCAGTGGCAGCATAATAGGAGCAAATCACTTGTTCAGACACACAATTGAGGGGTAGTAATGCCCCACTTGTTTAAGTGATTTTATATGAGGGTCTCAAAACCCAGAGGAAATGTACCAAGGATGATGGATGAAAGTGTGAAATGGAATTGTCAGCCTGTAGCTGAAGCATTGATCAAATGGCTGAGTAGGTAACAGTACAGTTATGGAGAACTTGAAAGAGAGAGGACTTAGCCTTGAGTTTTTCCATTCAATTATTCTAATTTATAAATTAAAAATTTAAGCTTATTATCCAGTTGAAATAAAGTCTTTTCTTTTTCATAAGAATATGACTATTTTGAATGTTTTCCAGTGGTGCTGATGTGGTTTGTACTTGGAACTCTCTTGCCATATATTCCTTGGGAGAATTATCAAGACTTCACTCCATGACTGAAGGAGGACAAGAGAATATCTAGAAGTTTAAATATCTAGATTAGCTTATGAAGACTTTTTATGCAGATATATCTCAGCATTATTGGTTTGTATTTTCAGAGTCTGGATGCATTTTCCATCATAAATAAATGTTCACATATTGACTGACTTATGTCAAAAAAAGTTACAAAAATTACAAGCCTTTACGTGGACATTTATAGCAGCTTTATTCATAATTGCCAAACTTAGAAGCAATCATGATGCTTTCAGTAGGTGAATGGATAAATAAACTGAAGTACATCCAGACAATGGAGTTATTATATGGTGCCAAAAAGAAACGAGCTACCAAGCAATGAAAGGACATGGAGGAAACTTAAGTGCATATTACTAAGTGAAAGAAACTAATCTGAAAAGGCTACACACTATGTCATTCCAACTATATGACATTCTGGAAAAGGAAAAACTTTGGAGACAAAGATCAGCGACTTCCAGGGGGAGAGGGGGAGGGATGAACAGGTGAAGCAAAGAGGAATTTTAGGCAGTGAAACTTATTTATGATGCTATTGATAAGGAAAACCCCCATCTATTACTTAGCACAGCAGCCACCTGGGACCCCCACCCAGCACGCACTGAAGACCCGCATTAGCACATCACTCACCTAACACCTGACACATTAGCATATTACTAACCTAATGTCTAGCACATCAGCATAACACTAAATCTGATTACCTGGTGCAGGACACTGGCCTAACACCTAGCACATTAGCATAATAGTAAATCTAATTATCTGGTGCAGACACTAATCTAATCTATTACCTGGCGGGCATTAGTCACCTGAGACCCCTCCCCTTGGATCACCCCAACTTAATAAAAATGGGAAAAATTGGGTAGACGGTGCTCAGAATTTGGTGGCGAGACCCCTCTGAGCCCGCCGGCGAATAAATTTTGATTCTCTGACTCTCCCTGTGCCACTCGGTTTGTCCACGGGACCACTCCCTGTAACACTTGCTGTAACACTATGATGGTGGATACATGATGTGCAATATTAAGTGTGAATCCTAATGAAAGCTGTGGCTCTAGGGTGATAATGATTGTCAATGTAGGTTCATTGATTAAAACAAATGTGTCACTCTGGCTTGGGATGTTGACAGTGGTTGAGGCTGTGTGTGTCTTGGAGGGACAAGGAGTATATGAGAACTCTCTGTACATTCTGCTCAGTTTTGTTGTGGACCTAAAACTGCAGTAAAAAAAAGTCAATTTAAAAGAAAAAATGTATATACAAGTCTTTATTAGCCATGTACCTCTTCCTCTGATATCTAGTGGAGAAAAAAAGAAGGATGGGAGGAAAGGAGAGTACTATTTCTCAGCGAGAAGCACTGGAAACCTGTAAGAATTTCTTGTTTTTCTTCTTTATTGTTCCAATATTTAAATTAATCCTGACACTCTGTATTAATCATTGCAAAAAATTTCAACTATAGAATAAGCAAAAATTGGGGAAGAATAGATGAAAGGGCAGGAACTAAAGAGATATCGTCAATTAATCAAAATATTAACACCAGTTCTGATTCATTATGGTGAACTGAGTACACATTTTATTCTTCTTGCCTTAAAGTAATAGAAAAATGATTAAGAAAATAAATGGCAATAGTAAAAAAAATGGTAAGCAACGTGTTTCATGATATATTTTAGTAGACAAAATGAAAGTGGGATAAGGTTGATGGATGAGTAGCAGAGAAAGCTGAAAGATGGACTATGCTCAAAGAGAACTGAAGCCTGGGAAAGAATCAATTCTGGTTCATTGAACATTACGGAAACTCTGGACTCAGAGAGTGGCGAGGAATCAGATAATGGTGGTAAGATGTGGTAATAAAATCTGATGTTTAATAGAAAGTCTTAAACAGTATGTTATTTTCCTTCTCTCTTCCTCATACTCACTTTGAACTCCCTGTAGCTAGCTTGGGGAAACTTGGGAATGAGTTCAAGGCAACTGGGGCAGTGCAAGTCAGAAGAATCCTAGGAAATTTGGTGGCAAGAACATTCACTACTGAGAAGCATGGGAATTGTGATTTTTTGGATACAAAGAGAATAAAGATAATTTTAGCATACATCTTGACTTTTTAGTGAAGAACACTTTACATTACCATAAAATATAAATGATGTGATATGGCTGGCAATTTTTTAAGTAACTCTATAGTCAAATAATGGAAGAGAGCTATAGCTTCAAAAATAAAATGTAAATATTAGTCACTCTAAAAATGGGAAAGTCATTGTGTAAGAGGCAGACAATGGAAAGTGCAACTGGGGTTTCTTTCCAAATGGTGAGCCATTTAGTCCCCTATGGCTGAGGAGACAAATGAGTAATTTATGAGTTACGAAACAAAAAAAAAATTAGAGTTTAGGAATGCTGTCTGAATGTTGAAGTGAAAAGAAATTTAGAATAGTGAGAGCTACTGGATTTAAAGAAGACAAATTAATTAATAAGCCAAATTCTTACCTCTTTGCACAAAATGAAGTGACAATGCCTAAATTCACAAATCCTTAAGTAGTGGAATAAGATTATGTATTATTTAGGCTTATTGGTTGCCTCTGAGGAGCAGAACTGGTAAAAACGTGTGGTAAGGCAGTGAATTACTGCTTTGTTATGAAGCATTTTGTAATACTTGATTTTTAAAATTATCCAAGTTAATTATTTTGATTGAAATTTGAAAAAACTAAATATAATGTCACTTTATTTTGTAAAAAATTACAGAAAAATATTACAAAATGGATCTGTATTCATTATAAAAAATATTTAACTGAATGTGCGGGGAGTTAGCTACGCTCCCCACAAAGAGGTTTTTCCTCCGACCAGGTCCCTCAGGAAGGTTCGTTGCAAAGGATGAAAAAATAGTAGGAAACAGAATATAAAGTAATAATAATAATAATAATAATACACAGAGCCAAAGATATAGTTTATAAAGTAAAGGTTTATGAAAATAGACAAAGGAGGAGTCCGGATGGATATATTTCTCCCACGGAAATATAACAAGGACTGAAACTCCACACAGGTACTTTATAGGGCAGATACAGGCCAACGGGATTTACATACTAACAGGCAGTTTGGTTTAGGGTCAAAGTCTTCTAAATGGCTACTACAGATCCTTTAACTAGCTCTATCTAGGGGAACAATGAGTTACAAAGTCTTAGGGCAAACTTCTAAGTTTTATGATAAGGCTAGTACTTTAGCAAAAAACAGAGACATCTTGGCTCCGATGATTGTGTTCTTGGAGACAGAGAGGATCTCAGAAGTCAACATGAGCGGTGCCTTGTGTTAATTACTGTAACCGCATGGCTCTGTTAGGGCCCGGCTTGGGCATTAGCATATCTATAACATCAGCTCTCACCTCCAGAGGTCTTTGTTGGTCAGTTTCTGACAACTCATGGCTCTAGATAAGGCCTGTCCTGTCTTTCAAGACAGGTGAGAACCATAGGCCCAGCTTACAGCTGTCTCTTTGAAATGCAGCTATCACTGACCAGTGAGACGCCACCTGAGGCAAGGCAGCTTTTGAACTAACACATTTATTTTTTCTTTAAGGCAAAGCCTTATTTGACTTCTGAAATCAAATCTTGTCTCCAAAAATACAGGGGGCATTTCTATAACTCAGTATTCTTAGGCTCAACATGAATGTACTTTTTTAATATCTTCATTACCTTTAACAATATTCCTTGTTTTTAAATCTGAGTGGGAATTGAGAGTGCTTTATAAGACAATCTCAAATCTCCAAAATTTGAACCTAAACTTGATCATATAACAAATAAATGATATGCTAGATTATATTCTATTGCTTTGGCAACAGAATAAATTTCAGATTTCCTAATGTAAAATGCAGTGAACACTGTCTACCAACTAGCTACAATGGCCTTTTTTCACTAAACATAGCAGTTTATGCAGGCTTTTGAATAAGGCTATGCTCATTTCAATTTGACTTCTGCTGACTTCAATGTATGATCTTGGATAAATTCTATAACCTCTCAATGTGAGCTAATTATATAAGGTTAGTTTTTGGTCCCTCCTTTTACAAAATGGGAATCATTTTTATTATGAAATATCTGCTAAATGCTTAGCAGAATATCCAGCATACAGAAAGTGTTGAATAAATATTAGTATTATTAATGTATTGGAGTGTTTCTTCTAAATAAAACTTTCCCCATGTAGCCCACATTACAGTCACATTGTTGTACTTACTAGACCTTGATTATAACACATTTCTTTTGTAGCATTCTGCAGGTATCATCATTTATTTAACATTTCATTTTTATTTGTTGAAATGTCTCTAATTTAAAGGAGTAGATTATACTTTTTTTAAGAGTAGAAAAAAAAGTTAAATTCAATTTTGTATGCCCTAACTCATTAGTGCCTCACATAGGAAATATGTATTAAAATAAATTCTCTTAAAAAGAAAATAATTTTAAAAATCATATGGAATTCTTAATTGAAGCTCCAGAATATTGGGATTTAGGAATATAGATGTATTTATAGTTTTTCATTGTTTTCAAGTTCACTAAGTCCTTTGCTCTTTAAAAATTTGGCAAGGGGAATGTTATCATTACACTCATTTAAAAATATTTAACATCAACAAGAGACAGGATTCCACATATTTACTGATCTAGAATTAAAATTATGAGTGATAATAATTTTAAAATTCCTCCCAGGTTATTATTTCTTATAGTTTGTCCCATTCTGGGAACTATTAGAAAGTGACTGAACTAGCATTTAGAACACACATATATCATAATTCCTAACGTAGCATCCTATCACTAAATATTTCTGTTCTTTCCCTAATAAAAGATAAACATTCAGTTGTTCATGATACTAAAATCCAAAAAAGCACTAGCTTTTTGAAATTCAAGGAAAACATTGAGCATAGATTGCTGAGATGCTTAAAAACACTAATAAGGCTGGGCGCAGTGGCTCACACCTGTAATCCCAGCACTTTGGAAGGCCGAGGTGGGAGGATTGCTTGAGATGAGGAGTTTGAGACTAGCCTGGGCAACTTAACAAGATCCTATCTCTACAAAAAATTTTTAAAATTTAGCCAGGCGTGGTGGTGCAGACCTATAGTCCTAGCCTACCTACTTGGGAGACTAAGGCAGGAGGATCACTTGAGCCCAGGAGTTCAAGGTTGCAGTGAGCTATGATCACACCACTGCACTCCAGCCGGAGTGACATAGAAAGGCGAGACCTTCTCTAAAAAAATAATAATAACGTACTAACAATATAGGATTAGGTCTATAATTTAGGAAAATTGCATATCATAGAGAAAATAAAATGGCTTAGAGTTGTTTAGGTATTTTTGTTAGTCACAATAGCAGTTTTAGTATTGCTTAAAACCTAGAAGTTATTTTGTGCAGAGACATATATGTTATATTATTTAATGATAGACACTCAAAGGAAATTAATCTTTGCCATTACTTCCCTGTCTACTCTTGGCTAAATCACTCCAAGTATCTATGCTTCTGTTTCCTCATCTGTAGCATGTTCTATTTTCCTTCCCAGGCTTGCATGTTACAATGCTGTGAAAACCCCTTTAAAATAAAATGAGCAACTGAACAGCAAAAGGCAGGGGAGATAGGAGATTACCAAACACATTAAGGCAGCATAATGATCTTACATAATATAATAGGTATTTTATAACTTTAGGATGACTTGCTGCTGCTTCTTGTAATTACAATAAACATTATTAAATGGATAAAACAGGAAAATAGTATGTTGTGATACTGTACCCATGAAAATAAAGATATTTCTTTAAGCTTGAAAAAAAAAACTTCACACATTTATGATGATTCCCTTTTGAAATGACCTTATAGAAAATGGCTTGCACTCCTTCACTCTACAGTACTTTCTTCCAATGCATTAAAAAAAGGATTTTTAAAGTTGGAACTCCCTCTGGGTGACTGAGCTACAAAGCATCTGTAAGACTCAGAGGATGCCAGAAGGATTGCTGTCACTGAGAGAGGAAGATTAATAGCGATAATAGCAGGCCAGGTTTGACCCTCTGATAATCTAAGACCTCTACGGAATAGTTATCTCAAAATTACTGTTCCTATGATGTATTTATAGAGAGGAACTAGGGCAGTGAGTGGAAGTTTCAAACTCTAGCAAAGAATTCTGAAATTTAAATTTATTTAATATTGAGAGAGGGATGTATGTTAAACCATGCATGCTTTTATTTGAAACACATTTCTAGAAGTAGTAGATGGATTATGTTATGGGAACTCCTAAACAGTGTAGTATTTTATCAGAATTTCATTTTGAGATTCTATAAAAATAGTATTATCACAGCAGCCTCTAGTAACATGAGCAGTGAGAAAAAGCCAAGGAACGTCTCTGTTTTAAAAAAAAAATAGATTTTTAGGACTTCAGTGCACCATATGTCATTGCTGAATATGCAGCTTTCAAAATATTCATGGCCAAGGTATAAATAAATACAGCTTATTCATTCCAGTGACAGGGATTCCTATTTGTAGTAAAACATTTAGTGTGGATCCTCCAGCTCCAGATTTGATCCTCAGTTACAGACATTCATTATTGACTGAAAAGCCTTCTACGAATATTAAACAAGATCCTGTAAAATTTTAGTCAATACAATTTGGAGAAGCAAATGAAGGTTCTGCAGCCTGCTGCTACTTTTGGAACTGTCTTGCATTGTCACTGTAGGACTGAAACATATGCGAAAATTCTAATAATGGTGCATAACCCTCCTCCCTGTTTATTTGTTACTTCTGTTTCTCAGACTGCCTCAGGATACCACACAGCTGAGGGAAAAGGAACACAGAATTGCTAACAGCTTGACTGCAAGGTAACAGACCAAACACATGCTTTCACAATTTCTTTTGACATTTGATAGGATACAGAAGTTAGAGGAGTGTGGAGAAGAAGAAGTTCTAGTCTATCAAGTGTTTTCAGATCACACGCGGAAATAACAAAAGAATGGTGACTCTTTTTTAGGCATTTTCACAATAAGATTAAGAATAATAGATCTATTAGTTACCCTTAATTGTATTCACAAGCATCTGGTGATTAGAACACACTCATAAATTAGGGCACCTTTAAATTATATAAATTAGATGGCTTAGGATTTGCTTTGAATACTTTATGAAATTGGTGACAAAAAAAGCTGTAGTAAGTTACATTGCCATTTCCTAAGTGTTGGTAACTGTAACTTTTAAAAAATGTTTCAAAATTGATTTCAGGGAGACAGAGAGTAAAATGATGGTTACCAGAGGCTGGAAAGGGTAGTGAGGACGGTGGGACAAAGTGAACATAGTTAAAGGGTGAAAAAATATAGTTAGATAGAATGAACAATATTTGATAGCACAACAAAGTGACTATAATCAACATAATCAACAATAAATTAGTGTATACTTTAAAATAACTAAAAGAGTGGAATTGGAATGTTCCTAATACAAAGAAACGATAAATGCCTTGCAGATTTTTAGAGGCAGGAGAAAATTCCTATAGAGTTATAATTTAGTAAGGAGAGCACATATTACTTATATATAAATTAAGAACACAAATTACTTATATAAAAAGAAGAATAAATAAAACACAAGTTCTGCTGCAGAACACTACAAAGTCTAATAGAGAAAAGATACAGATAAAGACAATACTCACTATAAAGCTATTAATACAAGATACCGTGGATAGACAGTCCATGCTTGGATCCCAGATCTGCCAGTTAGAAGTTGGGTGTCAAGTTATTTTACTCTTCTATTCCTCAATGTCTTCATTGTATATAAACAGAATACTAGTATGTTCCTTTCAGGGTCAGTGCAAGTATTAAATTAGAAAATTTCTTTAAAGTTTCTTTAAAATTTTTTTAAAATTTCTTCTTTCTTTCTTTAAATAATTTCATTATTATTATTATTGTGAGAGACATCATGTGGGAGATTCAAAGTACTTGAGGGAGAGGAACAAAATACTGTATTATAAGGGCTATTGAGGGATTCAAAAGGTAGCAGTTGAACTGGACCATAGGACTTTTATTTTTGACAGTTGCAGACAATCACTCTTCGCAATATGTTCAAAGGCTTGAAGGCAGACAACTGGCAGTCAAGACTGACTTGGAGGATGAGGTTCATTTGAGGCAACTGAGAAATGGGGCTGAAAATATAGACAAAGTTCAGAGTGTGGAAGGCCTTATCTGTCAACATGTCTCAAAGACTACTTAACTATGGCTATCTGTTAGATATTGGATTGTTTTCTCTACAGATATTTGAGCAGATTGCTATGTCATTCCCAGTCACATAACCTTTACAATATTAATTAGACTAAAACCCCTACTAAATATTAGTGGTCTTATACACAAACACTAAGAAATTATCACTTTATCCCAGGAGTGTGTGTGCACACACACATAAACACACAGATATTTTAAAGCAAACATTTAGTAGATTGTCTAACAAATATTGCTAATGAAAATAATATTATGAAGACAGTAGGCTGCATGAACGCATTTTTGATAGTTGTCAAAAACTCAGAATAATGATTGAGTCAGTAGGTCAGGACAAGATTTTGCCTTATATTGTGTAACGGTCTTATAGTTGATTTGCTTTTTTCTCTCTATACAGACTATAAACAGCTGCAAAGATGGGTAATGATGTAAAGTAGGCACTGCTCCTCTGTACCATTGAAGTCCACAAAGTAAGAGAGACAGCAGAGTAAAAGCTGTCTTCTAACAATTGATTCTGCCAACTATAGTCTGTAGGGGATGAGAATCCTAATTTGTATGTATCTGCCTGGAATATCAAGCTTCCAATGGTTTAATATTAAACAACTTACTCCAATAAACCCTTATGGAACATTCATTCTAAATCAATTGCCATGCTAGGCTCTGGGAGAGAAAAAAGGAGGACAAATTGAGAAACTCATGTATTTCCCACAAGGCAGACTATAAGTGCTAACACACATAGTCTCCAACTTACGGTGGTTCAACTTAGAATTTTTTGACTTTAGGATGGTGTGAAAGTGGTCCGCATTCTGTAGAAAGTGGTATGATACTCAGGATGCTTCCAGTTGCAGGTCTTAGCCGGTGATCACCAGCGTAATCAATACTCTACAGTGTGCTATGTTGTCAGATGATTTTGCCCAATGGTAGGCCAATGTAAGTGTCTGAGCACATCTGAGGTAGGCTAGGATAAACTATTGTGTTCGATAGTTTAGGTGTATTAAGTGCATTTTTGATTTACAATATTTTCATGAGTTATCAGGACATAAGCCCATTGTAAGTCGAGGAGCACCTGTAATAAGTACTAGTGGATTCAGGAGGTACATTTATTCCTCAGTGGCAAAACATAAATGGAATATGGGGTCAGAGAGGCAGTGAAACATAAGATGGAATTTGAAGGATGGTTAGGAATAGTTGAATATGTTTTTCACATTGGGACTATTTTGAGAAATTATTTAACTTGAAAGATCATTCAGGTTTAAAAAAAAAAGAGTAAGAAAAGACCTAAAATAGGAGAAGTCCAAGTACTATCTATATTCAGGAAACAGAGCTAATGCAGTCCTTTTGAGTAGAAGTCCATTTTATGTAGTATCTCATTTAAATCTCACAACAATGTGGTAAGTAAAGATTATTTACCTACATCACTCACAAAAAGGTGATATGGCAAGCCTGGATGAGACAGTATGGGATTTGGGCCCAACTGTATTCACCTTCAAAGTGTATGCTCTTACCAGTACCAGAGACAGCCTGGGTGGGATCAAGGGAGAGGTGTGGGGAGAAATGGGAATGTGGAGGAGGGTATCTAGCAGGAATGTGAAAGCCATATGCCAGAGTACAATAATGGAGAGAACTGGCCTTGGATAGGAATGGGATTCTGGAAGCCGGCTGGCTGTCTGGGGAACATTCCTGACACATCTTTTGCTCTTGTGTAATTTTTGATATGTGATTTAACCTACCTAAACCTCATTTTATCTTCTAAGAAGTTGAGGTGATAAAATTAATAATGATCTCAGAGGACTATTGTGAGAAATAAAAAATGTAAAATGCTCAGCACAATGCCTGTAACTTTTTTAGAGATTAAGGGACTGTAAACTAGTACAACCCCTGTGGAAAGCAATATGGAGATTCCTTAAACAGATTCAAGTAGACCTTCCATTTGATCCAGCAATCCCATTATTGGGCATCTACCCAGAAGAACAAAAGTCATTCTATAATAAAGATACTTGCACCCGAATGTTTATAGCAGCACAATTCACAATCGCTAAGAGGTGGAAACAACC
>CM052436.1:59971461-59989123 GCA_028533085.1 Varecia variegata
TCCTGGAGAGAGTTGGAACCCATTCTATTAAGCGAAGTATCCCAAGAATGGAAAAGTAAGCACCACATGTACTCACCAGAAAATTGGTTTCCCTGATCAACACCTGGGTGCACATTTGGGAATAACACCAATTGGGTATCGGACGGGGGGGATGGGGAATGGGTGAATATCTACATGATGAGTGCGATGTGCACTGTCTGGGGAATGGACACTCTTGAAGCTCAGACTCGGGGGGTTGGGAGGGTCATGGGCAATATATTTAACCAGAACGGTTGTACCCCTATAATAAGCTATAATAAATAAATTAATTAATTAAAAAAAAGAAATGTTAATCATCATTATCCTTATTAAAATTGTATTGTTGGTATTATTATAACTTATTTATGGTATAATAAATAACAGAGCTTATACTAGGTTTAGTGTAGCCTTAGAAAACTCAAAAGTGGAGTGGCCTCAGTTAGATGAGGAATCCCAGGACAATCTCAAACCCCACTGACCTGATGCCTAGACATTTAGGAATCAAGTTAGCTGCATGCTATTTGTAGCTCCAAGAATCAGAAGAGCTTTCTCATTAATAACACAGCATGATTCCTCTACCCAATTGCACCACATATTTAATTCTTCCTTGCAGTGCAGTTCTTTTAAGAGTGTGGTTGTAGTTAATTATGTAAATATATTTTGCCTCATCCTCATCCCCACTTAGCTGAAAGCTCCCTAGTGGCATGGACTAGGATGAATTCATCTTTGTACACATCTTCCTGACTGGGCACAGTAGACCTTTAACAGACATTTGCATTAATGAGTGCCCTCTTGGCTGAATGGAGAAATTATAAAAGTTTAGAAAATGTCCCAAGGGACTCATCATATTTTTCACTGATATATATTTTCCTATTTTTCATAAATACTTCTAAAGTTCTTCATAAAACAGTAATACAAGTTCCCTGAGCTCTTGCTAAGGCAGTTTTTATTCTTAAGGATAGAGCACTTATTTATTTATTTTTTTAGAGACAGAGCCCCACTCTGTCACCCAGGCTGGAGTGCACTGGTACGATGATAGCTCACCACAACCTCCAACTCCTGGGTTCAAACAATCCTCCTGCCTCAACCTCCTCAGTAGCTAGGACTACAGGCACATGCCACCACATCCAGTTCATTTAAAAAATTTTTTGTAGAGACAGAGTCTCACTATGTTGCCTAAGCTGTTCTTGAACTCCTGGCCCCCCAAAATGCTGGGATTAATTACAGGGATGAGCCACTGTCCCCAGCTCAGGATGGAGCACTCTTAAAGGGGTTTTCCTTTTTCAGCCTGTAAAAATAATAAAAGTTGTATTCTTATTTCAATTACAATAGGGGTAAGTTAGGTGACCTTTCAAGTGATGGGAACATAAGTATGTCCCTTATGTCTCAGCTAAACTACAAATAGATTATCCAGCCCCAATGACCCTATCATCTAACACAGGACAAAGGTCAGAATAGGCAGTTTTTTGACAGAGGAATAAAAATGTGAGTAAACCATTGTGAGTGAAGGAAGACAAGATCTGAGAGTATAGAATTATTTTTGCTGTCTGTGACTGAATAGACTGAATTTTGAAAAGAAATATAAATGCCACTCTTCAGAAAGATACTTCATTTAATACTCTGATAGAATTATGAGAGATGTTAACCATATTATTTCCACATTACAACAGAGATTCAAAAGCATTATACTGTTAAATATTGTCTAAAAATGGGTGGGTAGGAAAATGATGACTAATTAATGGTAATATTAGAAAATTCTCAGTAACAAAAAATTTGTTGTGACCTATGGAATAGCAGAATGTCATTTCATTTTACTTTTTTGTTTTCCTTTTTTGAGGCAGAGGCTTACTCTTGTCTCTCTGGCTAGAGTGCAGTGGCTCACCACAACCTCAAAATCCTGGGCTCAAGAGATCCTCCTGCCTCAGCCTCCCAAGTAGCTGGGATTACAGAAGCAAGCCACCACACTGGTTATTTTTTTTTTTTTTCTATTTTTAGTAGGAATGGGGTCTCACTCTTGTTCAGGCTGGTATTTGAACTCCTGAGCTCAAGCAATCCTGTTGCCTCAGCCTCCTAGAGTGCTAGGATTACAGGCATGAGTCACCATGCCTGGCCTTTGTTTTACTCTTGGATGTCTTATTTATTTCTCAAGTTGGTGGTATTTTGATTTTATGAGATTACATTAGAAGATTGTTTTCTGATACTAATTTTTCTATTTTGTTTTTTGAAGAACAATAGGAATTATATCTAATTTACTATGTTCCGGCAGTCTGATAGATCCTATCTTATAGTAAACAACTATAATTTCACAAAGATAATGAACTATGCTCGCATATCTTCTGGACCATTTGCAAAATTTTTCTTTATGGTAAACTGCTTATCCTAAAACCTGTTCAAGTGTGGAAAATGCCTTAAAATAATATTTTGTTTTCAATGAAAACCTCTACTGAACTGAAATAGTGAATTCAGAAACAAAGTTTTACAATATAAGTGTTTAGCCTTATTGGAGGCTAAACACTCAATTGATATTGGAATATCAATTTCATTGATTTTAAACTCTTTAGTGAAATTAATATGTGAATTAATTTGTGGGAGGATCTCTATTTCAATTCCAGCTAAAATTCTTTTAATTTTATCAAAGAAGGTTACTTTGGTCATTAAATTGAAATGTCTGATTTCAAATCAAAATTGTAGTTTATTATGTCTCAAACAAGAAGCAGTACAATTAATCGAAGTATGTGCCTAAACTATTGGTACAGTTTTGCCATCTTAATGGTAGCTTGTTTACGCCAGCAGTGAAGAAGCCTAGAGAGCGAGTAGCAATAAAATCTCAAAAGGCATTTTCCACAGCTTGTTGAAAATTGAATATTTTTCCTTGCAAGAAGTAGTCGAAAGCCTGGAAGAAGTGGCAATCAGTTGGTGCAAGGTCTGGTGAATAGGGTGGATTGACACAGAGTTTCCAAGTCCAGCCTCTGTAGTTTAAGCAGCATTGTCTATGAGACATGTGGTCGAGCGTTGTCTTGCAAGAGGATTGGCCAGTCTCTATTGACCAATCTTGGCTGCTTAATCACAAGCTTCCTCAGCATTGTGTCCAGTTGGTTGCAGTAGACATCCACAGTCATTGACTGACCAGGTTTCATGAAGCTGTAGTGGATAATACCAGCACTAGAGCACCAAAGAGACACCATTAGCTTTTTTTGGTAAATATTAGGTTTTGGACTGTGTTTCAGCACTTCATCTTTATCCAACCATTGTGCCAAATGCTTGCAATTGTCAAAAAGAATCCATTTTTCATCACACGTAACAATATGGTATAGAAATGGTTTGTCTTTATGTAGTGACAGCAAAGAAAGGCAAACTTCAAGACAATTTCTCTTCTGAAGCTTGTTTAATTCATGTGGTACCCATCTATCCAGCTTTTTTACCTTGCCAATTTGTTTCAAATGGTCCAATATTGTTAGAATAGTAACGTCAAACCTTGCTGCTAATTCACACATAGGTTGAGATGGATTCACTTCCACTACAGCTTTCAGCTCATCATCATCCACCTTGGTCCTAGGTCACCTATATGGCTCATTTTCAAGACTAAAATCAACAAAAAAGAACTTCCCAATCAATGTACAGTGCATTCATAAGCCACATCCTTCCCAAACACTTTGTTGGCATTTTGAACTCTCTGCTCTGCATTGAGTTCCACAATGGAACTCATATTTGAAAATAGCACAAATTTTTGACTTATCCATGGTTTCACGAAAATTGTTCTAAAAAAATTTCTGAAAGATAATCACAAGCCAAAGCATGCATTTGAAAGACTAAGAATGTACCTTCACAATAAACATAAAACAAGAAGTGTCAAAGTGAAATGTCAGAGATATCAACTGTCATACTTAGTACTTAACAAAATAGGACATTTCATACTTACTAACCTAAATATGTACATAGTTACCAAATCAGTTAGGATTTTGTCTGAAGTAAATAAGAAAACTCTTGGTTGAAACCAGCTTAAACTATAAGAGAATTTATGATCTCACTGTGGTCAATATAGGTTGTAAAAACAAACTCAATTATTCTATATTCTATATCCATGTTCCCTGGGATTTGACTGTGTAGTTTCTCCCACAAGTAGGTGAAATCTATTTTCCTACCTCTTGAAAATGACTTGCTTTGGCCAAAATAATGCAACATAAATGAAATTATGCTAGTTTTATGAGGCATAGGCCTCAAGAGATCTTGAAAACTTTTGCTTCTGTTTTTTGGGAATTCTGCCTCTGCTAAGTGAACAAATTCAGATCAGACCCTAGAAGGATGGGAGACTATGTGGACCACAGTGAAATTGTCCTAGCCAAGATCTCAAAAATGAGAGCGAGCTTAGTGAATGTCAGGAAAACCTGACTCATTGCTGACTATAGCTGACTGAAACCAGAACCACCCAACTGAGTCTTGCATAAATTGTTCACAATAGAACTTTAAATAAGTGATTTTAATTTTAAACTATTGATTTTGGGGGAGATTTGTTATGTAGCAATAGTTAATGATACATTCAAATGTGTGAAAATGAAGAAGTAAACTCCAAGGTTGATTGATACAGTCGATATAGTTTTAAAAGGTCATCAAAGAGTCCAGTTCTTTATATCTCTTTTCTCATCCATTCTTGGTGTTAATGCTATCACTAGGTAACAGCTGTTTCTAATATCTCATCAACAATAACATAGTTAAAGACAGTTTCTTGTTTCCCATTTTCTTTAAGGGCAAAGAAAAAAGTTCTTCAATTGTTTCAGGGTAATGTTTCCATGCAGGATGCAGGAATTTCTTACCAGTGTTTCTCAGAAGACTTACATGCTTTAAAATTCTGTACCCCAAGAAATATCAGCTGAGAAATTGGGAAAATGTAAAAAAGAAGTATTAAAATTCCCATGCAAAGATTAAAACTAACACCAACATAGAGATGTTACTGGTGAGAAGGAATCCATGGATGGCAAATCAAAAGTAAGAGAAGACAGTGTTGGCATATTGAGTCAAAGTTAAGGCTGACATTTCTGGGAACTAGGATAGTAGCACGTCTAACTAATCAGTCTTGCCTGTAGCTGTGGCTGTGCTGTGTGTGCTTCTGGCCCTGTGTGCTACTAGCAGTGAGTCATTCTTAAAAATAAAATAAATATCAATAAGTTTATATGTGTAGTAAATTTTACTCAAATTTTATGAATGATGTTCCAGAAAATAACATCTTATTATCAATGAATTTTTAAATTGCCAATTTCAACACATATGATAAATCTGTATAGTTCTGCTAACCTGGCTAGGAGATCTGCATATTATGTTATTAGAATACTACCTAATAATATTCTCTTTGTATTTTCTAGTGTTAGAATATTTGTTGTAGGCTATAGATGTTTTTGGTTTTGTAATTAGTAAATGATACTAAATTTAATATTTTTATGTGTTAAAGAATTTTAAAGATATTCATAATAATGAATAAAGAATGTGAGGAATTGTGGAAGTACTTTAAAAATAATTAATGATTTTTACCTGTCCCCAAAATATTTAGCTAAATGCCCTCTTCATTAGTTTTGACAATTTTCTTACTGGATTATTTTTCATTTTCTTACTGATTTTTAGGAGTTCATACATTCTGAGCACAAGGCATTTGTTGATTATAGGTATTGCGAACATCCCAATTGGTAGTTTACTTTTATACTTCCCCAAAGATGTCTCTTGATAAGTAGGTTTTCATCTTATTTTTGTCAAATTAATCTTTTCTCTTTATGATTAGTTGTTTTTTGTATATTTAACGTATGCTGTCTACCCTAAAGCCATGAAAATGTCTTCCTGTTTCAAGAGGTTTTCCATAAATTTTCACCTTTACCTATATAGTCCATCCATTAGGAATTAAATATTTGCATATCATGTGAAATAGAAATCAAAATTAATTTTGTTCCTTTTGGATATCTAATTGATTCAGCACCGTTTACTAAAAATATCACCCTTTCTCTACCAAAATTCAGTGTCACCTTTGTCATAAATCAGGCAACTTTATATATGGGTGGGGTTTTTTTTTTTTTTTGTATTTTCTACTGTTTCATTCGTCTGTCTTAATTACATTAGCTTTCTAGAATGTTTTTATTTATATTAGTATAAATTCTTCAGCTTTGTTCTTTTTCTTCAAAATTACCTTTGCTCTTTTATTTTTCTATAAATTTCAGATCAGCTTCTAAATTTCTGTATAAGAAAAATACTTTTGGGAGTTTGTTTGGAAATGGATTCAATTTGTAGATCAGTTCAACAAGAATTGACATATTTTCCATAGTGTTTTAATCCATGAATTTATTATATTCTTCTATTTACTTAGGCTACCTTTAATTTTTCATAATAATAATTTGAAGGCTTTGTTAAGTGAACAAATTCAGATCAGACCCTGGAGTGGTGTTTGTTGAGTGGTGTTTGTTAGATTTATTTCTAGATATGATATTTTTTCAGGCTATTTAAATGGTTTTCTGTTTACAATTTCATTTTCTATTTGTGTTTCACTGATATATAGAAAAATAATGGATACATGTAAACGGAATATAAATAGACTTAACATGTTTATTTCTTGATTCTTATAGTTTCCTTCTAAATTACAATCATATTACAGTGACTAATGACAATTTCCTTTATTCCTCTCCAATCTATATTCCTTCTTTGTTTTTTATTTGTTTGCTTGCCCTGGCTGATACCTTCATTATAATGTTGAATAAAAATGATAATAGCTCTTAGTCTTATTTCATTTCTGAGCTTGAAGGAAAATGTTCAATATCTCTACATTAAATAAGATGTTTGATATAGGCATTTTATACATAATCTTTTTCAGATTAGGAGGTTTTTTTCTGAATCAAAGTTCCTAAGAATTTCTTTTTTTTTTTAAGGAATATAAAATTATTTATTGATGTTTCTTTTTTTTTTGAGGAATATAAAACTATTTATTGACCAATGTTCGACAGTATTTACAATAAAGTAAACAATATACAGTTAGATAACATTCTGATTACTACAAAGTTGTTTTTCCTGGCTTCTGCTGAACCAGTAACCCAAGTACCTTTTTTTACAGGCTAGGTGTTGTATTTTTCTTCCACTGGAAGGTCTGAATTTACCATTTAAAGACCATTTCAAGCTGGGCATGGTGTTACATACCTGTAGTCCCAGCTACTCTGGAGGCTGAGGCAGGAGGATCATTGTGCCCTGGAGCATGAATTTAGCCTGGGCAACATAGCAAGATCTTGGCTCTGGAAAAACAAAAAGTCCATTTTGCACTCCAGAGTTAGAGCTGAGAGGTATGGGAAGTCATAATTTTGTCTTTCTCCCTAAATTCTCTAACTGGGCTCATTGGGTAGCCTTTTGTGTATAATCAGTGTGAAATTTCAGTGGCATATAACACTCAGATCTCTAGATTGGCTGAACTTTGGCTGATCAAGTTCAACTTCACACTGTGGTAGGTACTTTATACTGTGGTAGGTAGTGTGGCTCTTATGACTATCAGTAGTGTAGCTGGGCAGTTCCACTCCATGCATCTTTTTTATCCACTTAGCTAACTGGGCATGTTCTTCTCATGGCAAGGGCAAAAGCAAAAGAGAGCAAGTAAGTCTCTTAACGTTTAAGCTTAGAAATAGCATGCCATACTTCTACCTATTTTCTATGGGCTAAAGCAAGTTATTTGGCCAAGGAAACCTTCAAGGGACAGAGAACAACTCTTTGTTCGCAATGAGGCCTGGGTATAGATGTGAATGAAGAAGTCATGGAGAATTGTACCAAAAATTTAATCTGAAAAAATTAAATAACTTCTCAATAGCACGCTGATCACTGATCCTAGAGAATTAGTTTTTCTAAATGGTACGTTTAAAATATTTGTCTCCAGGAATGCCTTCTGGAGAAGTACCTCTTAAAGAGCATAAACTCTTTCTGTATGGCATATTACATGATATATTTTTCCCTATCTACTTAAATTTACTGGCTTTGGATGTTCAGATTCAAGTACTAGCTCTATGAATAGTTACCTCTATTATTTAGGACAATGGTTTTCAAATGTTAACATGCATCAGAGTTACCTGATAGACTTGTAAAAGCACAGCTTGCTGGACCCCAGTCCCAATAGCTGATTTAATACATTTGCAGGCTTGTGCTGCTGGATCAGGTACCACACTTAGAGAAATATTGATTGAAGATATACAAAAAGTGAATCACTAAGAACTATCTGATAGTCTGTTTCTGTTTTAGGAGGCTCCAGAATTCCTATCTCTTTATTTTCATTGCTTTCAATTTTGAAGGTAAATGGTTTTCCTGACCCTGTTCTATTTGCTCCATCTTCTACTCACAGACACCAATAAATCTGAGTGGCTTTTGTACTTCAGCTGACTTGGGTGATTTACAAGTGGCGGTTTTCAAGCCTTTGTGAATATCAAATGAGCTTGTTTGTCTGGTCAGTCAGCTGAGTAAATTTAAAAGAAGGAATCTACCTCTATTAATTAAAAGCTTTTAGTATTTAAATGAATCATTCTAAATGTGATTTATTTCAGCAAACAGGTATTGAGTTCCTACTTTAACATCCTCAGCTAAATGAGAAAACAGGAAAGGTTAAGAAAAGGTCTCTACTAATATTTATATTTTTTAGTGAATTTCCTAAAGTAGCAGACATTAACTACCACAGGCTACTGCAGATACAGCGTCAAGTAAGAGTCATTCTTTTCTTGAGGTGCATTTAGGATATGGCAAAGAACTGAGCTGGTGAGCATGATCATTTTCAAAAAGAAGAGTGGAAATGCAGATTGAAGAGCATGGAAATGGCAGTGATAGGAATCGATTCCTATCTTGTTATTTATGCCACAGAGATAACAAAAAAGAATCAAAAAACAAGTTTATTTAGGGGCTGAACATACTTCTGAATTAGCAGAGCTTTTTGAAAAAGAATATTCTCTGCATAACATGACTAAATCTAATGTTCAGGGATTGTAAGAATAGTAAATATCCATTATACAAAAGGATGAATTAGGTCATTGGAAAAATGTTCTCAAGGTCACAAACCAACTCAGCAACAGACACAGGACTGAAATAACTGATTTGTGACTTCTTATATCATTCCTAAACTCATATGCTTGGCAAAATTTCCCGTTTTTCCCCTTTTGTGAAAAATGGAGATTATTTAAAATATTAATGTCAGAAGAATCATTAATCAATCATGCTAATGAAAATAGAAGGAGCATTAGAAAGGGTCCACTTTTTGTCTTTTTTGCTGTAAGCATTATTAGCATAGTTATTCATTCATAAAAGTAAACTGATTTTGCCCATTTGTTTTAGTTTTGCCTCTGTGTTCTAATTTATTACTGCTGCACAAATTTTCACGGGACTAACAGCTGAGTGTAAAAAAATAATTTATATTTATAAGGCAAACACATCCATAAAAAATAACAAGGATTCTTGCCACCCTCTGATCATCATCTCCCCTTTCCCCATCTACCCCCTCCTTTAGCCTCCATAGCCACCATTTTCTCTTTACTTCTATGAGCTCAACTTGTTTATCTTCCACATATAAATGAGATCATGAGGCGTTTGTCTTTTTGTGACTGGCTTCTTTCACTTAACATAATGTTTTCCAGGTTCATCCATATTGTTGCAAATAATAGGATTTCTTTCTTTTTTTTTAAAGCTAAATAATTTTCCATTATATACATCTTAGTCTGCTTCTGCTGCTATAACAACATACTACAGATTAAATAATTTATAAATAACAGAAACTTATTTCTGTCAATTTTGGAAGCTGAGAAGTCCAATGTCAAGGCTCCAAAAGTTTCAGTGTTTGGTGAGAGCCTATTCCATGGATGCTGTCTTCTCATGGTGGGATCCACACATGACAAAAAAGGGAAGAGATAAAGGGCCAGGCAGCTCTCTGAAACCTCTTTTACAAGGGTATTAATCCCATTCATGAGGGCAGCACCCCACAACTTAATCACTTCCCTAAAGTCCCCACTCATATTTTAATTATGAGTTTTGGGGGGATACATTCAGATCATAGCTACATATATATACATATATATATACACACCACATTTTCCTTATCCATTTATTTATTGATATATATAATTATTATTTGTCACTCAAAAATAAAATCAAATTAAAAAACAAGTTTCTTTTATAATAGATATATGGAGATGGGAAACCTACTATACTTATGTACTAATTTTTTAGTAAAAAAGAAACTATGTACTATAATTTTTATAGTTGAAAGAAAATATCTAAGACTTAAAAAATTAGAGACTGGAAAAGCCTTAAACATATTTAATTCAATACTATTAATTTATAAATGAGAATAATCAAAGTCTACAAAGAAAAAAAAACCCTTAATCATCTATGATCACACAGTCAGTTTCTATCTTATGTGCAACTTACCTTATAGGCTTCTGCATGAATTAAATTTAACAACAAAAAAAGTAACAATATTTTCTATATCCCCAGGCCAGTAAGAGATGCAAATATGAAATGAACAGCCTTTACCCCAGGGCCTACTCTCTAGTAGGTAAGTTAAGAGACACACGAATGATATGCACAGTGAATACAACAAATGACCATAGTACAGAATATAGTAAAAGAAACATTTTACAAAAGTTACAAACAATGTTTTATTTGCATGTAATCTAAAGGCATTCATTTACTGGGTATGAAGTTGAGAGAATTTAGGAAGTAGTGGGGAGAAGGCTTTTGAGATACTCTAAAAGTGCATCAGATTTGGGGGAAACATTTTAAAGGAAAGTGTGAGCAAAACTACAGATATAAAATTTGGGGAAATGTACAAAAAAAAAAAAGGAAACACTTTCATATGGCTTCTGTATAAGGGAGTAGTGGGAGATAAATTTTAAAATTAACAGGGGATACATCTTGACAAGCAGACCGAAGAGCTTCGGGTTCCTGAAGTCTATGCCTCGCATCTCTCCATATCTCTGATTGAAGGGCCATGCTTAGAAATTGTGCTCTGTAAATCTCACTAAAGCATTCAATCAACTCATTTGTTCTTTCTTTAGATTTTCACTTTAATACTCAAAACTATTTACAATCTAGCCATTGGATAAGAATTCTGTGAAGTGTACCAAGACAGATTATGAGAATACATGGATATATACAATACAGCTCCTTTCTTCAAGGAAACTGCTGTGAAGTGGGACAGACAGCTGTATAAGCAAATAGTTCAAATACAAGTTAATAATAAAAGCTAAAATGGAGCTTTGTATAGGCATCTGAGAAACCATTAATCTTTCAGGGGAGACTTACTTCTCAGAGAACATTGCATCTAATTTAATGCTTGAAGAAGGAAGAGGAGTTTTCTAGTTGACAAAGGAGAGGGAGAACATTCCAACATAGCATTTATAAAGGGCATGTGGCAGGGGCTGAGTGAAATTAGGATATACAATTATAATGATCGTAAGTATTTAAATACTATTAGGAAAGAAGTGCTAGGAATACTTGTATTCTGTTCTTTTCCATAAGGACTCTTTTTCCTCTTAAGGTCCCTGAAGGAAAGAAATGTACAAGTAAACAAAGCATGCACACTTTCTTAGCTGGACCTTTGACTCCACACCCCAGTACTCTATTAAGGTCTCCTATACCCCACACACACACACACACACACACACACCCCAGATGGTTCTTTTTTCTGGCCTAGAGGATGAACCACTTTCCTTCCCAATAAGTTCAAACTGGAATGTTAGAATTTACCAACCTAATGAGACAAAATGCCATTTCTGCTTTCACTAGAGGAATGGAAGTACAGAGCTATAGAGAACCTAAAAGTAGCCCTTCTGCCCACAGCTCAGCATTGAGCTGGTCAACACAGCACCACCCTGGGTTTCTTAGATGGGAGAGTGAGCCTCAAGCCTGGATAGGTACAAGTGAGGAAGAGAAACCCACCAGAGGAGAGAGAGACTGATTTGCTAGGAGCCCAAGGCTCTTAGCATAACTAGGTCAAGATAGGAACTGAAGAACAATACAACTGATAATCTTTGGATATGATCTGTTCTGCACTTATTCTGAAATGATCAGATTTCTATTATTGAAAGAAAACTCAGGTGCCAATGTGGAGGTTGTGTTGTTTTAAAAGTATTGGTAAGTCATAAGGACTTCTGTAAGAAATATTTTAAGGTTTTTACAATCTCAGAGTCTGGACACTTTTGTCAAGAGAGTTGGCTGCATTAGTTACCAGGCCAGAGTGCTACAGGCTGGTGTCTCTGGGTGTTGTTAGCCCCATACAACCCCACAAGCATATTGAAGAAATCAGCATAAATTGCTATGATGCCATCATGCCACAGCTAATTTAGTGCATTAAAAATATTAAATTGCTCCAAAACCCATCCACATTTACAGTAAATGTAACTTTGTAGAGAGCCTTAAAATTTAATTGGCCATGATCTGATTTGTTCTTACTACTTAGCTGAATGTTTCCAATTTGAGTGAATTTGACAATTAGAATAAACATTTACTTCTTATTTGGCTTTAGTAAAAAATTAAATCCACTATGCATTTGCCAGAGATCCAATATTAAATAATAAACATTTAATATGAGATCAATAAAGTCTATTCTTATGCCAATTTTAGTTTAGTTAATCGAGACTTCCTGCCAACCTGAAGAGCTGTGGATTTACTTCTGTTTCAAAGGAAACATTTGTTTGACAGGGGTTCTACATTATCAGGTTTGTTTATCACACCTGCTTCAGCAATGGAATTTCCCAGGTTAGATATTTTTTGTTTGAGTCAAAATTTTATTCAGATATTTTCATTATTTCTTCAATTCTATAGGATGGTTTCAGCTCTAATTTGAAGTATTTGAGACATTTGTCAAATACCTTGTCTTTTACTTTTAATGATTTCTTTTTTATTGAGATATAATTCTTGTATATAATATTCACTCCTTAGAGATGTACAATTCAGTGGTTTTAGTACTCATGAAGTATGTAACCACCACTATCTAACTCCAGAACATTTTTATCTCTTCAAAAAGAAATCCGTACCCATTAGCAGTCACTATGTGTTTGCCCCTCTCCCCAGCCCCAGGCAGCTTCCAATCTACCCTCTTTCTGAATTTGCCTCTTCTGAATGTTTCATATAAATGTAGTAATACAATATGTGGCCTTTTATGTCTGGCTTGTTTTACTCTAGGATAGTGTTTTCAAGGTGCATCAGTGCTTTAGCATGTAGCAGTAGTTCATTCTTTTTTGTGGTTGAATAATATTCTCTTGTATGGACATGTCACATTTGGGTTATCCATTTGTCAGTTGATGGGCATTTGGGCTGTTTCCACTTTTGACCTATTATGAATAATGCTGCTATAAACTGTGTGCAAGTTTTTGGATGGACATATGCTTTCAGTTCTCTTGGGTAAACACTTAGGAATGAAATTGTTAGTTAACATGATAATTCTATGTTTAAATTTTTGTTTGATTCATAGTAAGAACACAACATGAGATCTACCCTCTTAACAAATTTTTAAGTGTACAACACATTGTTGTTGACTGTAGGTATAATGCTGTACTATGTTTAACATTTTAAAGAATTGAAAGACAGTTTTCCAAAGTGGCTGCACTATTTTACAATTCCACCAGCAACGTATGAGGGTTCCAATTTCACCATATCCTCACTAACACTTGTTATTATCTGCCTTTTTTTAAAATCTGCCTTTTTTAATTATAACTATCCTAGTGAATGTGAGGTAGTATCTCATTGTGATTTTTCCCTGATAGATGATAATGTTGAGAATTTTTTCATGTGTTTCTTAGCCATTTGTCTATCTTCTTTGGAAAAATGTCTACTCAAATTCTTGACAAGTTTTTAATTAAGTTATTTTATTTTAATGTTATTTATATATTCTAGATATTAGGTCTTTATTGGATACATGGTTTAAAAATATTTTCTCCACGGTTTTCTATTTATGATCAGGCTTCTTGTCTAAATAATTTACAAGTTTAATAGTGCATCTAAGTTTCCAATATTTCTTGGCAGAATTAATCACTTTTTATTTGGCTTTAAGATACTCATGACACAGGAAGGAGCAAGATGGTGGACTAGAGACACCACCAGCCAGAGCATCTCTGTAAGAAGGAGAAGTTGTAGATGAAAGAAAAAAAACAGACAGACAAACATAGATTAGATGAGGGTCTGAAGGAAGGGTGCCTGAACCTACAGGAGACTCCACAGAAACAGGTTGTGGAGCGGAACTGGAAGGAGAAAGGCATCAGCGGAGATTAAGCCCCAAGAGGCTTGGAAACCAAAGAGAATGGTGGAAAGGTTAGCATCCCCCTCCCTTGCATCTTGGACTGTTGGTGGGCTCCCTAGCTGCTGGAGAGACCTTCTGCTGCCACGAGCCCAGAGACTGCTGCCACCAGTGAGTGAAAGCTTCTTGTGGTCAAGGCACCAGGCTCCCACCTCCCCAGGGTACCTCCACCTGCCCCTGCTGAGGTGGAGAATAAGGACACACCTGGAAGATCCAGGGACCCATGCACCACCTATGGCAATTTAGTGCACAAGACCCAAAAACAACATTACAGCATGTTCCCTTCAGGAAGTTGTACCTGCTAAAAAGGAGGTCAATTTGCATGCACTTTACTGCATTTACTGACTCAATCATACAGGGTGTGGTTGATTCTCACCCACAAGCACCACATATTGGTTTAGAGATTAAACTGGGCATGTCATTATCTAAACAAAAGAAAATCCAAAGTTAAGAAACAACTACTGCTCCAGATGAGAAGGAATCAGTGAAACCTGAGCCAGACTGACTGCAGGTGCCATATTGCTTCTCTACCCAGTGGGTGCCTTTGTCTTCTCCAGGGGGCCTCAACCACTCAAGTTCCATCTTACTCATTCCCACACAGACATTTCCCAGCTCTGGCCCAGATAGCAGAAGCCACAGGAGTACAGTGGGTTCCAGGTGATCTGCCTGACTCCAGAGCCTGGTCACTCTGGGCAAACTACCTCCAGGAGAGAGAGTCGGGGACAAACAGAGTGTGGACTTTCCTTCACCTAAACTCTTATTCTCCCCTTCCCTTCCCCCACCCATGGCTGCCAAGAGAGACAATTGAGCCACCACATGGAGCATTTCACAGGGAATGGGGCTCAGACTTTTTCTTTTGGGGTCCTGTAGTGGACTAAGGGATGCTCGGACTGTGAGCTCCCTGCCCACTGGTCCTCCTTGCTGCTGATTGTCTGGTGACTCCAGCAGAGTGGGGAAAACCCTGATGCAGAGGGACATTGAACCAGCTTGAGGCTCCATGAGTGATTTGGGACCAGCATCCTTCTCCCTGACAAGGTGAGGGATTGATCTCTGTGTCCCAAGAGACAGGCCTGCAATCCAGATCCTGTACATCCAGGTCACAATCACATTGTCAGAGAGCACAGAGTAGATATTTGTGAATTAGTCTCATGAGGTATGGGTGCCCCTAGGGACAGATCAGGGGGGAGGGTGCAGTGTGGATCTTTGCTGTGGTGTAGCAGGGCACCCCTCCACCCATGGGAAGACTGCACTCTGAGCTCAGACCAGAATCCTGGGCAAGGAACTTCCCAGCCCACATCATAGTCATGGGGGAACTCAGCTGGCTTGATGTTCTGCCTGCCAGCAGAGGCCCAGGAGAAACCACAGAATAAGGGAGCGTGGAAAGGAGCAAGGCCTGCTCCAGACTCCCTGATTAAGGGTCTCAGATAGCCTCAGCTCCACACACAGACTTTCTGGTTGAATGGGGCCACTTCAGCCCCTCCCTGGCAGCTTTGCCCAGAGGCAGGGAACAGACCTTTGACCCCTACTAAGAGCATTTGTGGAACCTGAGGACAGGCTCACCCAACCCAGCTCCATCTGGCCTCACTACCCTACCTGCCCCTGCTGAGGTGGAAAATAAGGACACACCTGGAAGATCCAGGGCCCCATGCACCACCTGTGGCATTATAGTACACAGGACCCAAAAACAACATTGCAGAATGGTCCTTTCAGCAAGTTGCACCTACTGCAAAGGAAGTCAATTTGCATGCACTTTACTGCATTTACTGATTCAATCATACAGGGTGTGGTTGATTCTCAGCCACAAGCACCACATACTGGCTCAGAGATTAAACTGGGCGTGTCATTATCTAAAGAAAAGAAAATCCAAAGGTAAGAAACAGCCACTGTTCCAGATGAGAAGGAATCAGTGAAAGAACTCCGGAAGTATGAAGAATCAAAGTGAAATGACACCCCCAAAGGGGGTGCAATGGATACCAACCAAAATCAGAATATTGAAATGAGAGATGAAGAATTTTAAACATGGATTATAAGGAAGCTCAATGACATACAAGATAAACTGGACACCCAACTCAAAGAAACCACAAAAACAATACAGGAAATGAATGAAAATTCACTAAAGAAATTGAAATATTAAAGAAAATCAAACTTTTGGAAATAAAAAATTCATTCAAGGAATTTCAAAACACCTTAAGAATAGGTTAGAAAACCTTAAGAATAGGTTAGATCAGGCAGAAGAAAGAATGTCAGAGCTTGAAGACAACACTTTTCAATTAAGTCAGTCACAGAGCTAGAGCAGAAAAATAACAAGCAAAGAGTATAAGAAATATGGGATTATGCAAAGAGGCCTAAAATAAGAATCATAGGCATCCCTGAGGGTGAAGAAGAAAGTATACAGGGGTTGGAGAATTTATTTGAGGGAATAATTGAGGAAAATTTACCTGGCCTTGCTAGAAATCTACATATCCAGATACAAGAAGCTCAAAGGGCACCTTGGAGATTCATTGCAAAAAGGCAAAAACCAAGACGCATAGTCACCAGGCTGGCCAAACACACACACACACACACACACACACACACACAGAGGAGGTCCTCCTATGAAAAGTAAGGTGAAAGTAGCAGATAACTTACAAAGAAAAACCCATCAGACTAACTGCAGACTTCTCAACTGAGACCTTACAAGCAAGAAGAGACTGGGACCCCATTCTCAGTCTTCTCAAAACAAATAATGTCAGCCTAGAATTCTATCTTCTGCAAAACTAAGTTTCATATATGAGGGGGAACAGCGTCTTTCTCAAACAAGCGAACTCTGAGGGACTTTGTCAAGACAAGACCTGCACTTCAGGAAGTACTCAGAACTGCATTATACATAGATCAGCACAATAGACACTCACCGGAGTAAAATCACACAAAAGCTAAAGGTCAAAGGGCAGGTAGCACAGTGGCTGAATATATAAAACAAAGGACCCTATCAAAAAGTGGGCAAAGGACATGAATAGAAATTTTTCAAAAGAAGATATAAGAATGGCTAACAAACATATGAAAAAATGTTCAACATCTCTAATCATCAGGGAAATGCAAATCAAAACCACAATGAGATATCACTTAACTCCAGTGAGAATGGCCTATATCAAAAAGTCCCAAATCAATACATGTTGGCATGGATGTGGAGAGACAGGAACACTCATACACTGCTGGTGGGACTGCAAACTAGTGCAGCCCCTATGGAAAGCAATATGGAGATTCCTTAAACAGATTCAAGTAGACCTTCCATTCGATCCAGCAATCCATTATTGGGCATCTACCCAGAAGAACATAAGTCATTCTATAATAAAGACACCTGCACCTGATTGTTTATAGCAGCACAAT
>CM052436.1:59989623-60008186 GCA_028533085.1 Varecia variegata
CTTGAAGTTCTGACTCGGGGAGGATGCGGGGGATGGATGTATACCTACATGATGAGTGCGATATGCACTGTCCGGGGAATGGACACGCTTGAAGCTCAGTCTCGGGGAGATGGGGGGAGGGGATGGGTGTATACCTACATGAAGAGTGCGATGTGCACTGTCTGGGGAATGGACATGCTTGAAGCTCAGACTTGGGGGAATGGGAGGGACATGAGCAATATATCTAACCAGAACTTTTGTACCCCCATAATAAGCTGAAATAAAAACAAAAAAAAATAAATAAAAATAAAACAAAGGAACAAAGTTCTACTCAACAGGATGAACAGAAACCCACCCCACTTATCAATTCTGTCAATAAATGTGAGTGGCTTGATCTGCCCACTGAAGAGACATAGGCTGGCTAATGAATAAATATACACAAGCCAAGTATCTGCTCTCCTCAGGAAATAGATCTAACCCACAAGGATTCATTCAGACTCAAGGTGAAGGGTTGGAAAACAGTATTACACGCAAATGGAAACCAAAAAAACTGGTGTAGCAGTTCTCATTTCATATAACTTAGTCTTCAAATCAACCAATGAAATGAAGGACAGAGAGAGTCATTATTATAATAGTAAAGGGAAAAGTTTAACAAGAAGACATAACAATTCTAAATATTTATGTGCCTAACTCAGGTAAATCCAGATTCATAAAGCAGATGCTACTTGATCTAAGCAAAATGATAAACAGCAACTCCATAATAGCTTGGGCTTTAACACCCCTCTGACAGAATGGGACAGATCTACCAAACAGAAAATAAACAAAGAAACAGTGGACTTAAACAGAACTCTGGAACAAATGGGCTTAACAGATCTTTACAGAACAGTTGTTTTTTCCTGTAGCATAAAAATCCATACTTCAGGATTTCACGAACTCTTGGAAAGCATTTTCTGCATCCTGCTGGTTACAGAAGCATTTTCCCTGCAAAAAGTTGTCAAGATGCTTCAAGAAGTGGTAGTCAGTTGGCGAGAGGTCAGGTGAATGTGGAGGATGAGGCAAAACTTCATAGCCCAATTTGTTCAATTTTTGAAGCTTTAGTTGTGCTACATGTGGTCGGGCATTGTCGTGGAAAAGAATTGGCCCCTTTCTGTTGACCAATGACGGCTGCAGGTGTTGCAGTTTGGGGTGCATGTCATCAATTTGCTGAGCATATTTCTCAGATGCAATGGTTTCACCAGAATTCAGAAAGCTGTAGTAGATCACACCTGCAGCAGAGCACCAAACAGTGACTGTAACCTTTTTTTGGTGCAAATTTGGCTTTGGAAAGTGCTTTGGAGCTTCTTATCCGTCTAGCCACTGAGCTGGTCATCACTGGTTGTCATAACAAATCCACTTTTTGTCGCATGTCACAATCTGATCCAGAAATAGTTCATTGTTACTGCATACAAGAAGAGAATATGACACTTCAAAATGACGATTTTTTTTTAAATTTTCGTTCAGCTCATGAGGCACCCCTTATTGAGCTTTTTCACCTTTCCACTTTGCTCCAAATGCCAAATGACTGTAGAATGGTCAAGGTGGAGCTCTTCAGCAACTGCTTGTGTAGTTGTACGAGGATCATCTTTGATGATTGCTCTCAATTGGTTGTTGTCAATGGCTGACCACTGCACTCCTCGTCTTCAAAGCTCTTGTCTCCTTTGCAAACCCTGTTGAACCACAACTGCACTGTACGTTCATTAGCAGTTCCTGGGCCCAATGCGTTGTTGATGTTTCAAGTTGTCTTTGCTGTTTTATGACCCATTTTGAACTCAAATAAGAAAATCGCTCCAATCTGATTTTTGTCTAACATCATTTCCATAGTATAAAATAAATATATAAACAGCAAGTAATAAGTCATCAGTGAAAAAACAAAGTGAGAAATGCACATTAAAATGATGTATAACATAATCACATTTATTTAAGAATGTATTCCAATATCAAACAGCAAATTTCATCAATGCTAAAACTGTAATTACTTTTGTACCAACCTAATAGTATAACCTCCATGGAAAGTAGTATGGAGATTCCTCAAAGAACTAGAAGTAGAACTATCATTTGATCCAACAATCCCCCTACTGGGTATCTACCCAAAGGAGAAAAAGACAACCTATTAAAAAGACACCTGCACTTGAATGTTTATAGCAGCACAATCCATAATTGAAAAGATGTGGAAACAACCCAAGTGCCTGTCAATACATGAGTGGATTAATAAAATGTGGTATATGTATATCATGGAGTACTACTCAGCCATTAAAAAAATGGTGAACTACCTCTTGTATTATCCTGGATAGAGCTGGAGTCCATTCTTCTAAGTGAAGTAACACAAGAATGGAAAAACAAACACCACATGTACTTACCATTCAGTTGGTACTAATAGTTCAACATTAATGTGCACATATGGAAAGTAACATTCATCGGGTGTAGGGCAGGTGGGAGGGGAGAGGGGGGTTGTGTAAATTCACACCTAATGGGTGCAGTGCACATTGTCTGGGGGATGGGCACAGTTGTAGCTCTGACTCAGACGGTGCAAAGGCAATTAATGTAACCAAAGTGTTTGTACCTCTGTAATACTCTGAAATAAAAATCCACATATAAAGAAAAATAAAAATAAATAAATAAATAAAAATCAAAGGTTAAAAAATAAAATACTCATGATAATATTACAATTCTAACACTGTCTCCTACTATAGTTATTAAATGTGAGCATATCAGCACTTTTTCATGATTAAGCCACAAGATCTTGGGGAAGTCAGCAAACAGAATTTGCCTTGTACAATTGAGGAATTTACACCTTGGTGACATTTATCTATTCATGTTTTATTGGTCAGAATTTTATTATCTTTATATAATGTCAATTATAAGATCATTACAAGAAAGTTAAAGGTTAATTATCAATTTTTTAATAATTGAAAAATGAAAGAATTTTAAAAATAATCCAATATGAATGTGAAGATTTTAGAAAGTATCCATATGTCCACATCAAACATTAATTAAATAATTAATTTTTTTAAAAATGTTCTAAAAGGCTTATTAATTGGCTGTACTATAACCATACATTCATGCCTGCCTCCTATAATAAAATTTTTGATGATTATCATATACTTGGGATTGTCTAAAAGGTGATGTTATATCGATATAGATTGTCAAGCCCAGAGGTAAAAAAAACACAAGTGAACACAGTAATATGTTGGAATCACTTTTGATTATCTTTACTGTGGAAAATGAGTTAAAAGTAATCAGCTTAATATACATTATTTAATTAAAAGTCCAATACATTGCTTGAAAAATAACCTAAGGAGAAAAGTTGAGTTGAGAGTCATTGTGATATAGTTATGAATTTGGGCTTCGTATATAACTGATTGTTAGTTCTACTGACAAACTTCCATCTTCATCTGGCTCTTGACTATAAACATACAAACATGGCTTCTCTTAGAGAATAGTACAATTAGTGCTCAAATCAAAATAACTCAAACAATGGAACATTTAAAGGCAGGGTGGAGGAAAGCTGTATGAATAGTTTGGTTATGTGAGACTTGTTTAGGAATGTTTCTGTAATGGTCATCAGTGTTGTAAGATGCAAGCCCTTGTTTCATAATGTTGGACACTACTTCAGTAGGAAAATGTTTTCAGTGTTAAAACAACAAAGTAATTCTCTTTAATGGGGAGGAATAGCCAGAAGATTTCTATTGAAATATTCTATTATAATATGCAATAAAATATTCAAATACTTATTAAAGTTTGATCTGCTGATTATATTATATTCCATCAAACCCTGTTTTTTGCCACAAAACCCATCACTTTGGTCTCTGAATAATTAAAATTTCAAGATTCTTTTTTCTAATTCAGTTAGGACAATGTATCTTTGAAATCTACATAAGTAAAAGGCAGGATGTTACAGAGTGAGTATTCTTCTATTAGTATAGAGATGTATAAGTATTTTGTAAAAGCCAATTTAGAGAAGAAGATAAACTAGGAAGATAATTTTATAATTATGTCATTGAAATAAAATATAATAGAAATGAGACTTACATGTTTAGATATTACAACTTATTTCAATTATGTTTAAGATCCATCACTTCTTTTCATATTTTCTGCTTCCAATCTTCTCCCTCAAGCATATTATTTTAATTGCTTTTTTTGTATATATGTCTGCATATGTATGTATTCCGTGCTTTAATAGAAGCACTAGATACAGTTCAAGTCCAAGTCTGGGAGTATAGTAAACACTCACAACTGTTATTTATTTCTGAATATTAGGACTCAGGTTTTGCAATCTTAAGCCAAAAGGTCCTCCTTACCTTATCATATTGTAGGATTTTGGAGAATAAATCTCAAGCTATCAGTTTGCTAAATTATATGAAAAAAGTCAGTTGCTCTCTCTGATAATGTTTTACTTCATTTATAATATTAGGAAAAATAAGAGAATCAAGACTAGATAAAAATCTAGTACTTTTTTTTTATCTAAAATCTACCAACAAATGATTCATTTACTCTTAGTGTTGCTGAGCAGGAAAGGTTGACATTTAATAAGCATTTTTAGGTTAGCATGAGATCAAGGTAATTTTAAAAACCACCAGGATAAGGTCATAGCAAAGTGAAATTTCATTGAAATTCAAGTCATTTGCTTTGAATGATACATTATAAAGTACACCAAAAAAAAAAAAAAAAACAACAACAAAACACAACCAACCAACAACCAAACAAACCTTAATATAGCAAGTTTATATGCTGGTGAACTCTAACTTTTTTAATTACAAGGACACCTCGCTTTATTGAATGTCACTATTGTGCCTTGCAGATGTGTTTTTTACAAATTGAAGGTTTGTGACAATCCTGTGTCCAGCAGGACTATTGGTGTCATTTTTCCAACAGCATCTGTTCACTTTATGTCTCTGAGTCATATTTTGGTAATCCTCACTTGAACTTGAATAGTTGTTCACTATTAAGTATGTTATAGTGATCTTTGATATTATCATTATAATTATTTTGGGCACCATGAATGAAATGTGCCCACATAATTGGCGAACTTGTGAACTTAATTGATAGATGCTATGTATATTCTGATTGCTCCACAGACTGGCCATTTCACAATCTCTCTTTTTCTCAGACATCCCTATTCCTTGAGACACAGCAATATTGAAGTTAGGCCAATGAATAACCGTACAATGGCCTCCAAGTGTTCAAGTGAAAGGAAGATTCACACTTTTTTCACTTTAAACCAAAAGCTAGAAATGATTAAACTTAGTGAGGAAAGCCTATTTAAAGCTGAGATAGGCCAAAAAGTAGGCCTCTTGCACCAAGCTATTAGCTGAGTTGTGAATACAAAGGAAAACTTCTTCAAGGAAATTGAAAGTGTTACTTCAGTTAACACAAAATAAAAATGAAGCCAAACAGCCTTATTGCACATATGGAAAAAATCTGAGTCGTGTGGATAAAAGATCAAACCAGCCAAAGCATTCCCTTAAGCCAAAGCCTAATCCAGAGCGACACCCTGACTATCTTCAGTTTATGAAGGCTGAGAAAGGTGAGGAAGATGCAGAAGAAAAATTTGAAGCTAGTAAAGGTTGGTTAATGAGGTTTGTGGAAAGAAGCCATTTCCATAACAAACATGCAAGGTGAAGTAGCAAATGCTTATGTAAAAGCTGCAGCAAATTATCCAGAAGATCCAGCTAAGATAATTGATGAAGACAGCTACACTAAAAATCAGATTCTCAATGTACACAAAACATCCTTCTGTTGAACAAAGCTGCCATCTAAGTAAGACTCATAGCTAGAAAGGAGAAGTTAATGCCTGGCTTCAAAGCTTCAAAGGACAGGCTGCTTTTCTTATTAGGGGCTAATGCAGCTAGTGACTTTAAGTTGAAAGCCATTGCTCATTTACTGGGTTATAGAGTCCTTAAGAATTATGCAACATCTATTCTGCCTGTGCTCTATAAATGGAAAAACAAAGTCTGAAGGACAACATATCTATTTACAGGATGGTTTACTGAATATTTTAAGCCCACTGTTGATGACTACTGCTTAGAAATAAAGGTTCCTTTCAAAATACTACTGCTCATTGACAATGCACCTGGCCACCCAAGAGCTCTCAGATGGAGATGCACAAAGAGATTAATGTTGTTTTCATGCCTGCTAGACAAAACATGCATTCTGTAGCCCATCAAGTCTTATTATTTAAGAAATACATTTCATAAAGCTATAGCTGTCATAGGTAGTGATTCCTCTGATGGATCTTGGAAAACTAAATTGAAAACCTTCAGGAAGGGATTCACCATCCTAGATGTCATTAAGAACATTCACGATTTATTAGAGGTCAAAATGTCAACATTAACAGAAGTTTGGAAGAAGCTGATTCCAATCCTCTTGGATAACTTTGAGAGATTCAAGACTTCAGTGGAGGAAATCACTGCAGATAGGGTAGAAATAGCAAGAGTGCTGGAATTTTAGGTGAAGCCTGAAGATGTGGCTGAATTGTTGCATTTGTTTATATCATGATAAAACTTGAATGAACAAGGAGTTGTATCTCATCTGTAAGCAAAAAAAGTGGTTCTTTGAGATGGAATCTTCTCCTGGTAAAAATCCTATGAATATTTTTGAAATCACAACAGTAGATTTAGAATATTAAATAAACTTAGTTGATAATGCGGCACAAGCCTTGAGAGGATTGATCACAATTTTGAAAGAAGTTTTACTCTGGGTAAACTGCTATCAAACAGCATCACATGCTACAGAGAAATCTCTCATGAAAAGAAGAGTCAATTGATTTGGCAAATTTCATTGTTGTCTTATTTTGAGAAATTATCACAGCCACCTCAAACTTCAGCAATCACCACCCTGAACAGTCAGTAGCCATTAACATTGAGACAAGATCCTCCACCAGCAAAAAAACTGTGACTCTAGACTAAAGTCTCAGATGGTCATTAGCGTTTTAGAAGTAAAGTTAAATTAAGGTCTGTAATTTTTCAAATTAAGGTATGTGCATTTTTTAGACATAATGATATTGTGCACTTAATAGATTATAATATAGTACAAACATAACTTTTTTATTCATTGGGAAACAAAAAAAATTCTGTGAAATGCTTTCTTGCAAATTTATTGCAGTGGCCTAGAACTAAACCTGCAGTATCTTCAAGGAATGTCTGGACTTTAAAGAAAAAAAAAATCTTAACTCTCAAGGCAATAATTAATTTAGGTTATGTCTGTGACACAAAAATAATCTATTTATTTAAATCAATGGTTTAAAAGTGCCTATAATGAAATTTTTTTGTTTCTATGCTTCCAAAAAGTTTGACTGAATGTCTTGCATTAATAGATCTTCCATTACCTTTTTTTTTTTTTTTTTTGAGACAAGGTCTTGCTTTGTTGGCCTGGCTAGAGTACTATGGCATCATCATAGCTCACTGCAACCTCAACTCCTGGGCTGGGGCTGGAGAGATTCTCCTGCCTCATCCTCCCAAGTAGCTGAGACCATAGACGCACGCCACCAGGCCTGGCTAATTTTTCTATTTTTTGTACAAACAGGGTCTCCCTCTTGCTCAGGCTGGGCTCAAACTCCTGACCTCAGGTGATCCTCCCGTCTCAGCCTCCCAAAGTGCTAGGATGACAGGAGTGAGCCACTGTGCTGGCCCTTCTTATATCTTCTTTAAGTGCATTTGCCACATTTACAGGGAAAATAAATTTTGCTATTCCATTTTGTAGGAAACATAGTCAATGATGATCTTCATTTCAATGTTATAAAACTAAAAGATATCTGAAAGAAATACTTTAACACTTTCATTAATAAGAATTAGAAAAATTATGAATAAAATAACATCTTGGCAGATTTAAAGTTATTAAAATTATCTTTTTTTTTTTTTTTTGAGACAGAGTCTCGCTCTGTTGCCTGGGCTAGAGTGAGTGCCGTGGCGTCAGCCTAGCTCACAGCAACCTCAAACTCCTGGGCTCAAGCAATCCTCCTGCCTCAGCCTCCCAAGTAGCTGGGACTACAGGCATGTGCCACCATGCCATGCCTGGCTAATTTTTTCTACATATATTTTTGGTTGGCCAGATAATTTCTTTCTATTTTTAGTAGAGACGGGGTCTCGCTCTTGCTCAGGCTGGTCTCGAACTCCTGACCTCGAGTGATCCACCCGCCTCGGCCTCCCAGAGTGCTAGGATTACAGGCGTGAGCCACCGCGCCCGGCCTTAAAATTATCTTTATGGGAATAAATAAAAACACTTGTTCTCTAAGCTGATAAGAGATATGCATGACAGGGTGTGAGAAAAAGTCTTACCTTGATGATGTCATGAATGTATGAATTTATGTTATATTTTGCATTTTGTTCACTTTAGTTTTTCTTTTTTTTTTTCTGACAGATTTGGAAACCTGCTAAAGGAGTGGTTAAACTACATGTTTTATTTTCCAAAGTACTATGAATATTATGTGAAATTAACATTATGTAATTATGATAAATAATTTTGGCTAATTAAAATAAAATCTAATTTAATTAATCTGATAAAAGGAATCCTAAAAATATAATATGGAAAGCATCATATTAAGGGTGATTTCTTGAAAATTTTTCCTCTGAAACAATATTATCTTGTATACACACCACTTTTTAACATTTGACTGGATGTTCTAGTGACTACAACTAGAAAAGGAAATAAAAGACATAAGCATAGAAAAGGAGAAAATCGTTGTCATCATTCACAGGTAGTATTCATACACTATTTTGTAGGGATGAAATCTAAAAGAAATATACAAACTGTTTGAATGAATGAATGAATGCAATAAGGTTGCAGAACACAAAGTCAGTTAAAATTAATTGGGTTTAAATATAGTGGCAAAATGTTTTAAAAATTAAGAAATAGGTACTTTTTACAATAGTATAAAACATACTTAGGAATACACTTAACAGAGGATGTGTAAGACTTTTACCAGAAAGCTACAAAATATTATGGTAAAAAATGAAAGAAGTCCTAAAAAAATGTAGTGACTCCCATGTTCAAGAATGGGAAGACACAATGCATAAAAATGCCAATTCCCCACAATTGATCTATAGATTATAAATGCAATATCAGTCAGAAATTCAGAATCCCAGAAATTAGTGTGTTTTGTGTGTGGACTGATTAAAACCTGATTTAAAAATTTATATGGAATCATAAATAGCAAAGAATTGTAAGGCAATTTTGAAGAAAAACAAATCTGGAGGATTTGCATTAATGCATATCAATGCTTACTACCAAATTTTAGTATGGTATTGGCACAAGGATAGATAAGTAAACAAAAAGAAGAGAGGGTCCAGAATCATACATACATGGTTATCTGATTTATGACAAAGATGACACTACAGTGCAGTGGGGGCAAAGAGATTCTTCTCAGAAAATAGTACTGAGACAATTGCATATCCCATGCCATACACAAATATTAACTTATGATAGATAAACTATGGATCTCAATATAAAGTATAGACAATAAAGCTTTTAGAAGGAAACAGGAGAATTTGTTGATAAATTGAGCCAGGCTTTCATAAATAGGACACACAAAATTTGGCAGCCTATGTGTGTGTGTATGTGTGTGTGTATTTTATATGTATCATATATATTATATACATGTATTTTATATATATAAAGGAATTGGACAAATTAAAATTACCTTTAGGATGTCATACATCAGAGGATATGTTCAATCAAAGACAGCTTTAAGAGAATGAGAAAGGAGGACAGAGTATGGAAAATATTTGCAATACATTTATATGTGATAAAGATTTTACGTGATTTTCTCCCAGGATATGACTTGCCTTTTCATTTTTTAAAAATGTCTTTCTGACAGCAAAATAAAATATTTTTATTTATTAAATCAAAAAAAGATCTTATGTGTAGAGTATATAAAATAAAACAATGATAAAAGGCAGACACACTAAGAGAAAAATTAACAAGACCTGAGTAGGCACTTTATAGTAGAAGATATCCAAACAAAAAGGTGCTCAACATTTAGTCATAAGACAGATACCAATCACAACTGCCAAAATGGATTAATTTTTAAAAGAAAAAAAATACTAACTAAGGTTTAGTTAAGTCAAGAATGACCAGAAGTCTTGTCCACTGCTGGTTAGAAGTATAAATTTGTAAACTTTGTGAAACTATTTGACATCATATAATTCAGGAATTCCATGCCTAGGTAGGTATTCAACAGAAATGTATGTTTACGTTAACTTTAAAATTGTACATGACTACTTATAGCAGCACTCTTCATTGAAACATCCATCAACAGTGATGTATATTCATGCAATGGAATATTACACAGTCGTGAAAATGGCAAATCTCAATTACATATAACAACATACATTGTTCTCACAAATAAAATGTGAAGCAAAAGAAGCCACATTCAAAAGAGTACCTACTCTATGATAGAGCATAGAATCTATGCTTTCCATTATATGAAATTAAAAACTTTCCATTATATAAAATTAAAAACTTTTCTGTGTTGTAAATCAAGATAGTTGTTAATCCTGTGCAATATTGTTGCTGGAATAGGGAATGAGAGAGGTGCATGTAATGTTGTGTGCCTCATAATGAGTGCTAATGATATACTGTGTTCCATTTATGAAACATTAATTGCATTTTATACTCCAGCCTCTCCACGTTTCTCAATTATACTTCAATAGAACAGAAAATTATCTGGCTGCATTAAGAACATATAGCAGAAATGCCACCACAGTGCATATCTTAATCTATATAATTTTTATTTTGTAAATTATTTCTTTAGGATAAATTACTGGTAATGAATTTCTAGAAGAAAGATGTAAACTGTTTTGTAGTTTTCATTGCACTATTACTAGAATATTCTTCATAAAGAAGGCCAAATTTCTATCAAATTTGCATGCAAAAATGTAGTCATAGTCCTGCAGTCTTATTTGTATTTGATTTTATTATATTTTTCTGTTATTCAAGAGTCTTTTATTTTTAAAAATTTGTTTAATTTTACTTTAAATAATGACTTACTGTTTGCTTATTCTTTTAAAAAAGTTATCTATTCTTATCCTTTGACCATAAATGGGCTAGGAATTTAGCTCCATGTTTAAATTTCAGTCCGTAAAGATACTCCTGCCTTCATCTTCAAACAGGACTGTGTCACACAGTTTTCGAATAGTCATAAACTGAGAAAGCAATCTAATGCAGATTCTGTGCTGTGTAATTATTAGTCTCTACCTGCTGAGTCAGATTCCATTAGAGAAAACATTAGGGGGCTGCATGCCCCTCACTGATTGTACGTACAACGTCTGTGAACTTTAATGGGATTTACATGCATACAGTCAGGAGAGTTTCAACAGGCAAATTTAAAAATAATCGTTTTCTAACTGCAGTGATACACTGCAGGTTTTTCAGTTATATGGAACTCTTGGGGACTAGATTCATTTAGCCTTTGACTTCATTTAGCACAGTATACCCACAGGAAATCTTTATGGCATTTTAAACGTGTTTGCTATCTTGGATTACTGCTTACAAAAACAGAGTTATGCTTGCAAGCTTAATTTTTTAGGCCATAGTATTTTTCATTTTTCACAATCTGACTTTGCTTTTATGCACTTGGTTGGATAGGGGAAGAAATTATTTTTGTAAATTTAAGTAAGTCTTGAGTTTGCCAGAAATCTTTTTTTTTTCTAAATTAGACAGTGTTTTTAAACTTTTAACTGGAAGTTTTATATAAAAAAAGCCATAGCTCTCTTTTCTTAGTCATGTTTTTCTCTAGGCATCTAAGTTTTGGGTCTCTGGAGTGGCTAAGGAGCTATTGCGGTTTTCTTCTTCCAACGTCTCAATCTTCTCTAGCCCCGCCAATCACTTCAGTCGTTCCTCTGACTCCTGCTATGCTCCTTACATATTCTTCACATGAAGAATGTGTTAAAATTCTGTCTTGTCTATCTACATGCTCCAGAACTTTCTCTACAGTTTCTCCACTGGGTGACTGCCAAACAGTATGTCAGTCATTTTTGATACATCCATTTGTCGGTAATCAAATACCCACACCTCACCTCCACACACCCATTTTCTTTGCTTTTTCATACAGCTCCTATGTCCTTTGATTATTTGGAAACCTCCAAGTAATAGAATTTTGGTGAAAGTGCTAGAGACCACTTCACTCGCAGACTCTGCGAGTCTTTTAAGGCCATCTTCATGAAAGAACTTGGGCAGGACATTTCTGAAAGAAAGCAGGCTGGTCTTTCCTGTGTAGCCCACCAGAAACACTATTTTGCTCAGCACAGCTTGACCTACATCCTCTGATAACTCCTAGCCAGGGACTTATGCTTCCCTAGGAATCCAGACAAGTGTTCATCATCTCATTTTGAAGGATCTCAACTGAGCTTAAACAGCAGAGTGGGGGAAGACACCATCCTGCTCTTCACAGGGCTGCCCAACTTCAGCAGGGTTTAAATGTGAAGTTGAGCATACCTCATAGTTCCCAACGCTAATATTCAATTTGAGGTCTAATGTTGACTCTGAATTAATAACATAAATTAATGTAAAATGTGAGTGTATGTCTAGCTACTTATCATTTTAAGTAAAAGAGTTTAAGCATGCCAGGCCAGTGCTAGTCTGTCTTCCTTGACCACTTGTTTGAGTTTTTGTGCACTAAGTTAATTTTAAACTACACTAAACACATTTGGACTCTCAGAGGGTTGTCTCTAAACTTAATCTGCTTTAATACATTATACATTGCTTTCTTAAATCATGCAGCTTAATTTGCATTTAATAGAGTTTATCTTTAATTCAGTTCAGAAAAGCATCCTATGATATCCTGCTGTTCTCTGAGTCTGGACTGGCCTTCTCTCTCCCACCTCCCCCACTCTTCCTCTATCAAGGGAAAATCTCATTTTTTGAGGCACAGCTTAGGTTCCTGCTCCAATTATTCTTTTCATCCTCACATCCCTTGGCCCCAGTGGGCAATTTTACATCACTTGCACTTGTTTGAGCCATTTTTCATTCTCTATCAGTGCCTAGTAAGGTGCTTTGCATATAGAGGTGATAAATAATTTCTGTTAATTAAAATCATTAATTCATTAAGTAATTACTGAATATTAATTAGGTCTCAGACCCTATGGAAGTCCCTGGCAATATAGAGAGAAAGAAAACATGATTCCTCTTGTGAGAGGAACTCACAATCTAAGGAAGGACACAGGCACGCAAACCACAAAGTATAAAACAATGTAACAATTTTTATAAGAGAAGTACTTCTAGAGTACTCTGACATCCTTAAAAAAAGTACAACCCTTTAATTCTATGGAATTAGGAAGGACTTTGAATAGGACATGACATATGAGCTGAGCCTCAAAATAGAAAAATCACTGGCTAGAAGGGGAAAGGAAATATCAACCAGCGTTTATGGCATATACAAATCACAAAGCTGTGAGTCAACATGGAAGGTTAGGGGAAGAAGTTAATTTCCTACAGGGTGTCATGCAACAAAGAAGGTTGCAAGAGATGAATTTGTGCTTCCAGCATTAGTCAAATAATTCTGCCTATTTGTGTCTTTCTAAATGTGTAGTTCTCTCTAATGGAAGTGCAAAGGGTAAGAACTAATGAGTGGAAAATGATATCCCTACCAGTCAAGAAAGCACTCATTATCATTGCCATTAGTCTTTCATAAATTGCATCTCTAAAAACAGAGAGAAATTAGGCTAGTTGAGATTCAAGGCAATTGCTATATCTTTCAGATATATGGCATTATTTCTCCTTTTTATTCATACAACTGGCACTTATTGAAAATCAATTTACATGATGCTGGGTTGGTTACTGTACAAGGTACAAACAATTCAATGAAGTAGAGGAAGAGGCAGACACAAGTAACAATATTATACAATGTATATTATACAATATTATGCAATGTTGTATGATATTATAAGCATATTGTTATACAGAGAATATGCTTAGTATAGAAGTATAAAGCACAGAATGAGGACCCACAGCAGGAGCAATATAGGGTGTGCCAAGAGGAAGGTACCTACTTTGGTAAATTTTACATGGACGGTAGTATTTGAAATGGGGGAAGGGAATTAGCCAGAGAAATTGGAAGAAAAACAGTCAGTGGGTTGTAAATGTGTATAATAAGTTTAACACTCCATATAGCCCATTTTGATTTTGGGGCTCCTTTCCTTGCTTCTCAGGGCTAAGGCACTTATAAAAATAGAGTAACATTTTGTCACTGATTAATTTTGCAGCATCTGGAGACTGATGAAATGAAGAGCACTTGAAACAGAGATCAAATCCAATAACATCATCCAACCAAAACTTAGATTCAATAAGTAAGCGGCATCTTTAAAAAGAAAGAAAAACTATTGCTGTGAACTTTTTTAGAGCAGCATATAGTGTTCTCCTCTGTTGGTGCCAATTAGACATAAATTATTTAAAATAAATTATGTAGATTTATCTTAATAAGAATAAATGAGAAAATCATTGCAATAGAGCAGGAGCTTGTTTAATAACTGGCTGCATCAGCATCATTAGAGTTCCAGAGAAGCCATCCTTGAGTAAGCCTCGTTTAGTATCTTATTTATTTATGGCCAAGCTCTCTTAGGTTTGGAAGCACTGAGGCAATATGCTGACAGATCAGATCAACAGAAGACACTGAGTAAGCTGACCTTTGCTATTCCTTGGAGTGAGAAATATTTATGAGGCTAAATTTCTCTGAGAGTGCAAAGCCTAGAGAAGAACTGTTACTCAGACCCTGTCACTCAGTAGAAAGAACAAGGGCATGGAATTTGGAGTCAGGTTTGAAATTGACTTGTAGTTCCATCACTTACAAGCTATTTGACTTTGACCAAGGCACTCAATCTCTCTGAGGCTCCACTTCCTCTTTGAATACAGGCATAATTAATATCTGCATTGTCTGCACTTTTGCTGTGAGGATGATGAGGAAAAAAGGAGTTTATATAATGTTTATAACTACCCAAATTCATATTATCACTTTTATAGTTGCAGCCTCAGTGAAGGAGTGTTGCTATAGCTAGGTTAAACTAAACCAAGGATCTTCTCATCCTTCTTTTCTTACTACATGTTAAAATTATCTGCTTAAAGATCCCATTAGATTTTGCTTTTTGGTATTCACATGTTCTTTTTTGCTCTTATAAAAGCCCTTGAAAGTGACAGTTTCTCACTTAGGAGTGTTGTCATTTCCTCAAATTGCAAGGCTTCTCACATTAGCCCATCTGGTATTTGATGTAAAATATACACCCCCATGATGTGCTAATTGTCTCAAGAATGAGGCCTCACAATTGTAATTAGTTCTTTTTACACAGTGTCTTCCTGCCACTGATAGTATTTTTCTGAATAAATGATAATGCGGGATTGTCTGCGTCAGAACAATAGCCCATTGTTTCCAAGAGCATGCATTTCAGAAGCCAGGAGAAGGTTTGTCTTCTGTAATGGGTGGCAACTCTCCTTGTCACTCTGTTGCTACACCCTCTGTGGAAGCAATTTCAAAATGTGCCCAGAGACATGCTTCTGAAGTAGAAGGCAATTAAGGTACCAAAACATTCTTTCATTGTGCCCTCAAAAGAACAACACAGGATGAATATAAATAAACTATTCAAATATTAATGCAGAGGTAAACAGAATTGTGAATGTTGCATGTCTGGATATAAGTTTTTTAAATTTAGTAATCACATATAGTATTTATATGTTTTGTGTCTTTATGTAACATTCAAAACATATTTTATGTTATGATTTGTTACGTAAATCATAAAAAAGAGAAGATTCTGGCAATGGGCATGCTAAGATCACAGCAATATTTAAGATGAGAAAGAAGACCTGGGAGTCATTTCTCCAGGGATGGTGAGAAAGTTTCCTCTAAAAGCAGCTCAACAGGGCCAGGTGCAGCAATCAAGGCACTTAAACACAAAATTGCAATATATTAAACAAGTGATGTTGTAGATAAATTTCTAGAGAAATAAGAAATTGTAATCTAAGGCCATGGTGGTGGAAATGGGGAGAATTAAATATATTAAAGGGAAATCAGGAAAATAAAATTGATGAGAATGAATAAGTGTTTGGATATGCATGTAGGGGAAGAAAAGAATAAATTGTAAAGGATAATTTCCAGGGTTTGACTTTAGAGTACTAGATGGTACCAATAATTCATATGGAATTTATGGTGAAAAAATTACTTTGAAAAAAAGGAAAGGGGGTATATTGGTAATTTGAACATTCTGCAATGGATATGCCTTTGGAGTATTTAGGTAGAAATATCCAGTAGGTAATTGAGTTATTTGAGCTCCTTATATATTATATTTTGGATATTGTAGGAATATAAATTATATAGCCATTATGGAAAACAGTATAAAGGTTCTTCAAAAAATTAAAAATAAAACTACCATATGACCCAGCAATCCCATTATTTGGTATATATTCAAAGGAGATGAAATCAGTATGTTGAAGAGGTATCTGCACTTTCATGTTTATTGCATCATAATCCACAATAGCCAAGATATGAAATCAACCTAAGTGTTCATCAATGGGTGAGTGAATAAAGAAAATGTGGTAGATATACACAATGGGATACTATTTTGCTATAAAAAAGAAGGAAATCCTGTCCTTTGTGACAACATGGATGAACTTGCACTTGAGTGTTTGTAGCAGCACAATTAGCAACTGCAAAGACATGGAAACAACCTAAGTGCCCATTAATACATATGTAGATTAATAAAATGTGATATATATATATATATATGTATATATGTATATATATGTGTGGATATATATATCATGGAGTACTACTCAGCCATAAAAAATGGTGAACTAATACCTCTTTATATTAACCTGGATGGAACTGGAGACCATTCTTCTAAGTGAAATATCACAAGAATGGAAAAACAAACATCACATGTACTCAACATTAAATCGGAATCAATTGATCAACACCTATGTGCACATATGGAAATAATATTCATCAGAAATCAAGCAGGTGGGGGGGAGGAGGAGATAGGTAAATTCACACCTAATGAATACAATGCACACTATCTGGGGGACGGACAAACTTATAAATTTTGTTCAAATGATACAAAAGCAATTTATGTAACCAGAATATTTGTACACCCTAATATTCTGAAATAATAATAGTAATAAAAGAAATGCAAAGCATAGGCATGGCTGGCAAGAGAAAGAGGGAAAAAAGCATGCAGGTTCAAAAAAATGTTATCATTTTTCTGAGTGAGGAAGAAAAAAAATTGAGATTGGTGTAGTCAAAGGAAAACAATCCAATGGAGAAGGTATTATTTGGAGGTAAAAAAGAGAAAGGATAATAAGTGTAACAAGAATACTGCAATGTCAAGAGAAACTGGCATTTAGAGAACTGGTGTTTAGAATGTAGTGAAGGTAAATTTCCAGTATAGATAAATTCAGAGAAGTTGGTTGGGAAATCCAGACAGTCCAACTGTATATATTCAGTCACATGTTAGAGGAACATGTTTTATTATGCTTGTCTGTACATGTACACAAAATTGGCTTTGGGGGAAAAATATGTACAAATGATGGTTGATTGCATTAACAAAGAATTACTTTACTCATATATTTTTAATATTATCTGTTAAATATGCTTTATCTAAAGCATTTTCTTGTCCCTGCATCTATAATTCTGGAAATGAATTAAACAAATTAAAAAGTATAAATTATCTTCTTTTCCTCTAAGTATTTATGAAATTGCTTTCCTTAACGAATAAAATACATGGAATTAGAAATCCAATAGTTTTTGAGTTAGAAGACTTTCCTAGCACAGTAAAAGGTTATTGACAGATAACTTTCTAGATATAAATCTTAACATTTTTAAGTGGAGTAGAAATGCATTTGTTTTTATATCAAGAAGAATAGCCCTTCAGGGAGGTCTATTGATTTCATAGAGACTTCAAAAAGAATAATAGCTGACTAAAAATAACAGTGGGGTTGAGAAATGATACTGCTATAATTCCTTAGTAAACACAAGAAATTAGATTGGGCAATTAAGGCAAAATTAGCCGGATTCTTACTTTCCTGCAGGAAATATGCCTTCTGCAATACATTCAGGACAGAGATTTACACCCAGGCCACTTTTAAAACTCCAGAACCAGATAAAGGACTAATAACAAGAAACTATTTAGAACTCAGGAAAATCAGTAAGAAAAAAAATCAAACAACCCTATCAAAAAGTGGGCAAAGGACATGAATAGAAATTTTTCAAAAGAAGATATAAGATTGGCTAACAAACATAAGAAAAAATGCTCAACATCCCTAATCATCAGAGAAATGCAAATCAAAACCATAATGAGATATCACTTAACTCCAGTGAGAATGGCCTTTATCAAAAAGTCCCAAAACAATACATGTTGGCGTGGATGTGGAGAGACAGGAACACTCATACACTGCTGGTGGGGCTGCAAACTAGTGCAACCCCTGTGGAAAGCAAAATGGAGATTCCTTAAACAAATTCAAGTAGACCTACCATTTGATCCAGCAATCCCATTATTGGGCATCTACCCAAAAGAACAAAAGTCATTCTATGACAAAGATACCTGCACCTGAATGTTTATAGCAGCACAATT
>CM052436.1:60008686-60137396 GCA_028533085.1 Varecia variegata
ATTCTATGACAAAGATACCTGCACCTGAATGTTTATAGCAGCACAATTCACAATTGCAAAGATGTGGAAACAACCAAAATGCCCATCAATACATGAGTGGATTAGCAAAATGTGGTGTATGTATACCATGGAGTATTACTCAGCTATAAGGAATAACGGTGATATAGAATCTCTTTGGTTCTCCTGGAGAGAGTTGGAACCCATTCTAATAAGTGAAGTATCCCAAGAATGGAAAAATAAGCACCACATGTACTCACTAGCAAATTGGTTTCCCTGATCATCACCTAAGTGCACATTTGGGAATAACACCAATTGGGTATCGGACAGAGGTGGGGGTTGTGGGGAGGGGATGGGTGTATACCTACATGATGAGTAGGATGCGCACTGTCTGGGGAATGGACACGCTTGAAGCTCTGACTAGGGGTGATGGACGGGACATGGGCAATATATATAACCTGAACTTTTGTACCCCCATAATAAGCTGAAATAAAAAAAAATACAAAAAAAAACCTGCAGGCTAAGAAAAAAATATATATTCACTATCTAGCAGCCACTGTTCTTTTAAAAACATGCATCATATCTCATCACACCTGCTTAAAACCATCCACTGGCTTTCCATCCCTATTAGTACTCAATCCAATGTCTTTATTTTGATTAAAAAATTGGTAGTCCTTGATTACCTGTTCTGCCTCATCTTCTGTCGTTCTCCTCATTCCTCTTGTTCCCAGCCACGCATTCTAGGCTGATTCCCGTTGTAGAGCCCTTGTGTTTGTTACTACTCCTGCCTAGATTGCTTGGCTCCTCCATATTCAGAAGGATGGTTCCCCCTTGTCCTTCAGATGTTGGCTTTAAAAATCACCTTTTCAGAAAGGCCTTCACTGACTACCTTCATTATAAAGTAACCCTACTTTAATTTCTTTCATTGAACTTATTTGTGCCTCTTAATGGACATACCATATCTGAAATCTGAAGGAAGAAGACAAGGAGAGTAGATCCAAAACAGATTGCTGTCTGGTGCAGAGTTGTAGACAATTCACAGCCCTAACAAAATATGAGCAATAAATAAAGCTTTTATTGTTATAAGAACAAATGCGATGGTTTGTTTCCACAGCAAAGCCAACTAATAACACCTTGAATTAGTATAACTATCTTGAAAACCACAGGAGTTAGTCACCTTATGAAACTCAGCAGGGGCTCAACTAGAGTGGAGAAAGTAGTTGTGTAAGCTTTAAAGGAGAGGCAGTTTCCTGGATGGAGAAGTGGGGTATACTATTCTAAGCAGGGTGATGTCATGTGCAGTGGCCTAGAAGGTATGTGAAATGCTTGGGAGATTTTTAGTTTAGTGGGGCTGAAATGTGAAGTGATTGAGTGAAAATCACAAAACATGAAGAAACAGTGTGCTGGGCCAGACTGTGGAGGGCCCGAAAAGTAATATGGAATTTATGGGCAGGCCAATAAAATAAGCTTTAAATCAGGGCTGGTTTGAGCAGACCTAAGTATTAGAAATCTTACTCTGGAAGCAGCCTGGAGGATCCAGAGAACAGGGAGAAGACTGCAAGGAAGTTTGCTAGAGTAATCTTGGTAAGACATTTTGAAGATTTGGAATAAGATAATCGGATATTTGGTTATTTGTAATGGAAGCATCTGTGAGATTGGGTAGTTTTGTTTTGTTTTTTTTTTTCACTTTTCTTCATTTTGTTTTATTCTCGGTGATTCAAAGGCTCTTATACTTTTCTATATCTGAGGTAATTAAATACATCAAAATAGGAGAAAACTATGTATCATCAATGTGGTAGAAAGGAAAGACAAATGTCACTACATTTCTTTTACACCTTATCTGATTCCCTACCCACCCCTATCTTTTTTTTTTTCTAAGACAGAGTCTCACTTTGTCACTCAGGCTAGAGTGCAGTGGCATTGTCATCATAACTCACTGTAGCTTCAAACTCCTGAGCTCAAGTTATCCTCCTGCCTCAGCCTCCCAAGTAGCTGGAACTGTAAGCACATGTCACCATGCCTGGCTAATTTTTTCTATTTTTAGTAGAGGTGGGGTCTTACTCTTGCTTAGGCTGGTCTCAAACTCCTGACCTCAAGTGATCCTCCTGCCTTGGTCTCCCAGAGTGCCAGGAAGACAGGTGTGAGCCACTGCACCCCACCTCCTCTATCTTTAATCTGAACATCACTTTTCAGGATATGGCATTGTTTCAGAATGGTAAAAGGTATCACAAAAAATCAAAAGTAATCCCGTTTTACTGTTTGTCTATCATCTGCCTATTTACTGTTAACCACTTTGAATACTTTTGGAAGAAGCTGTCATCAGCCTGGCTGTCAGTCACTCACTCACCCATTCACCCCTTAGTGTTCTCAGTTAATATTTTCCAAAACATGAGCTTTCCATTCACTCCCTTAAATCTGTATTTCTAACTTACACTTCTCTTTTGATCTGTAGTTCTACACACACACACACACACACACACACATAACTATCCTCACGCACTTCCTAATGCCATTGGCTCACAGAACGTATGATGATTATTTTTCAAGCAACTTTCGTGACACTGATGGCTGGAAGAAAGTATAGGAAATAACTAACACACAAAGGTAAAAAAAAATGTCCATATTAGTTTACCCAGATAAACTGAACAGTTAACCTTGGAAACTCTTTTTTTTTTTTTTTTTTTTTTTGAGACAGAGTCTTACTCTGTCACCCCGGATAGAGTGCAGTGGCATCATCACATCACAGCTCACCACAACCTCAAACTCCTGGGCTCAAGCTATCCTCCAGCCTCAGACTCCCAAGTAGCTGTGGAAAGTAATATGGAGATACCTCAAAGAACTCCAAGTAGAACTACTATTTGATCCAACAATTCCACTACTGGGTATTTACCCAAAGGAAAAAAATACATCTGCACTAGGATTTTCATAGCAGCACAATTCACAATTGCAAAGATGTGGAAACAACCCAAGTGTCCATCAATACATGAATGGATTAGTAAAATGTGGTATATGTATACCATGGAGTGCTACTCAGCCATAAGAAAATGATGAACTAATATCCCTTTGTACTATCCTAGATGGAGCTGGAGCTCATAATTCTAAGTGAAGTATCACAAAAATGGAAAAACAGCAGTGCATGTATTCACCATTAAATTGGTACTAGTTGATTAATATTTATGTGCACATATGGAAGTAACATTCACAGGGTGTCAGGCAGGTGGGATGGGGGAGGGGGATATGGGTAAATTCACACCTAATGGGTACATTGTGTGATGTCTGGAGGTTGGTTATGCTTGTAGCTCTGACTTGGGCAGTACAAAGGCAATATATGTAACTAAAGCGTCTGTACTCCTGTAATATTCTGGAATAAAAAAAATTAAAAAAAAAAACAAATGCAAAGGGCATATGCTTAAAACATGACTTAAAACATCTGCTAGCAATGCAGTATTACAAGGCAGTATAGTGTTTGAGAACCAACTGTGACAGAGGAAAGAACATCAGATAAAGATTAGGACAACAGATATATTATATGCCTCACACTGTGGAGCCTAAACTATATCCCATGGGAAATGATGAGCCATTGAATGCTTTAAGGGTGTCCATAATCAATTTATGTTTTCCTGAGATCCTCTGTTAGCTCTGTGCTTCACCAAAGCAGAGCCTGAAACAAGCACTTGTGATAGATAGTATATTTTCAAAATGGTCCCAGATAGGGTGGGATTCCTGGGATAGTGAGGCAGGAAATGAAAAAAAAAAAAAAAGAATACAACAAATTAAGTATTTTTGTATTAATGTATGGGGTGTAAGTGTAATTTTGTTACATGGATATATTGTGTAGTGGTGAGGTCAGGGCTTTTAGTGTATACATCACTGGAATAACATTCATTCTAACTACTAATTTCTCATTATCCACTCTCCCACCCACTACCCTTCTGATCTCCGTTGTCTATATTCCACACTCTACACCCATGTGTACACATTATTTAGCTCCCACTTAGAAAGACAAATAACATACGTTTTCATTTATGTGTCTGAGTTGTTTCACTTAAGTAATGGCCTCTAGTTCTATCTTTGTTGCTGCAAAAGATATAATTTAATTCTTTTTATAACTAAATTGTATTCTATTGTGTGTGTGTGTATATACACATTTTCTTTATCTAGTCATCCACTGATGGAAACCTAGGTGGATTCCAAATTTTTGCTATTGTAGATAGTGCTGCAATAAACATATCAGTGCAGCTATCTTTTTGAGATAATGACTCAAATTTGGGGGTGTGGGGACTTACCCAGCACTGGGTTTTACTGTGGTGTGCCCAATTTGGGTGTCCAAAGCAAAGTCCAATGTTCACTTCCCCATCTTTCCTATATACAGAATGTATTTCTTTCCATGTTATGCTGCCTAAGAAGCGAGGGGTGACATGGGAAATGCAAAACAGTCCTTTCTATACTCTCAATGTTTCCTGTCTTGTTTCTGTGTTATACCCATGTGCTGTAACCTCTTATCTGGTTTCCTTAGATCTTGTGACTGCATTTTTGTATGTGGATAGTTATTCCATCTGATATTTCTGTCAGGGAGTGAATGCTGGAGAATTTTATTGTGCCACTATGCTGAAGTCCATCTTGATAGTGTCTTTCCATGCACAAAATTTTTGAAGTTTCATAAATGTCAATTTTTCTCCTGTACCTTTGTTGTCATAGCCAAGAAATCATTGTCAAACCCAATGTTGTAAAGCTTTTGCCTATGTTGATTCTTAAGAATTTTCTAGTATTAGGTATTACAATTAGGGCATGAGTTAATTTTTGTTAAGGGTTTTGAGTTAATTTTTGTAAGTGGTGTTAGATAAGGCTCTAATTTCATTCTTTTTATGTGTTTATACAATTTTTCCAGACCATTTGTTGAAAGCACTATCCTTTCCCCCAATGAGTGGTCTAGGCACCTTTTTCAGAAATCATTTGGCCTTATATACTAAGGTTTATTTCTGGACTCTCTATTGCATACTATTGCTCTATATGTCTGTCTTTATGCCAGTATCACAGTTTGGTTACATAACTCTGCAGTATGTTTTGAAATCAGTAAGTCCTCTAGCTTTATTGTTATTTTACAGAATTGTTTTGGCTATTTGGGGTTGCTTCAGATTTTATGTGAATTTTAGAATGGATTTTTCTATTTCTGTGAAAAATGTCATTGGGATTTTGATAGGGATCACACTAAATTTGCAGATTGCATTGTGTAGTATTGACTTCATAACAATATCGTCTTCTAATTCAGGAACATAGGATGTCTTTCCATTTATTTACATCTATAATTTCTTTTAGAAATGCTTCATAGTTTTTATTGTAGAAGTAAGTTCTATTAATACCTACTTGGCTAAGTTAATTCCCAAATATTTTATTCTTTTTGATGCTATTGTAAATAGAATTGTTTTTTTAATTTCCTCTTTGAATTTATTGTTGGTAGTGTATAAAAAGATACCTGATTTCTGTGTATGGCTTTGTATCCTGCTACTTTGCTGAATTTATTTGCTATTTCTAACAGTCTTTTTGTTTGTTTTAGAATCTTTAGAGTTCTCTACATATAACATCATAACATCTGTGAACAGAGATAATTTTATTTCTTCCTTCCCAATTTGAATGTTTTTTATTTCTTTTTCTTACCTAATTGCTCTGGCCAGGACTTCCAGTGCTATATTGAATAGAAGTAGCAAAAGCAGGCATCCTTGCCTTGTTTCTTATCTTAAAGGAAAAGCTTTCAGTCTTTAACCTTGGAATATGACATTCACTGTGGATTTTTCCTATATGGTTTTCATTATGTTGAGGTAGTTTCCTTCTATTCCTAGTGTTGAGTGTTTTTTATCATGAAAATCATTGAATTTTGTCAAATTTTTCTTTCTGCGTCAATTAAGGTGATCTTGTAGTTATTTTCCTTTATTCTGTTGATATGGTATATTATATTGGTTGATTTCCATAGGTAGAACCACACTTGCCTTCCAGGAATAAATTATGGTTATGGTTTATAATCCTTTTAATGTGCTACTGAATTCAGTTTCTTAGTATTTTGTTGGGAATTTTTGCATCAGTGTTCATAAGAATATTGGTCATGAGCATTTTTTTTCCTTGTGCTGTCTTTTTCTAGCAAGGTTGGCAATTATATGTTATTATGCTTTTAAAAAACTCTATATTCCATATGTTGTTTTGAATTGCCAAAGACCCCCTCTTGTTGTTGTAGCCTTAGTATTTGACATATCTTAGGAAAGAAGTTTGGAGAAGAAAACCTAGGTTCCATACCTACATTATAAAATTTGGGTTGTAAAAATAATCAAAACAATAACTAATTCATTGAATCACACTAAATTTAATCTATTTTGTTAATAACAAAACTGAATAAATTACATTTATTTTTTGATCTGATTATATCACTTTTTTATATCACAGCAAATATTGATAATATTATTATTATTATGCAATATTACTGTAGTGCCTATTATGTCCTAGACACCTTTCTAGATACCATTTACAAATATAAATATCTACACACACATATAAAAGGGTATATATGTATGTGTGTGTGTATGTATATTTATATATCACCCACTAGGGTTCTATGGAATATGTACAATTATTTTAAGGTAAGGAATCTGAGACACAGAAAAGTTAAGGGACTTTCATTAAGGTCACACAGCTAGTAAAAGCAGATAAGATTCAAACCTAGGCAGGCACAAGAAAAAGAAAATTAATTTGAAAATATATTTATTACCTTTGCTGTTAAAATATTTTTATTCAGATGACTCCATTGTGATGTGCAGCACTCTGATGTAAGGACCTTTCTCGTATAGCCCAAAAACTAGTCATTAAACTTCCAGCATTGGTTTTACTACACAATAAATATTTTCATCTCTTCTTAGAACTCCACCTCCTCCCTGAGCTTAATGCAAGCCAAAGGTGAGTATCATGAGTGCAGTGAGTAGTAGGAATGGGGGAAGAGATGGGAGAGAGTGAGACGGTGAGAGTTTCAAGGATGGGTAAGTGATAAGAACATCTGTTGTACACAATGACAGGAATAATTTTGAAATGGTTTCTATATTTATTTTAATTAACATTCTGATATGAATACTTTAAAATAGCCAAAGCAAGTGACATCACCAATTAAGTAATGTCAAAATGTTCTACTTCTTCAGAAGATGTCATCTATTTGGGGATGTAATTATACCTGTGTCTTGTAACTATTTGGCTTTCACAGTTTCTCCATGCCTCATGAATTTGGAAGGAAAAAGAACAAAATGTTAAGTTAATATCTCCCTTGAAATAATAATATAAGGGAACTAGCTCCTGAGGGGACAGTAGCTAGTGGACATTGGTTGAGTATACAGTGATCAATTCAATTACAGTGCCTAATATGCCCAAAGTCCTAGGGTAAATCGTCCTGTTCATAGGTCCCTTCTGGGAAGACTGGTCTTCATCAGTACCTGGAGAAGAGCCAGCCATATTCTGCATCTGGTGACTCACTGCTTCTACTGATCAGAACTGATTGGATAAGACCAAACACTTCACACAATGCACACCAATCTATAGTCTGGCCTGGGGGTTGTGAGATAACCTCATGGCAAAAGCCAAAGAATGGCCAAATACAATGATTTGAGATTTCTTCCTAAAGTCTCTACTAGGAAAATGTGAACTCTGAAATGAATGAACAAGTCATTGGGAACAAGGAGGAGAAACTAGAAGGAAGATACTACAGAGACAGGGACAGAGTCCAAAAGAGCTACTAAGAGATATTAAGGGGTAAACAAGAATCAAAGTGCCCTCACTGGTAAATAGGCAGTAAGTTTTCAGAGCCATATGATAGACCCAATTATTGCTCAGAGTGTATTCAACCATGCCTGTCCCGCACCTGTTAGAAATATACTTCCCTGCTGTGATGACTTTGTGAAATTGGTCATTGACATTCTTTGCCTAACAGAATGGGAGTAGATGTGATATGTGTGGCTTCACTTGTTCTCTTGTGATCTGCGCTGAGAAAAGCATGTTTTAGAAAACTCATTAAATCTAAGGGAATCCAATATGCATAAAGCTCAGCCATAATAGGTAATCCTGGACAGCCAACATACCATGAGCAAATAAAAGTAAATATTTGAGATTGTAAGGCACCGAGACACTGAACTTGTTACACAACAAAAGTAGTTCAGTAAATTATATACTTCTTTCTAAATATCATTTTTGTTTCCAAAAATCCTAGTTATATGTATATTTCTGGATTCTTGGGATTTTTTGCTAACATTGTCATCATATTGTCATAATATATACTCTATATTTGTGATACTACAGGCAGTTCTATTACTTGAAACTAAAAGAAGCTAATAAAATAAAAGCTAAGGATCTAAGAAGTCCAGTTAAAGGTAAATTAACAGAAAATTTATTTAATTATCTTTTTTTAAACTTGCAGATACTACATGAAATCTCTACAGAAAAAAAAACCTCTGGACAAATATTATTAGCTATCAATAAGCACTGACTAAGTGTCTCCTGGTTTCATAAAAACGTGTTAATATTTTCAAATTATTGTAAATAGGTAAATATATTTCAGTAGGCAAAGAAGGGCAAAGGCTAAAGTTCTTTCCATAACTGGCCATAAATGTAAATAAAATAAAAATACATTGAGAATTGGTTAAAATTCAAATTTAAATTAATTGTAAAAAGTATTTCAAATATAAATTTCCAAAAGCTTCCATATTGTTACAATTCAGATGTGAATAAAGTACAAGCTTTATTAAGCTACAAAACTTATTAATCTCTTACAAAAACAACTTAGTGCAACAAAGAATCCTGGACAGAAACCCGGATTGGAAAAAAAGACATTAATTTGAAGATAAATGAAATTCAAATAAGGTCAGTAGATTATAATGCTCATCATATTGTGTTAACAGTTTGAGGAATTCATTAATGTTAATTTCCTGGTTTTAATCATTATACTGTATTTATGTAAAATGCCAGCATTAGAGGAAGCCAGGTGATGGGTCTATAGGAATTCCCTGCATGTATTTCACAATTTTTCTGTAAGTCTAAAGTTATTTTAAAATTAAATATTTTTTAAAAGGAAAAAAAAATCTGATAAACATGCTGTTCCTTATTATTTTTAATTGCCAGATGTCTTTTGTATGCTTTTGAAGATTATTTTCCAATTATTTTAGTTAGGATTCTCATTTGGACTCTTCATTAATTTTGCTAAATCCTTACAATATCTTAATATATTACTTTTAAAATTTATTTTGTTGCTCATATATACATCTGCTATATGCGCTACATTTTTCATAGGCATGTTTCTTAATTTTATTAAATATATATTATAAATAACTGAGTGAAGCATAACAGGTGACAGAATCAAAAGGAAGGCTAGAAATTCTGATTTAGAAATCAGGACCATTCTGAGAGAGACAGGTAGCAGTGACTAACATACCATCTCATCAGGATACCCCAAGTAGAATAAGTGTGGTTTAACCATTTTTTCCTGTGTCACTCTGCTGAAAGATAATAAATTCCTGGGGATTTGAGTATTAATTGGCTTAATTGGTTAATTGGATAATGTGGTCAACTCTTGGCTGGGAAAGAGCAAGCCAGCTTATTTAATTACTTGCCTTCCAAGGTTGCACCCACTAGGAGATAATGCTCACTCCCACCCAAACACACACACACACACACACACACACACACACACACACAAATATGCTGCTATTAATCAAAGAAAGGAAAATGGATGCCGGGCAGGCAAAATTTAACAAATGACCATCATAGTCCTTCTTTTTACACAATATCTATCTATATCCTTTGTCCAGTGAATGACAGTCTCCCCCAAATTATTCCTGCCTAACAAAATACGACTATATCATGCTTTTCTGTAAACTCACTCAACCATTCTTCAAGAGAAAACAAGTGAAGTTTCATGATTTATTATTTTTGCTAAAAGTTCCTGATCTTTTCAAGATCTTCATTCTTTCCCTAGTTTAATCACAGTGCTCTCTCTTACTTGAAAACCATGGATAGCCTATTGCTCATCTGTCTATATACATATTACAGTGAGGAAAAAAAGAGAAAATATTGAAAAACTATTCAAAATACGTAAATATATTTGAGTAGGCAAAAAAGGGTAAAGGCTAAAGCTCTTTCCATAACTGATCATAATGACAGAAGTGGTATTTATTTTCCACAATGTCATTTCCACAATGCCTTCTATGATTTCTTCCCCTAGTCAGCATCATTTGCCTCCACTCTGACGCATCAAATCTTTTTTTCCCCCCCTAAGGGATCTGGCCCTTTGATGATCGCATATATAAATATGCAGCAGTTTCCTTTAAACTTCACCCTTGAGAATGGTAGAAAAAGGAATAATCTTGAAGATTAGATAGATTCCATCCATACTCTTGTTTGTCCTCTTTTCATAGCTGCATCTCTTTATCTTCATAATTATCAGAGTCAGTCACTCCAAATAAAATATAAACATAATCCCTTTTTGTGTTTTTTTCTCTCTGAGACATAAAAAGCCATAAAATCCAAGTGCTATCCCTAGGTTCTTATTTAATGTATCCAGTATTAAGTGCCCTAGTGAAAGCATTACTATCATTGAAATTAAATCAGCAAAGCACAGCCAAAGAAATGTGAAGTTATTAGGTGTAAACGTGAACATCACTGTTTCCATTGACACTCCTTGGTCTTTGGATTCCCATAGCAAGACTATAGTAGAAACAGCTAAATATATTGATTGATTATTAAAAATAAATTGCAGCTGTAAAAAAAGTAGTTTACACATGCAAGGTTTAGTCTTTTGCCTATTACCATAACTCAAATTTAAATAGACCACTACATTGTGTTAGAAGCTCAGCCACTTCCAAAAGCGTTGTAACGAGATCAACGAATTCCAAAGGCATTGATCCATTGTCTTGTGCCTTCATCTTTAACATGAAATCTTTGATAAGATGCAAAATTGTAAGAACTATCACAATGGTTCATGAGATATTCAATAGCTCCAATATTCAACAGGAAAACACCATAGGAAGAAAATGAAAATCCAGGATAAGATTCTATTCCAATGAGAACAAATAGCTGCTCCCAATGAAATAAATTTGTAGTCAGTTGGCTGGTCTTTATGAGGTTGGGAGCCACACTGGGAGCCTGGTGATGGTTTACGACCATACTGGGGACTTGTGGATTGTCCCTGGTGCTTACAAATGGGGCAATCAGCATTGGTGGTATTCAGGTCAGCTTTGATGAGAGGAAATCTGAGATTTGAACCCTTTTAGACCACCCATTAGTGCCTGTAGAGGGTTGAATAGTGCCCAATCTCTCAAATGTGGACTCACTTGGATCCTTAAAATGTGATCTTATTTGGAAATAGGGTCTTTGCCTATGTCATTAAATTAAGCTGAGGTCATACTGAATTAAGATGGGTCCTAAATCTGATGACTGGTGCCCTTATAAGAAGAGGAGAGGACACATAATGATGCAGAGAAAAGAAAGCAGTATGAAGACAGAGGTGGAGGTTGGTGTTATGCAACAACAGCAGGAGCCACTAAAAGCCTAAAGAGGCAAGGAAGGACTCACCTCTAGAGCTTTCTGAGAAAGTGTGGCCCTGCCGTCACCTTGATTTTGGACTTCTAGCCACAAGAACAGTGAAAGAATAAATTTTTGTTGCTTTGAGCCACCCAGCTTATGGTGATTGGTTATGGTGTCCATAGGAAACAAACATGCTGCCACTAAAGAGGCTTTGTTAGTGACCCACTCAGCTAGCAGTAATTTGGCTAAGGAGTAGGCTGGTTGATATAACAAAGGAGTCAACTTCTCTACCTAATTATTTCTATACTATTGTTTTGTAAGTTGTGTTGATAAAAATTTCATGTTTGGGTCCATTTGGAGAGATTCATCTACATATTATTTGTTGCCTAAATATTTTTCCACTAATCTATCAATATTTGTCTTGTACAGTTACCAACTATCTAATACTCAATGTAGTTTTTTAGCTAAAACAGAACCACCTACCATATAGCCATTCAATAATTTCCACCAAGAAACATACAAGATATACACATATAATAAAAAAGAGAAAATGTCCACTTAACCATGAAAGAGAGACAGAAGAAAGATCAGATGACACCATCAGATCTGCAAAGAATTCAAATAAAATTATCAGTAAAACATTAAGCAAGCATGTTTATACTTTAAAAGAATAGAGGAGTAGTTTGAAAGTATGACAAAATTAATGAGACTCTTGACTGACCAAGTAAACCTATAATAAAATGAGAGGACTTTCTGCAAATAAAAATAAAATAATTTATATTAAACACTAAATGGATGGCTTGACATTAGGCTAAACACATTTAAAAAGACAATGAGTAAACTGGAAAATAAATATTTAGAAATTATTCAAAGCATTCATGAATAGAGATAAAACACATTTTTTGCAAGATGATAATAGACGTGGAAGTTATAATACCATCTAAAATGTCAGAATTCCAGAAAAAGACAAGGTAGAGAATTTGAGTGAAAGACACTAATACAAAAATTCAAGAAACTGAAACACTTCCAGGTAGTATTAATATATATATATACACACACAAGTAATTCATATTTAAACATGTAATATTTCAACTGAAAAATAAAGCAAAAAAAAAATTTAAAGCATTTAGAAAAAAAGCTAAATTATCTATATTGGCATAACAATTAGTGTGAAAGCTGACTTCGCAATTCAAGAGCCAGAATACAATGGTTTTCAATGTAAGAAACAAAAAAAAAATGTAAATCTATGTTTTATAATGGCTATCTATTACCATGTAACAAATTATTACAAAACTTAGAGGCTTAAAGAATAAACATTTCTTATCTCACATTTTCTCTGGGCCTAGAATTTGGTAGCTGCCTAGCTAAGTGTTTCTGACTTGGGATCTCTTAAGAGGTTGCTATTAAAACGTAGACTGCAGGCTGTAGTCATCTGAAATCTGACTAAGGGCCAGACGATACTCTTCAAAATTGGCTCACTCATGCGTTGTTGTCAAGAAGTCTTTGTTTCTCAGCTAGCTGCTACCAGTTTTGCTCAGTTCCTTGCCACGTGGACCTTTCCCCATAGCTCCCGATCATTCTCACAGCATAGCAGCTGGCTTTCCCAGAGCAAGTGATCCGAGAGAGAGAGAAAAGATCTTTTATGATCTTGTCTCATCTCACATACCCTACTTCTGTCACATTCCCTTTCAATAGAAGGCAGTCACTGAGTCTAGACCACACTGAAGAGGAGGGAAATTAGGTTTCAAATTTTGAAGGGAGGAATACCAAAGAACTTGTGAACATATTTTTAAATATTTGCAAATGCATAGCAAGGAAAAAAGACAAAATGAAATATAGACTACAAAAATTGATAGATTCCAGGGATGGAGAACTTTTGGCCTCAAGGACACATGTGGCCCTCCAGATCCCCAAGTGTGGTCCCTTGTCCGAGTCCAGACTTCGCAGAGCAAATCATTTGACCATCAAGAGTCATTTACCAGACTGTTCTATACACTGGATTTTGCATAAAAGAAAGAGTTCACAGCTAGAAAGTTTGACATGCAAAAAGAGAAAGCAAAGAAAATGATTCTAAGAGTCTAAATAGCAGAAACATATAACCAGGGTAAATAATGTCTAAGTACTTTTTCTGACCTTATATTCCTCTATTCAACATTCAAACTTTTAAGAAGAAAAAAAAATCACCAAGAAGTTGGACTGCTGTTGTTAAAAGAAGAAATGCATTAGGGACAACCAAAACAATAAAAATGTATACTATATGTCTGTTGCATTCATCTTATGAAAACACAAAAGAGAATTCAGTTCTAGTACTTTGTTAAGGTTTTAAAGTACCTTCTATTATTATGAAATCCTTTGACTGTGCATATACAGCCAATTCTCATTATTCATAGTAGTTATATGCTATATCACCCTGTCACTGAATTAGCAAATATTGAACCATTGCTCCTACGGAAAATACAGAGTTAGGTTCTCGTGAGCCTCTGGTCACAATATTTTTGTCAATCAATAAATAACCTTATTTTATGTATGTTTCTGTTTAAAGACATCTCACTATACATATATATTTATATTTTATGTATGTACACACACACACACACACATATATATAGTTGATTTAGTAACATTTTTTTCATGGCCAACAGCACTACAACACACGACTGAATGGATTTTGTGTAATATATATATTTTCTCCATAAGGTACATCATATTCTTATGTTTATGAACATTAGACTGCACAATTAGGAGTCATTTTAAACAGCAACATCACCAAAAAAGCACAAAAATTCAAAACACATGCACTAAATAGACCATGAGAAGGGCACTTGTCTATATCATGAGAGCCAAAACTGGAAGGCAAAGTATTGTCTTGTTCAACCTCAGCTGGGAACATGCATATCAAGTGACTCAAAATTTTGGCTGCTCTGTACATGTCCATGGAAGACCATGCAAATGCCACAAATATTAATTTGGGGTTTACAAATAAATTTTAGCATATAGGTGGATTCACAAATATGGAACCCGTAAATAATGAGGATCAACTGTACATGTTTCTTAATCCTGATATGAAATATCTACATTATGTCACATTAATTGAGGAGTCTGGCACCTGGTTACAAACCCATGTGCAATTTTCCGAGCCTGATTATAGGCAATTACAAGCCTTCACTTAGCAGGCCTCATGGGGAAAACCTGTCCTCTGCACACCAGGCTTGTTGTACAACCAATTCATTGCAGTCTTCTGAGGAAGCTGCAGTCAAGGACACTCAGCCCCCTGGTTTCTGGTATTCATCACATGTTTGCATTTCTAGCCCCAGCATCTTCATTCCTTGATTTCTTTATCTGAAGCTTTCAGCAGAGGTCTTTTCAAATGCCTCTGCTGAGGCCTCCTTATGAGAGGAGGGTTAACCTTGAAGACGCGTTCCCCCACTCTGACTCAGTACTCAGTACTCTTCCACTCCTAGCCGTTCCTCCTTGTCCTTCCTGACCCCAGTGTCCATAAATCTGCTGGAGTCTTCTGCTTGGAGTTCCTTCAACAGTGAAACCATCCCCATATCTGCACTGATCTACCCGACCTCAGACTGGTGTGCCAGTCCATTTGGGAAAAATAGAAGAGGGGGAAGTTATACTTTCTCTGGGTTTTAGACTCTTACTCACACAATCGTAGTAAGTGATTAAAGGCTTGATTGTTACTGTCATTTTTGCTTGTTTCCCTGTCTCAGCTGAGTTCCTGAAATTAACTCTCATGAAACTTATATTTCAGAAAAGGTTTTGGGAATTATTTAGTATATCCCTTTCAAAATTTACAAATGAGGAAAGAAAGCCCAGCTTAATTTATGAACTAAAAAACTAAAGCTGAGATTTTGCTTACCCAAAACTGAAATCTAGGTTTTGGGATCTTAAATCCCAAGTTTTTTCAATCACATAGCACAGAATTTTAACTTTGACCTGATGACTTCCTTAATCCTTAAACCCTGTAGGGTGTTATCTTGTGGTAGTTACATTTTTGGATATAAGTTTCATGATACAGTCCCTGAGGGAAGAGCATGCTTGGTTTATTCAAAGACCAGCATGGAGTCTAGTATATTAGAACTAATAAGTGAGTAGAAGAAAGGTAGGAGATTAATTAGGAGGGTTAGTCGGAACAGTATTTATCAACAGAGTACTTGTAGCAGGTTTCACATAGTTTGTTTATGTGAATTTACCTTTAGACTGAACCCCTTAACAGCAGAAAGCCTGCTTTCCTTGCCTCTGTTCTCCCAATACCTTTTTTACTTGTACACATTAAATTGAATAAGTATATCAATGAATATATGAATGAATAAATAGGTGACTTTCCATGAAACTTTGTCTAGGTGATGTGATTCAAAAATAAATGACTTCTGGTAAAATGTCTGTGACATTCATCTCATAAAAATACAAAAGAGAATTCTTATGAAGTTTACAATGGAACTGTATATCTTTTTTGATTTAAGGTAAGTCAATGACAGAGCTAAGTAAGATATTGACATTTGGAAAGTATTTCTTCTATTTGCTTTCTGGATTTCATTTAACATGCAATTGCTTTGTAAAATGATATTATAAATATGTAAGCTTTGTCAAAGTGCCTGTAGTATAAAATTGGTTAACTGAAAATTTCAGCAATAAATTGCCCTATTGTCTATTGTGAAGAATTTTCTTTTAACATTCCTTTATGTCTTATCACTGAAGTAGTTAGAAAGAAATACTAGGTACTGCACATTTTCAATAGAGAAATAGAGACACTAAAGGCACATAATAATTCACAGAAGGTATAAACATTACTAACATGATTCTAGCCTTATGAAATCTTCACCTATACTGTGATTGCCTTTGAGATAAGTATAAACCACTTGAATACCAATAATTTCCATCTTCTTCTTTTGTTTTATGGATTCTGGCAAATAAATTTCTAAAAATAAAATAGCAATGAGGTTATACTATCACTGTAGTATTTACAGCAGCTAAACTCCTCCTGAGAACCAAAAAGTCTAGATAATACAGTAAAAATAAAAAATTGTTCCAGGAACACTATCTTTAACAATCTAGAAGAGTATCCCATAAAAACCAGAATAAAAATAACTAAAACCAAACCAAAAAGAGCAGCGGACTTGCAAAAAATCAGTAGCTGAATAGTGAGAGCAGCGGAAAGAGGAGGAAAACACTCAAACTCAGTTTCCAGATGGTTTAGCTCAGTACATGGGTGCTAGCCAGAGATGAATGGCAACTCCCAAAGGGCAAAGCTGCAAGCAGTGCACCTGGTTATTTACTTTATATAGAAGGAAAAGCAGCTTAGAATGAGAATATTTATAGGTTCATGGGCCGTGGCCAATGGCCTGGTCATCTGGTTGGAGATCTGGAATAAAAAGGAGCAGGTCAGTGACAAGGAAGTCAGGGGTAAAGGCGTGTGGATACACTTAAGGGAGTGAGAAAAAGAGTAAAATTTTCGGAGCACCTGTTAGCACCTACCATGAACAAGTCGCTGAACAATCAAGTAGACAAAACAATTTGGCCAGTTAACTATATCCAAAAATTGTCAATAGCCGCCCCAGAACTGGCATGATGGTCACATACACGGAGGGAGGGGCACAGTGGCAGAGACAGAGGTTCCACATGGGTTCAACAGCATGGACTTTTGTACTTACAAGGCATATCTAGCTACATCTGCCTCTGTATGTTCAGCATGTCAGCAACAGAACACTGGACCCCTGATATGACACAGTTCCTCCAGGAGATCAATTGTCCACTTGGAAATTAATCCCTCTAAAATTTAGAGGCCTCCTATGTTGGTGAAATCTGTAGAACCCAGTGGTATGGGGCATGGTGAGATATCCTGTCCAAGATGAAGGATAAGTTCCTGCATCTGGCCACTAAAATGCAACAGCTAGTAACTTTCTTTGGACGTCGGAGTCACCACACATATTATTTGGGCATGCTATTCATACTCTGATAAAAATGACTAATCCAAAATGCTGCCAGTTTTGAGCAGGGTTCAGAACAGAAGAAAAATCTGCAGTCCTTCCAAGCTACTAATGCCTGAATCTACCATAGTACAGACACAGAATTTTGAAGAGAAGTTATACTGTCCACAGCAGATACCTATTCTTCATTTGACAAACAGTTTTAAATTCCTTTTGTTTTACTATTTGGCCTTACTCCAGGGCTTACCAGAGACAGATGCTTAACCATGGGTTAACATGTTACCATGTAACCTGGGATTCCCATTCTGAACTGGGTATTTTCTGACCTACCAAGACATAAACGTGAGTGTGCACAGTAGCATTCCATCATCAAATGGAAGTGGTATATACGGCACAGGCTTAGTAAGTTGAATGAATAAATGGCAGAGATGGCCTTTTCTCACACTCATGCCACATACTCTCTCCCTCCTAACCTACATCTATAGTCTCAAGGAGAATTCCCTACTACCAATGACAAGAGAAAAATAAATAAGGGTCTAGTAGCTCATCCAGCACTACATTCCCATCTTGGTGTCCCGAAAGGAGAGTTGTAGTGGAAAATTTTCCAATAGGCATAATTTTTAATTAATAGAATTTAATTTTTATAGCAGTTATAGATTTACAGAAAATTGATGCAATAGTTCAGAGAGTACTCTCATACTGCTTTTCCCCAAATCCTTGACCCCCTCCTAATTTTGCCCTATTATTAATATCTTGCATTAGTATGGTACATTTGTTATAGTTGATAAACCAATATTGATGCATCATTATTACTTAAAGTCTATAATTTACATTAGTGTTCAGTATTTGTGATATATAATTCTATGATTTTGACAAAGCATAATATCATGTATCCATCATTACAGTGTTTTGCAGAATAATTTTGCTGCCCTGAAACTATTCTGCAAAATACTTCAAGCCTCACCTATTCACCCCATCACCTTGAACCCCTGGCAATCACTGATATTTTACTGTACTATAGTTTTGCCTTTTCTAGATATCACGTAGTTGGAATCATACAGTATACCTGTAGTATTTTTCAGAGTGGCTTCTTTTATTAAATAATATGTGTCAATAGCTGAGCTGGAAAAAGCTAGCTGTTGGATGTTGATGTGGTCCATTAAGACAACACGCCGAAATTAAGTAGCAGTCAAGCTTTTAATCACTTACTTCAAAGTATAAGCAAGGGGTTAAACAGGAGAAAGCAACAGTTCCTTCAGTGGTCCATTTTGTCCCTATGGAATGGTGCCTGATGAAGGTCAGGTACATCAATGCTGATGGGAGAATCATCTCACTGCCAAGGGAGCCCTGAAGAAAAGGCTCCTGCTGTTTTATGAATCTGGTGGGCAGAGCAGAGACAAGAAAAAGCTCTAGGAGTGGAAAAGTACTGAAAACTGAGTCAGAGTGGAGAAGTGTCTTCAAGGCCCTCCCATAAGGTGGTCATGGCAGAGGTATCTGAGAAAGGCCTCAGCTGCAGGCATCTGTAAGAGCATAGCCAGTGGGGTAGGGGAAAGGGGGCACTGAGTTCTTGATTGTAACTCCTATCAGACTGGGCACCAAATGTGGTGAGGGGAGGGCAGCTTCCCCCATTAGGCTTGCCAGATAAAGACTTTGTAATTGCTGATGAAGGTCAGGACTGAAAGGCAACACATAGTATTTTGGCCTGGAGCTCAATATGCATTTAATTTTCTTCCATGTCTTTTGTTGGCTTTATAACTCACTTTCCTTTTATCATTGAGTAATATTATATTGTATGGATATACCAGTTTTTTTTAATCTATTCACCTTTTAAAGAACATCTTGGATGCTTCCAGTTACTGGAAATTATGAATGTAGCTGATTTAAACTTTCAAATATAGGTTTTTGTGTGGACGTAAGTGTTCAACTCATATAAATAAATACCTAATAAGACAACTGCTGGATCATATGTTAAAACTATGGTTAGCTTATAAAACTGCCAAACTGTCTTCCAAAATGGCTGTACCATTCTGCATTCCCACTAGCAATGAATGAGTCCTGTTGTTCCACATCCTTATCAGCATTTGACACCGTCAGTGTTTTGGATTTTAGCCATTTTTAAAGGTGTGCTGTGGTCATTGTTTTAATTTGCAATTCACTAATAACATATAATATTGAGCATTTTTCATATGCTTACTTGCCATCTCATCTATATATCTTCTTCAGTGAGGTGTCTGTTCAGATCTTTTGGTTGTGTTTTAAGAGTTCTTTGTGTATTTTGAAAACCAGTCCTTTATCAGGTATGTATTTGGCAAAGATTTTCTTTTAGTCTCTGTCTTGTCTTTTCTTCTCTTAACAGTGTTTTTTTGCTGAGTTAAAATCCAATTCCCAATTTTTTTTCTGGATTATGTTTTCAGTGTTGTATCTAAAAACATATCACAGAATTCAAGGTCACCTAGATTTTCATTTGTGTTATTTTCCAGAAGTTTCAGAATTATGCAGTTTACATTTAGTTCTGTGATCCATTTTGAGTTCATTTTCATGAAAGGTATAAGGTCAGGCCCAAAATTATTATTACTATTATTGTGTATGTGGATGTCCAGTTGTTTCAGCACCACTTATTGAAAACACTATTCTTTCTTCATTGAATTGCCTTTGCTCTTTTGTCAAAGAATCAGTTGAGTGTATTTGTGTGGTGTATTTTTTTATATATTTTTAATTTCAGCATATTATGGGGGTACAAATGTTTAGGTTATGTATATTGCCCTTGCCCCACGCAAGTCAGAGTTTCAAGAGTGTCCATCTGCCAGACCGTGCGCACTGCACTCATTAAGTGTGTATATACCCATCCCCCTTTCCCCCACCCACCTGCCAGACACCCGATGAATGTTACTGTATGTGCACTTAAGTGTTGGTCAGTTAAGTCAGTTAATACCAATTTGATGGTGAGTACATGTGGTGCTTGTTTTTCCATTTTTGGCATACTTCACTTAGTAGAAGGGGTTCCAGCTCTATCCAGGATAATAATACAAGAGGTGCTATATCATGTGTGATGTATTTTTAAGCTCACCATTCTTTTCCACTAATCCATTCGTCTGTTCTTTCACCAATACCACCCTGTTTTGATTAAGGTAGCTTCATAATTAAGTCTTTAAGTCAGGTAGTATCTCTGACTGTTCTCCTTCTGCAGTATGATGTCTATTCTAGGTCTTTCACCTTTAGAATCAGTTTTTTTTTGATACCCACAAAATTATTTGCTGGGATTTTGATTGCAATTATTTTGAATTGATTGACGTAATTGGGAATAGTAGGCATAATATTGAGCAATAGACATGATTTTGCACTTTGCTTAGAAGCTGGAGATATGAATTTACATTAAATACAATAGTAGGCAGTGGCTAATAGTTTAAATTCCTAAATCAGGAATTTAGGAGAAAAACAATGGGGAAATTGCTGAAAAGATCCAAGAAAGAAGTATGTAGATGGGCCTTTCAAATGGTCACGGATTTTGAAGATATTTGTGCCCATGTGAATTCTCATCAAAAAGCAACTTCAGCAATAGAAGATAATTAGGTAGATAGAATTACCCATTCTGTGCATATCTGTCAATGTCTTTTCTCATCTACCCTGTTTATTATGAGCCCAAGGATAAATGAGAGTTTTGCATGGGCTCTGAAATGTAGAATTTCACTCATCAAGGCTGAGCTAGCTTCAGACACTACTATGTGAGCAACATGTCAACAACAGAAACAAATGCCGAGCCCCTGATATGGTACCAGTTCCCAGGAAATTAGCGACTCACCTGGTGCCAGATTGGTTACATAGGACCACCTTCATCAAGAAACATGCAAACGTTTGTTCTCACTGGAATAGACACTCTGGATACGAATTTGCCTTTGTGTTTCTGCCAAAACTGTTATTTGTGGACTTATGGAATGCTTTATTTACTCTCATGTTTTTCACATAGCACTAATTCTAACCAAAAATGCTCATTTGATAGCAAGTAAAGTAAGACAATGAACTCATGGTCATAGAATTTACTGGTCTTATTACATTTCCCATCATACTTAAGCTACTGGCCCAATAAAACACCAGAATGGCCTTTTGAAGATTCAGTTATAGTGCCAGGTAGGAGACATTACCTTAAAGTCCTGGAGTAATGTCCTCTAAGGTGTAGCATATGGTTTAAGTTAGAAAGCAGTGTATGTGTTGTTTCTCCCATAGTCAGGATTCATGAGTCTAATAATCCAGGGGTAGAAATAGGAGTGGCTGTGCTCACTAATACCCTTGTGAGGCCTTTCTGCCAGTGCAACTTTGGATTCTACTGGTCTGGATATCTTAGTTTCCAAAAAAGTGAAACTTCATCAGAGGACAAAGCAGTACTTCTACCAGGACACATGGCAGGGGTTTCTATAAACTGGAAAGAGAGAATGCCACCTAGCCAGTTTGTGCTCTTCATTCCGGAGGATCTAGAGAGGGAAAAGGGAGTTGCTGTATCTTCTGGGGTAATTGACTCTGCCTACCAAGGGGAGATTGAGTTGCTACTACAGAGTAAGGCTAAGAAGGAATATATATCTGGAATACAGGAAATCCACTGGACTGCTGCTTATTATTCATATAACCCTGTAACTAAAGTCAATGGAAAACTGCAATGACCCGTTATAGGAGGAAATGTTAATGGCCCAGAGTCTCTAGAAATGAAGGTTTTGTCACTCCATCAGGTGAGGAACTAGAACTAGCCAAGCTGCTTGCTAGAGGCAAATACTATACATATAGCATAAGCACTGAAAGAAGGTAGTTACAAACACTAGCTATGGCCATATGACTGTAGGAACAAGGACTGTAATAGTTATGAGCATCTGTTTCTCTTATTTTATTTAATACGAATACATTTATATATACATTAACTACTTTTTTATCTTCTCCTCTCCAACTCCTCTGTCATCTAACAAAAAATATGTTAATGGTAGTTAACACTATTATCTTGGTATTTAAATTATAGGATATCAAAGAGGGATATGATAGAGTTAGAAGAGGATAGAGTTAGATAAAAGGACTTTGTATATTCTTTGAGGAGAAGGTTGTGTTAATATATTCTGGGGCATAAGAAGGATAATTGCATTATGTTTGGCAAGGACATGATTATTCTGTTGTCTTTATTTGGAAATTAAATTAGCTATATTTAAAAGAGATGTATATAGATGCCAAATAGGCAAGGAGTGGCCTGTGATGGATTTTTATTGGGTCATCTTAGCTAAGATGGATTTATATTTCCCAGAATTTCTTTTCCTGCATTATTCTGGCTCAATGTGGGCCACGGGAGACTGTTTTCATGAGTTTTGGAAAGCAAAAGAGTCACAGAAGTCATATTATTTTATGCTCCAAAGGTCAGGGCAATAAAAACAGAAACTGTTGCAGCTCTCACACACTGTGGTAGATCTGCAGGCTCACTCTGTGGGGTGGGGGCAGCAGCTGGTCCACAGCTGCTCCCGTCCCTGCAGGTTGCCCTTCAGCCACCCCCTCCTCGGTCAAGTGAATGTTCAGAAGCATCAAAGTTGGAGGCTCGGAGGCAGTGCGAGACGGACACATGTTCCAGTTTGCTCCTTTCTCTGGGTTTCAATTTGTCCTTGATCTTCTTTACTTAAAAATCCGTTTTTTTCTTTCTCACTGCTTTGCCTTCAAACCTAGCACAGATGCAGAAACTACAGCTTCATAGAGATTGATTAACCAATTCCTGCAATGCAAATAGTTGATAGTAATCTCTCTCTCTCTCTCCATCTGATGTGATGTGTATAAAATGGTGCTTCATTGGTGTTTCAATTTGCATTTCTTGAAGTTAAACACCACTGAAGCTCCTTTATAGAGTTTACCCATTTTTATGGAATTCATTGTCATTTTCTTCTTTATATGACGAAGTTCTTTAAATATTCTAGATTCTCATTTCATATTGCTTTACGTGTTGAAAGTTCCTCTTCCGGATTTTTAACTTTGTTCCTGGTATTCTATAATGAGAAAACATTCTTAATTTGGATGTAGTTTCTTACCTTATTGTTTGCATTTTTGGCATTTCAAAGATGTTTTCTCTCCCATCTTAAGGTCGCAATGATGTTACATTTTCTCATAACACCCTTAGAGTTTCACTTCAGATTTTACCTCCTGAACACCTCCTTCTTCCTACTGTTTAGAGGGTCCACCTATTTCTGAACGTTTTATTGTGTCCAATTGGAGTATTTGTCACTATCTCTTCCAGGACCACATTATTTTTAATACAATTAATTTGAGATATATGGTAATATCTGATAAAGTAAGTAGTGCTTTTTGGGGGAACACTATAAGTTTTAGCAAATTTACATTGCATTTTGAAAATTTGCTGCATTCTCTTATTCTATTTTGTCTGATATTGAAACTATAGCTCTAATTTTAGGATTCATAATTATCTATCTTTCCCATTCATATTTTTTTCAACTTTCTATGTTTTAAGTTTCTCTGTTATGGTTACCATATTGTTTTATCTCAATAGGTTTAGTAATCTGATAATCTCTGGTAGGCTTAAGTCATATACATTTAAGTAAAACTCCTTCTGCCATCTTTTGTATATTTTATTATTATATTTCTTTTTTCTTTTTTATTGCTTCATACTTCATCGACCGGATTTTATTCTGTTGGTGTGAAATACAAATTCTGTTTTTTTCCTAATAGTTTTGAGTAAGAATAATTCTACTGATATTTCTTCAAGCTCACTGATTCTTCCTCTACCTATGTCCAGTCTATTGATGAGATCATCAAAAGCATTTTTTTGTTACAGTGTTTTTGCTTTCTAGAAGTTTCTTTAGATTCTTTCTTAGAGTTTCCATCCCCCTGCTTATATTAGCCATATGTTTTTGCATGCTTCCCAATTTTTTCATTAGCACCCTTAGCATATTAGTCACAGTTGTTTTAAATTCCCAGTGTGTGCTATTATCAAAAAGACAAGAGCTAACAAGCATTGGTGAGGGTGTAGAGAAAAGGGAACTACTACACATTGCTAGTGGGAGTATAAATTAGTATAGCCAGTATGGAAAACAGTATGGAGGTTCTACAAAAAATTAAAACTAGAACTACCATATGATTCAGCAATCCACTTCCAATCATATAGTCAAAGGAAATAAAATCACTATCTTGAAGAGATATCTGCACTCCCATGTACATTGCAGCATTATTTACAATATCCAAGATATGAAAGCAACCTAAGTACTTACTGACAGATAAATGGATGAAGATAAAAAAATATATATATACATATATATATATATATGCACACACACATACAATGAAATATTATTCAGTCATAAGGAAAAAAAAAGGAATGCTGCCATTTGCAACAACATGGATGAAATTGGAGGACATTATGCTAAGTGAAATAAGCCAGGCACAGAAAGACAAATATTATATGATCTCATTTATGTGTGGAATCTAAAAAAGTCAAACTCATGGAAACAAAGTCTAGAATGGTGGTTGCCAGGGGCTGGAGAGTGGAACAAATGGGAAAATGTTGGTCAAAGAGTAGAAACCGTCAGTTATAAGATGACTAAGTTCTAGGAGTCTAATGTACACCATGGTGACTCTAGTTAATAATACTATATTATATACTTGAAATTTGCTAAGAGAGTAGATCACAAAAAATGGTAACTAGGTGAGGGATGGATGTGTTAATTTGACTGTGATAATCATTTCACAAAGTATAGGTATATCAAATCATCACACTGTACAACTTAAATATACACAATTTTTATTTCTCAATTTTACCACAATAAAGCTGAAAAAAAAATCGCAGTGTGATTATTCTAACATCTCTGCCATACGAGTCTGGTTTTGATTCTTGCTCTGTCTCTTCAAACTGATTTTTTATTATTTTTGTGTGCCTTGTAGTTTTTTGTTGCAAGCCAAACATGATGCATTGGATAAAAAGAAATGAGGTAAACAGACTTTTACTGTGGGGTTTTATATTTATCTGGTAGAGGTTAGGCTGTGTTTACTGCTTGCTATACCAGTAGGACTCAGAGGCTAAACTTTCCTCTGGTGTCCTTCTTTTTGTCTCCCATGTTGTTTTTGGACTTGCCTAGAGATTTCTTAAATATCCTCTCAGACACAGTTCTTTCAGTTGTGTTTTCCTCTAAGACACACAGTTTTTTCAGTTTTATTCCCCTGCTTTTATACATGAGCCCTATCAGGGCGGTGAAGTATGGTAGGGGAAAGGAAGCATTCTTTAGTCCTATGATTAGGATTCAGCCTTTTAATGAGCCTGTGTCCTGCACTGTGACATTCACAGATGCTTCTTAGTAGTGCTTTTTTTTTTCTCTAGGAGATACGGGAAGTCTAGAGATGGCTGGGGTTGGATATTTCCCTTTCCCCAGATCAGTTAGGCTCTATTAAACCTCTGTAGGTTAGACTGTTAGGTAGACAGTGAGGGACCTCAGGCCCTCCTGGGGACAAAAGTGGGTGCCCAGAGCAATTGCCACACCTGGAGGAGGGAACACCCTGCGAATCTGCCAATCAGAACTTAGTCAGCCAACTGCAAAAGAGTGCAAAGGATTCCCTAGCCCATGGGCCAAGCAGCATAGGGACAGTACCGTCTAGAAGGTGACCTAAAACAACTTTAGGCTAATTATCATGTTATTAGCTTAAATCTACATTGTGGTTCACCCCTGCAATGGGCTTTCAGAGAGGCTCATGGAAGATCCACACATGCAGTAAGACTCAGGTTATATAGCTTCCAACTGTCCATCAAAGTGGTTCCATGGTGATGTTTGAAGGACCAGGAGGAGGGCTCAGCCTAGGTAACATCAAACGAGACCCCAGACCATAATCAGAGCCCTTTTGTTATGAGAGGTTCTGTTTGTTGTCTGTGGCGAACGTATCTTACTCTACTCAATAAACTTCACCTCCTGCTTGCCTTACTTTGGTGTGTCTGATCATTCTTTGGCCAAAAGCACACCAAGAACCAAGAATGGACAACTATGACCAGATAAGACTCTGGTAAAATAGTTTCTCTCCAGGATAGGCCTTGTTAAAATGAACAATTACAGTACTCTGGGCGTATTTAAAAATGACTACCTTTCCCCTCCCCCTGCCAGAAGTGCAAAGATTTTTGGTTTTTTCCTGTTTTCACTGTGAACAGCTGATAGGGCTCCTGGAGGTAAAACTCACAAAAGTGTGAAGACTCCCTCAGGCTGGGCCTCTCCTGGTGTTTTTAACTCTTAAAACTCACCCTCACTGAGCCTCCAGCAATTTAGCCATTATAGATTAGGTTTTCCCACACTGGCACAGGTTCCTGTAGTTTTTGGCTCCTGGGCTTTGGCTCCAGTATGTTGTGATCTCTGTATTCACCTGTCTCTTCAATTGTTGAGACCAGTAATTTGCTGTATAACCTTGGTTCTCTGATGTATCTAAAAAGAGATGCTGATTTTCAGTTTGTTCAGCTTTTTTGTTATTTTTGTGTGAACTGGAGAAATGACTTTCAGACTCCTTATATGTCAAATCAGAAACCTAAAGTCTAAGAACAATTCTTATAATTATTTTTCCTTGCCAATTTCTTAAGCTTATTGTGATGGTAAATTTTGTGTGTACACTTGGCTAGGCCATGGTACGAAGCACCAGTCTAGACGTTGGTAAGAGGTATTTTTTAGATGTGATTAACATTTAAATCTGTAGACTTTGAATAAAGCAGATGACCCTGTATGATCTGAATGGACCTCAACAAATCAATCAAAGGACTTAAGAGAAAAGAGTGAGGTCCCTCGGCAAGGAGGAATTCTGCCTCCAGACTGACTTCAGACTGGAGCTGAACATTGCCTCTTCCCTAGCTCTCCAGTCTGTTGGCCTGGCCTGCAGATTTTGGATTTGCCAGCCCGCAGAAATCATAAGTCAATTCCTTAAAATCTCTCTCTCTCTCTCTCTCCCCGACTCATCGACAGACACACACACACACACACACACACACACACAGAGTTCTGTTTCTCAGGACAACCCTTACTAATACACTTGTCAATATCTATTTCTTCCCCATTCCCTCCAGAAGGCAAATACTCAAGCAGGCAATCATGTTGTATCTCTTTGTCCTCTCCTGCCTGATACCCTTCCAACCACTCCAGCCCTTTTGCCAACCACATCCCAGCAATGACCGAAAATCAACATTTTTTCAACTCAGGGGTTTCTTTATTTTTTTAAATTAGTTTATTAGAGCAATTTACATATAACCTCTTTTAAATCTTTAGTATTTCCTGAGCTGGGATTTGGGAAGGGAGGCTGCAGATTTTCTTAACCATCTTGTCACAAATCTAATTTCTTTTCTGATGTAGATATCCTTTGTGATGTTTAAAATTTTATATCATAAAAATTTTAAAGCTTTTTCTGCCTCACTTCACTCAGATACGTGAATAACACTACAGCTTATCAACAATCAGGTCAATGAGATTGCCAATGAAACAATTGCTAAAATAATGCTATTTAAATGAAAAATGCAGGTCAAATTCATTTTAAAGTCATGTAAGATTGCCAAATTTGTTGTTGTTTTCTTAAATTTTGGAAAAAAATATACAGATAATATTAAGTATAAAAGTAAAACAAAATGTCAAAAAGTTTAACATGTGACTCATACAAATATAGAGTACCTCAAGTCACAGATTGTTTAATTCATGAATAGAAAAATCAATAGTGTGGTTCAAAGAGCATTTGAGGAAAGGAGATTTATATAGTCAGTTGGGAAAATTATACAGAAACTATTTTGCTAAGTTAAACTGCTGTAAGGCAATAAAACCATATCCTTTGGAGTTATCTGTTTCTAGAGGATAAAAATCATTTCATCTCATCTTTTTAAAAGAAATACAAATTAACAAGTAACTTCTCAGAATCTGGGCCCTAGTAAGAGGGGCATGCCTCTAGATAATTAAATAATTCTTAGAAGAGCCTGCTAGACAATGTTCTAGTATTAAAATGAAAAGATGTGCAATCATCCTTTGCCTTGTTTGCAAATTTTAGATTATTTTTTCCAACAGTATAACATTCTTTCATAGTCTTATAAATCAACTGTAATCCACTTCTTTGACTTTTTTTTTTATTTTTCAAGTGTTTAATTCAAGCTTAGACAGTAAAAAGTTATAAAGAGTAAATAAGTAAATAAGGTTACTCTTTGTCCCTCACAAATATTGACAGCCAGACAGAGAGCTTTTTCTAAACCTTGTTCTTTAATCTCATTAAGCGATATTTGTAGATTAAAAATTTTTTTGTCCTTCTCTCTCCAGTTCTCTCTCTTACTTTTCCTGAAATTCAGGTCCTTGGCTCCTGTATAATTTTTGCACTCTGAAGTTTTTATTTTTCTCACATTTGGCTAATTTATCTTCTCAAGAAAACTATCTTATTAAAAATAATGTTTTACCTTACTTTTCCCTAATATTGCCATTTTAAGATAAAAATGCATGGAAATTTTATTTGCATTTTTAATATTTATTTTTATGATATAGGATACAAATACAATGCTTTTTTGACTACCATCTTTATTAAATGAGAAATTATACTCCCTTATGCAATTTTCAGTAAATGATGATGGTGATGATAATGATGATAATGGTGATGATTAATCTCAGTGAGCATTCGGAGTTTACCAATGCTTTTACATTCCTTGTCTCATTTAATTCCAATCAGTCCTCCCAACAATGCTAATCGGTGGACTAGGCAGATAGATGATCCTTTTTATAAGACAATAATACTGAGGGCTTACAGTGTAAGTATTTTATTATTTTCCTAAGTAAAGTCTAGATTCTACTAATTAAACACATATTTCTCTGAATCCAAATTCTATTATTTTTCCAGTATGTCACACTGTGTGAAAGTACTTTGTAAACTGTAAACTGCTATACAAATGTGCATGGTTATCATTATTCCGTTGATTATTTCTGTCCCTTTAGTCTATCTCTATACTACAGTGTATCTTTATCCAGTAGAAAGTAGTTAGGTAAGACAGTATGAGGTTAAAAAGTGAAGCTTCTTTGCTAATTTGCTAATTAAGTGAACTGGACATTTCAAGTTTTGAAACCATTACTAAAAATGCAAACCCTAGTGCGCAGCCCAAATTTATATAAGGAGTCTAATGTGTACAGTAGATAACTCAGCAGACTGCTCTCTAGAGAGACCCTTACATGAAAGAGGCTGTTTCCACCGTACAGCATACCCCTCTTTATAAGATTTGTGATGGATTACATAATTTCTGAGTAATTTAATGGACTACATACAGAAGAAATACAAGTGGTGTTTGACTATAAAAACAAACAAATGAAAAGCAAAGTCATTCTGAATTGCAATCAGCATGGTAATCATTGCCATCTTCAACTGTGTGAACAATTGTGACTCTGACCTAACTTGTTCTCCAAACACTGTGTTCTCTGTCCCATCTTTAGCTTGGCATTTACTGCTGGTTACCACAGGCAACCAGCTGTTCTCTGCTATCAGGAAACAGGCCAGGACTCAGTTGGAAACAATCAAAGACTAAAATCCTGTCATTTAAGAATAAGTGAGAATCAGAGAATTAAGAAGACTTCAAAGAGTTGCTGTGAATCAATAAAATGGATAGTTTTGAATGAATAATTGGGTTTTGATTGTTTTGTCAGGATTATATTTAAGTGGCATTTACTAACAGATTAGACATTTGTGTTTATAAAAGCTAATTAGAATTGAGTTTAGAAGCGTAAGAAAATTTTATTATATTCCAGAAAAAATTAAATGCTTGATTTTTCAGCTTTTCAAGTGTGATGTGAACACAGTCCAGTTATAGCAAATAAATTTTTACTCTCTAATTATGCTCTGGTTGACCCACATTTTGATTTTTCCCATCTTCTTCTCTCAACCTCAGTAGTTCTTAGCTTTTTATTGTGACACTGATGACTTTGAGTCTATGATGAAAACTGTGGTTTCCTAACCTTTGGAGCAAATGGATAAACACATAAAATTATATAATCAATTTATGAGATCCTAGAATCCCATCCGTCCAGCTGATAAACTTTTACTGCATCTGTAATATTCTTTCATCCTTTGATCGTTAAACTGCAATTCAACTTTCAAGACTAAAGTTGAATATGCCACCCCCGAGCAGTCGTCTCTATTTCTATCCCTCTATGAGAGGTGACATTTATCATTCTCTCCATTATGCTTATATCTCCATTATAACCACTTATTCATTTTCCTTACCTTCCTTCCTTTGGCATTTATGAACTAGGCACCATAAAACTAAAATGAATAAAACAATTCCTGCCCTCAAGGAACTCTTGCCCCATTGATGGGATTCATACAAATAATGTGATCATGCAATATAAGCGCTAATATGTAGTGCAGGAAGTGCAATGGGATTGAAATGAAAAGTATGCCCAATATTTCTCATAAATGTAACAAACCGTATTTATAGACAGTTTTGCAATTTACCAAAAACTCTCCAACAACTCATCCTCAGTTAATATTTGCGACTTTGCCAGTGGCATTACTATTAACAATTACATTTTACAGCTGATAAAATAAATTCAGAGGGGTAAAACCATTGCATAGAATGAGCTAGCAAAGTCATTAGTAACACTGGGATTCAAAGTAATGTCTTCTGACTCCAAGGCAATACTTCTCCCACACTATGCTATTTTCCTAGGCTGATTTAAGTTGTTATAAATCATGTGTCCATTTTCCTACTAATTGGAAGTTTCTTGGATTAAGATGTCACATCTTTTTTACTTTATATTCATATTCTCTCTGTCTCTCTCTCTGATTCTCGCCAAAAAAAAACTACTAATTCTCACCAAAAAAAAACTATATATGATTGATGCTTAGTAATACTTGTACTGAATTTCCACATTGCATTTATACCAAAGTACTTGACTCAATCTTGAAGGGAAAAATAGAGGCATGAATTAATTTTATGAAGCTCCTATAATGTGGCAGGCACTAAACTAAGCACTTTACATATGTTATCTCATTTCATTCCAATACTGAACCTGGAAAGTAGGAATTTTGATTTTTACCGTAGATGGGAACCTAACACTTAGAAAGCAAAGTAAATGTGTTTAAGGGCACAATATTTATAAATGGCAATGCTAGGTAATATACCTGAAGAAACTTTTCTATGTCTTCAATGATTACTTAGGTTGATTTCTGGTTTTGAGATATTATATAAATATTAGCTAAGGCGCGATGCAGACTGGGATTAAATTTATCCCAGAAGTCATTCAGCAAATAGATACTGAGTACTACTGTGTGCCAGGCACTCTTCAAGGTAATGTGAATACAGCAAAGAGTAAAATGACATATTCCTTACCCTCAGGGAGTTTTCATTCTGATAAAGAGAACAAATAATGAACAAATCTATAACTAAATATGTATTCCATACGGTGACAACAGTGCAATGGAGATAAGGAAAGTGGGATATGGGGCATAGGAAGTGTGGATGGGAGAAGTTATTTTATATAGGTGAAATTTGAGTAGAAACAAGAAGTAAAGAAAATAAGCCATACGTGCATCCAGAGAGAAATGTTCTAGAAAGAGGGAACAAGTGCCAATACCCTGTGAATAGAAAAGAACCAAGATTGCTAGAGTAAGGGGAAGGGGCTAGGTCGGGGTGGGGAATGTCTTCATGTTAGAAGGCCACATTAAATTTAGGCCACATTAATCAAATAAGTCTAATTGAAGAAACTTCAATTAGATAAAAATGTACATTGTTTTGTAAAATATAACTACTATGTACTTAATAATTTCAAAAAATGAAAACTATTTGTTATTTTTAAAGTTAACTAACCTTTTAATGACTTAGTTGTGTCTGCTTTTGTTGGAAAGCATTTGAATATTTGGTTGCAGCATGGAGGTCTGGAGTAAAAGTTGATCCTCTAGATGGGTATCAGTCATTTGTGACCTTAAGAGCATCTTGATTTGGGTTAGGTGGGAGAATGTAGAATAGCAGCAATAAGTGGTTGAAAAGCAAGAAAGCATTTTTTGTGCATGTTGCTGAAGGCAATGGCATTTTTCCATATTTCAATTGGATCTTTCTTACCATCAAACAATGACTTTAAAATGTCATCTACTGAGAGCTCAATCAATTCCATCTGTACTTCTTTAGGTGCCTTGGTGATATCAAGTAGGTGAGGCTGAAATGCTAATTTGAGTGTCAGGTCATGATTCTCAAAGTCAGTGAAACTTTCATTGTATTCTCCAATTAATAGGTCTGTAAGAGCTGTGTATTCTTCAAATGATTTGCATATATCATCCTGCTCATCATGGACTTTTCCTAACTGGGGAAAATGTTCATCCAAAATTTCCCTTTGAAGAAGTGTTTTGAAAAAAGATAGTTTTTTTTTTCAAAATGCTTGGATTTTTTTTTGCCACATATCATATATACAGTTAGTTTTACCTTGCAAAGGAATATTCAAGTCATTTTGATTTGCCAGGATATCACACAGTAATGTTGCATTTCTATGGAAATCTTCTTTCAATAATTCACATTGCTGATTCTTTTCTTCATAAAATTTAGTTATCTTTTCTCATACAGATAAAACTTTGGCTAACACCTGTCCCTGCGATAGCCAACACACTTTAGAATGATAAGGCAAATCCACACTGAATACTTCATTGTTCAATTTTAGCATGTTACAAAACTGACAATGCCATGTTGCATTTGCATGAATATAGTTAATAATACTTATAACTTGTTGCAAAGTGTCACTTAAAATAGTAGCTTTAACACAGAGATTTTGCTGATGCAAGATACAATGAAAAGAAATGAGAGCAATTGGATCTGTTAATACATTTTCTAGTCTGTGCAATAAACCCGTCATGTTTTCCTGTCATGGAAGGTGCACTGTCTGTACATACACTCACTAAATTTGCCAAATGCAGTCCAACTTCATGACACTTATCTCAAAAGTTGTTGAAGATATCTATTCCATTTGCCAGAGTGCCCAAAGTGAGTAACTCTTTGTAGCAAAGAATATCTTCTGTTGTGACCTGAATGAAGTATAAAACCTGCACTGAGTCAGTAGTATCACTTGATTCATCAAAGTGATTGAATAATATATATTTTCCTTTCGAAGTATTGCATGAAGTTGTTCTGTTAAGTTGAAGGCTAATTCATGCTGCTGATCAGTTTCAATTCCCTTGAGCGAGGCAGTAGTTTAAACTATGAAATGTTATCCAGATCTAAGCATCCTACAACTTTGACAATGCATTCTTTCACAATTTCTACATCACTGAATGGCTTTCCTTTTTTCCTAAGTATGTAAGCTATTTTATGAGTTGCTTCACTGACATTATTTCCAGGTTTCATTGCTGCTTGAAAGAATTGTCTTTGCTTTTGCTTTTCATCTTTTAATTTCTGCAATACAACCTTTCACACCTCTCCCTCTAATTTAAAATATTTGTGGTCCTTATGAGTGTCTTAATGCTGATAAGCATTGAATTTCATTAACATTGATATTTCAGTATCACAAAGCAAGCAAATCATCTTATCTTTAGCAGAAATAAGATAATATCACAATTCCCAATCCTCATTAAAAAATCTGTTTTCTTTCTTCAGTGTTCTCTTGGTCATCTTAGACATGATGGGCTGTTAAGCAGCCAGAACTAAAAAATACTGTCAAGCTGTGCAACTATTCACAAATTTCACTTCAAATAGAAACACAGTGCACCATTGTCAAAAGCTGATAACAGAGTTGCGTGCTTGACCCCCATAAACTCTTGCCAATCAGCCTGGTGCAATACAGGCACCAGTCAGGTGAGGGAAGTTAGAATTAAATCACCATGGAGTATTACTCAGCTATAAGAAATAACGATGATACGACATCTCTTTGGTTCTCCTGGGGAGAGTTGGAACCCATTCTATTAAGCGAAGTATCCCAAGAATGGAAAAATAAGCACCACATGTACTCACCAGAAAATTGGTTTCCCTGATCATCACCTGGGTGCACATTTAGGAATGACACCAATTGGGTATCGGACAGAGGGGGGGGAGGGGATGGGTGAATATCTACATGATGAGTGAGATGCGCACTGTTTGGGGAATGGACACGCTTAAAGCTTTGACTCAGGGGGATGGGGGTGGGGGAGAGGATGGGTGTATACATACATGATGAGTGCGATGTGCACTGTCTGGGGAATGGACACTCTTGAAGCTCAGCCTCAGGGGGTTGGGAGGGGCATGGGCAATATATTTAACCAGAACGGTTGTACTCCCATAATAAGCTATAATAAATAAATAAATAAATAAATAAATATAAATAAATCATGAGTTTGGCAGCCATCAACATCAGTTTAGCCCTTATGGCTTACTAATGTTCTAATTGTGCTTGTCAAAGTGGGAGGATTATTTCATTGAAACTTATTTTATTCTTTGGTATTTTAAATACATTCATTTTAAAAATAAAATAAAAATATAAAAGATGAACAAAACTGTATTAATAAAAATAAAAAGATTTATTCTGTTAAATTTGGATGCAGTCAAAAGGCTTCACTTAAAGTCCTAAAGGCCAGATGTGGCCTTAAGGCTACATGTTTCCCACCCCTGGGATAGGTGATATGGACCAAGGATAGGGATAAGAAAAACCCAAGAGCTTTATAGGTCATTTCAACTTTTATGTTGTTTTGTTTTGTTTTCTGATTTTTTCAGAAACTGAAATTTAATATTCTACTTTTATAGTGAATAAAACATAAGATAGTGTGTGGGAATTAATTTCAGAAGTGGAAAATTTTCTTCATTGTTGAACAACGTGAGAGAATATAATGAGGTGCTATATAAAACCATTAAGCTGAGCCTGTTCCGTTAGACAACAGAAACTTATTGCTCATGATTCTGGAGGCTGGGAATCTAGGATCAGGGTGCCAGAATTGTCAGGTTCTTGTGAGGACACTTTTCCTGGTTTGCAGGTGGCCATATTCATGCTGTGTCCTACATGGTAGAGAAAATAAGCCTTTGGTGTCTCTTATTATATAATAAGGACACTAACCTCATGGTGAGAGCTCTACCCTCATGACCTTATGTACACCTAATTACCTCCCAAAGGTCAGCTCCAAATACTATCACATTGGGGGTTATGGCTTCAACATACAAATTCTGGGAGAGCACAGTCCAGTGCAGAGCACTATGTGAAGAATAGACCAAAGAAAGGACACTTAAGAGGATATTGCAACATTCTAAGTGAGATTTTATGGTGACTTAGATCTGGATGTTAGTGATAGATGTGATAAGAAGTGGTCAAATTCTAAACATATTTTAAAGGTAGAGATAAGGAGATTTGCTTATGGATTTGATGTCAGGTGGATGTGAAGTAAGAGAGGAGTTAAAAATATCTCAAATTTGTGGCTATTTGAAATAAGAAGACTAAGAATTGCAGTGAGATGGTGCAGTGGAATCAGAAGTTTATTTTTAGATATATTAATTTTGTGATGCCTATTGAAGAACCAAATGGAGATGCCAAGTAGGTAGTTGGACATAAGAGACTAGAGTTCAGGAGAGAGGACCAGGCTGCATTTAAAAACTAGGGAGTCATCAAGATATAGATGGCATAGAAATGAGTTCACGAAAAGAATGACTTTAGGGATAGAAGTGATGACGTCAGGGAAATACAGGGAGAAGAAAATAAAAATGAATTAGAAGTGACATAACATCCAGAAAGAGCCATGCCTGGCGAACAAAAGAAAAATCTTTCAAACAGAGGGTGACTGATGTTTCAATTCTTGTATATACAGAATTTCATGAAAATTGTTGCATTACCAACAGAGACATCAGGGGAAACTGTGACAAGGGCAGTTTCTCTCTGAGGGAAATGAAAGCCTAACAGGAATGGGTTTAAAACAGAACAGGAGGAGAGAGGGAGAGAGAGAGAGTGTGTGTGTGTTACATAGTGATTTGGGGTCTTCAGGCTACATAGTGCTGAATTACTAAAAAGTACATTAAGATGTGTTAGAGCTGAAGACTAAGATTTTACTATTACTTTGTTATGTGACTAAGAACTTGGTTAGATCTATTACCATCTATGATTTAAAAAATAATTCATTGTCGTGGCCACACATGCACACATACAGACATTCACATAAGATAGAAGTCATTTTTCCTTTAACCTTGACTTGGAATTAATTCAACTCATACTTATAGGTTGCCCGTTCTTTGTAAGTCATTATGTTATATTCTGGACTTACAGATATGAATCAAACAGAATCAAAAAACTTAGAATAAAATACATATTTAAAAATTAACTAAAGTCAGCTAGAAAAGTCTCCCAAAGTCCATGCACTAGAGCCGTTGAATTTTACTCACAGGAAATCACTCTGGACTCTCAAGTAGAAATATTTCACTTTTGCTTTATATGTAATGCTAAAAGTCTTTACTAATTGGTTTTCCAGCTCATAAAGGATTAGAAACAAAATATTAGACTGAGGTTGCAAATAATAGAATAAATAAAATGCAATAGTTTGATCATAAAAGTGGCAAGATATTTTAAAAATTAAGTGCTATATGTAAGGAATCATGGAGAAGGACAATTGGCCCAATTTGGAAGAGGAAAAAACTAATCTCTATTCCTTAGAAGGCCCTAAAAAGGCATGAAATTCATACTGCCAAAAGTTACTATGTGACTATGTCATCTCTCTAGGAATCAGAGTATCTAAAATGGTATGATTTCTGTTAAGTAATTTTATATTCAAATATAGCAGCTGGGCTTCCTTTTGTCCTTTCATTCGTTTTTAATGTCAGTTTGGTAAACTTAATCTACCTACAAAATTATTTGAAACTCATATTACAACTGTCTTGAATATTTAAAGAGTTACTGTATTGCTTTTAAAGATTATCTCACAGTTCTCTCAAAAATATTCCCCATAACTCACTGTGAAATTCAATTCCTGACAGCAAGTATTATTTATAAATATACATTAAAATAATTTCTATTTAAATACCTTATTGTTATGCCTGTTAGAAATGATATAATTTTGTTACTTATAGTTCAATGTTAGTAGAATCTTTAAAAAGACTGTAACTAATGTGAAATATTTCAGCCATGGAGTTATTCAAAATGATTAAAATAAAGATTTTTCTTAAAAGAAAACAAAGCAAACTATCATTTATTGAGTATTTACCATGGGTTAAACCTTATGCTAAGTTGTTATGTACCTCTTTTACATGTTATTTATATACTTTATTACCCCATTTTATAGATTTGTAAAATTGTAAAATGCAGAAAGGTTGTTCCACAAGAACACACAGATAATGTGGAGAAGCTAAGATTTGGCCCAGATCTGTCTTCTTCCAAAGCCCCAATCTTTTCATGCTGCTGTAATAAATTTTTGACATACGAAAAATTAATGTGTATAAAACTTCACTTCTAAATAAGGCCAAAAATACAGGCATTGCTGTTGAATTATAGTCGTTCTCAAACTTTAGTACTCTTTGGAATTACCTGCAGGGCTTATTAAAACACAGATTACTGCCTTCTCCTTGGCCACAAATTTCTTCTTTTACTAGGTCTGTAGTGGGGCTGAAAATTCATATTTTTAACAAGTTCCTAGGTGATGCTGTGGCTGTTGGTCTAGGGACTACACTTTGAGAACCACTGGCCTATTAATTCTTTCAGTACCTTGATAGTGAATAAACACTTCTTAAAAGTTTAGGTGTTCATATTCCCCTAGGCCTGCAGAATCAGTCTCCTGACGGAGGACCCAGGAGTCTGTGTCCAAGCAGCAGAGAGATGCCCCATGGCCCTATTTAACAGAGGAGGAAACTATGAGGCACTCAGGACAATTTAGTGATAGAATAAAGGCTGAAACCAAGTCAGAATCTAATTCTCATTAGTCGTGGTCCTTTGCTGCCCCTTAGTTTTTTCTATTCCATTCCAATTTATCCATTTTCATTCCAAGTTTTAACCATGATGCTTTTGATAACATCTTTGCTTGTTTACCTTTTACTTCAAATTCCAACAGGAGGTAATTAGTTTCCACTTAGGTAAATACATCAATAGGAGATGTTCCTTGGAGTTTAAAATAAAGTGAGTCACAGGAATAGAACCTATTTTTCCCTTTTTTAGTTAATTTCATCGAAACCTTCAATCTCGAAATTCCTCTCTTAATATGAGTATCCCAGAATCAGACATTGTGATGAGGATTCCATGTGTAAGTGATTTATTAAGGAAACAATTCTAGAAAAAAAAAAAAAAGAAAAAAACCAGGGTAGGGGAATGGGTGATACGATTCAGGGGAAGGGTAGGATCAACCAAGAATGTAATTTTAGGCAAAGTACCAGCCTTAACTTGTTCCCACCCAGGAGCTCTGGACAATAAATTATCCTTTAAGGTTTTCCAAGTTCAAGGTAAGAAAGCTGGACTTTTCTGCTCTCATGTCAGTCAGTTATTATAAAGGCCTTCCTATAGGAATGCAAGTTTCTAGGCATTTTGATGTCTCTGCTGTCCTGCAAAAAGAGAAGAGAGTGCAAAGGCACATGGGTGCTGGGGCACCTGCACACAAAACTGGTAAGGAATCAAAGGGAATCTGGGCAGAGCACCAACAATGTACTACTGTAAACCACAGATCTGTCTTTAGCTGGTCTTATTTCCTCTGCTCCAAAATCTTATTGTTCAGAAGATGCTGACAGTTTTTACCTCTGAAATGTCTTTACCTTTTTATTTCCACTGCCACTGTTGTAGTTTGGGATCTTTTGGCCTCCAACATGGATAATTACTGCAGTCTACAATTTTTAGAGGTAGATCTATTTGTTTTCAAAGTTTTTGCTCTAATCACTCACCCATTTTGCTTAACCATATGAGTGATTTCCATGTACAGTAGTTACACAGTCAATTCTCTTCACAAAGCATAGTTTTGGTCATGGGATTTATTTACTCAAAAGTTTTTTATTTCTCACCACAGCTAATAGAATGAACTCCAACTGCCTGTGAGTCCATGCAGGGTTTTCCAAAATCCAGACCCAACCTATCTTCCTGGTATAGTATTTCACCATACCGACTACAATGCCTGTATGTAAACCACGCATGTCCAGGACTCCCCATTCTCAGAAAAACCTATGCAACATCATACCTGTATGCCTCTAATTATTTAACTTGGTCTCTTTGGTACATCCCCACCTCCACCTTCACCTCTGTGCAATAAAGTTTCAACCATTTTTCATGGTCCAAATGAAATGCTACCTCCTCTCTGATCCCTTGGTTAACCTCTAGTTAGGATTAAATACTGCTCTCACCACTGTTTGTGTTCCTATAGTCCACTGCATCTACGTCTCCAATGACACATTCTTCTTTATTTTATAGCATTGCTACATGTAACTCTGTTCCATAAATCATGAATTCTTTAAGACAGGGATTATGACTTACTTTTCATAAATCCCTAGCTCCTACAATGCATTGCCTGACAAATAATGAACTCTAATAAATAATTGTATGATAAAATAAATAAAATGTATTCCCAATAGTTTGTGTATAAAGATATTATATGCATTTGAAATGAAGAAGAGTAATGGAAAAATAAATGTGGGAAACATATCAACTAAAGAAAAAGAGTGTACATTCAAATTACATGTGAATATAGGCATTATTTCCTTTGGTTAAGGTCAAAGAATACATGATTTACGGTCATTTCAGCTGCATGTGCTCCTAATCCTTATTTTATAATGGAGATTGTCATATGGTGGATCAAATTTTCTCACCTCTATTTCCTTTTTGTTTGCAAAGGTATTTTAAAAAATCATTCTTTCATTTCAGTGTTTTGATTGTACAGTTCTCATCTTGGGTTATTTTACTCAAGTTGCCATGTGAGTAAAGCCTTATTTCTGGAAAAAATATGAATTAAGCTATCAAAAATGAGAAGAGAAATAACTTCATCTGTGTGTATACATGATTGTTAAATGAAAAAGTGTTTTAACTTATTTTATGCTCATTGTTTAAAACTACGGAACCAATGTATTAAGTATATATTCACTGATTGATATAAATAGACAGGTACATAAATACACTGACACATAGGTGAAATTTCTGTTGGACAGTATGAATGATAAGATTTTAATGCTTTATAATAGTGTCCAATTATACTGAAAATAGGAAAACAGAAAATTCCAAAAGTTCTATTGCAAATCCCATTTGTACTCGGGCAGTGTTCTCTCAGATCCTCTCTCTCACAGAGTTCTTCCATAGACAATACCCTACAAGCTGATGAATTTTTGTCTGAAGATATTCTTTGGCCTCTGGAACATGCTCATCCCAGGCTGAACGTTAAATCTACTGGAGATTTAATACACACAGAGTAACCCACAACCATTGAGGACTGGAAGTTGGTGGATAAAATCTCTAGAATATTTGACTTTCCATGGAATTCAATTTCTCAGTGGAAATTTCCCAAGGAAAGTGAGTCTGAATTGACCACAGTCGTAACCAACACATCGCTGTATTCTTTGTTGGTTTTCCTGCCTTTTTTGATTAATTCCCACTCTCTTTTATTGGGATCACCTTGCAAATAAACTACCTGCACCCAAATCCTTGTCTCAAAGTCAGCTTTGAAGGAAAGCCAAAATTAGACAAGTTTCTATAGAAATGATACTTTTTCTAATATGGGAAACATATTTTTGAATTTATTTTTTAGTCTTAAATATGTTTTCCGTACATATCAATTATTTTTGAAGAATGCCTATTTGACTCCTGAAATAAATTTCAGTGAGTATATAAACTACTTTCCCAGATTGAGCAACACACATACATACACACAGAAACACAAACAAAAACACAAACACAAATATACACTTATAGTCAAGTATACATAATGTACTGAATTTAACTTTGTTTTATTATTATTTGTCGTGCTCTTCATCTTCAGGCTCATAGAGACCTCCTCATATTTTATAGTTTGTCTTTTTTTTCTTTCGTTTGATTTGGATAAAAACATTAAAACTATCCTTGTACTCACAGTTCCTGCAATTTGCTGTAGTAGCTACCATTTGCAGCTTGAAGAGGACATGTAAATGGAAAATATAGTTTTTTATCTACTTCTTCAATTACATTAAATTCAAACCATACTCTCTATATGTTCTTCAGATACTTAGTATCAAAAGTATCATTCTCTTTGAATCAGGTATATGACTTCAACTTTTATCCAAATATAACTATTATGATTGGATTATCCTCTAACAGTAAGAGTTAACTTTTTTATAAATCTATTTATACAAAATTTGTAATCATGCAAAGAGAGAAAAGATGTGGAAGAAGATTACCAAGTAATTTTGGTCTTAAACATTTGAATCTCAGAATTGGCTATTATAATAAAAGCATCTTCTAATAAAAAACTAAATAGATTATTTTGCAGTTCCTGCTATTTCCATTTAAACATTTTTCTGGTAATTTTCTAATTCCAGATTAATATGATATTGAGCATTGACCCTGGCACATTTATATCTATTTTTTAAAGGTAAAAATTTGCTATCAAACAAAATGTGTGTAATTTTTATTTAGTCCTTTTAAACATTAAATTGCTTCTAATCAACTTAGGCTTGTTTTTATATTTTCTCCCTAAAATTTTAAAATAATTCAAAAATGCAATTGGGAGTTTCCTTCAAACACACGTTCTGATACATCCACAACTGTCTGTGCATTCACTTGCTTCATTATACAGATACTGAACACATTTATGTACAGCTCCTTTGAGCCATATAAAGAAGAATGAAATGTGATTCCTGCTTCTGCATAAGTTGTGAACCAGTAAGACGGATAAACTAGCATATGAAATACTACTGTAAGTACTGCTATATAGTATGCACAAACAAAAGAACCTGAGGTTGCAAAGAATGCGAGAATTATTTCTAACTGAGGAAGAGATAAGAATTCACAAAAGAGGAGGCATTTGTGATGGCACTGGAAAATCAATAGAATTTTACAAAGTAGAGTGGGGGAGGACATTCTAAGGAGATAAAAACTGATGCCAAGGGCAGGGAGGTGAAAGAAGACGGCCCAAAGAGGAGTGAGTAGTTTAATGTGGTTTGTGCGTGGGTATTTAAGTGGAGGTAAGAGATGTGTGAGAGATGTGGCCAACTGTAGTGTGATCTAACATTGGAGACCTTAGAGGACCGTAATTCGAGTATCAATCCACTGAAGTCAAACTAATTACTAAGTAGGTCAAACACATTTCTCAATTGTGGAACAGTTGGAATGATTCTTGAGATTGCTGGAATTGTGAGATATCACTAATAGGGTGCACAAGATACAGTGCCCCGTTGAGCTTGCTTGCTAGCTGAAATTAACCCTTCAATTCCTTGAAGAGAATGTGGCAGACCATAAATCCAATGCCATAGAAGTTAATTGAAATTACTTGTAAAAAAATAATTACAATGCTCTAATTATTCTATTTGCTTCCTTTAAGCAACTAATATGTGCATACATACATGTGTGCATACATGCACAAGCATGCATATATGTTACTGTCAAAAATCTATCATATTTGTTACATTTAGACAGGGTCTACTTCATATTACTACAAAAGTGATTTAAAAATCATTTATTTAATAAAAAGACTGAAAATATATATCTTATTGTATTTTCATTCTTAGAAAAAATTTTCCAGAAAAAGATACTCAACACTTCAGTTAGTTCTGAGCAGGTATGCTGTGGCATAATTACTGTTCAGCAAACCCTTTCCAAGTGTTCTGCAAAATTTAGATCAATGTGTCAAGTTCATTTTGCAACTTAACATAACTGACAGTATCTGTCATACAGAATGTTGATGTTAGCAGGGTCTGTCTCACAAGGTGTTCTACAACCAATGAGAAAGGAACACAATGTAAGTGATTCTGGCACTCTGGCACTAAAAAAAGTGGTTTCCTGAAATGTGAAAAATTTTAAGGGAAGCTTGAGAATAATAACAAGTTTTATTCAAACAATGGCACAGTATTGAAGGGCAGATAAGTAAAGTATGGTGACTAGAATACTTTTTTTAGACACTGAGAGACATTATCATGTTAATAGTGATTGTGTTTGTGTATATGTGCATATATATACATATATGCATATGTGTATACAGATAAGATAGATTAGATAGATACATACATACATATAAAACACTACTGATCTGTTTCATGCTGATTTGGGTCTTTTAACACCTTCAAAGTGTATGCTACCCCAAATTCTAATATTAGAAAGTATGTCATCACACTCAAATGTTGACACCATTCTAGTTAACACTGGAGATTAAGGCATAATTTACTCTTATTGCTTGAGACATCTAATAAATAGAGGTGAATAAAAAAAGGTTCATCAATTAATATATCACATAAAGTACTGTCACAATTATTTTCTAGTTGTTATTACCCTATCATATATATTAAGTTGTAGGCACTTTACTAAGACTATCTAAGTTTAAATTTCACAAGTATATCCAAATTCTTCATGGATTAACAAAATAAAAGTGTATTTTTCACTCCTATAATAGTCTAATGCTCGTAGGCAGAGAGTTGTAGAATCTCTTCTCTGTAACTTGACTCAGGGACTTAGATTAATTCCATTTATTACCTTTTCCATCTCATTGGCCCTTTGAGTGCTACACCGAATGCTTTCCAGTAAGACACAAGATGAAGGAAGACAGAGAGAGAGAGAGAGAGAGAGGAGAGAATACACAAAAAATCTGATGAGAATAGTTTCAGTAGTTTTAGGCCAGACATAGAAGTGGATATATGACTTCCATAAGTGTTCCATTGGCCAGACCTCAGTTGCACGGCCCCACCTAACTGCAGAAGAGTCTAAAAAATATAGTCTAACTATGAGCTAAGGAGAGAAAAAAAGTTAAAGGGATTTGGTGAACCCATCGTATCATCTCTGTTTTGAGTGAGATGTGGCCACTTTCATAGAACTCTGAGATCTGGAAAATTGGGACTAAAACATAATTTATTCTGTACTGGTCAGACAGTTGTGTTAAGTTATGGCTAAACTTCTCTATGGGGCTGTTGAAAACCCTGAAAGAGTCCCCCTGAGGAAATCTACCAGGGTGGTGAGAAATATACAACATGTACAACATACATATTGAAGAGTTGAATGAACTGAGGAATCTTATTGAGAAAAGAAGACTAGAAAAGCTAACTTGTAGAAAAGGAATTCAATTCAAATCATTAGATTTAAATTCTAAAATTATAAACAATGGGTAATAGTTCCAGAAAGATAGATTTTATTAAAGCTGCAAAAAATGAAAGATTCATAAAGGTTGAACTGACGCTTTGGGGCATATAGAGTTCTGTGTCATTGCAGGTTGAAATTTGCATCAGCTCATCAGGGTTCTATAGCGGCACTGGGTGACACTGGGTTCTGATCAGGCACTGGGCAGAAAATTTGACCAGCCACTCTCTCAGGTTTTTTTTTAGTCCTGAAATTCTAGATCCTGTTACTGATTTTTAAACTGCAGCTCATCACTGTGAATTCTGACCCAAGAAACTTGCTGCAGACATCTTCCCCTCCCCCTTAAATCTGAAAGCTACTTAAACGCATTATCCCCTAACTCATACCATTTATTTAACATCACCATAAAGAGGTCCAATTTTATTTGAAATGTTTGAAAGTACTTTTAAAATGTCAGCCAAATCATTGTCCTTTCTTTAATTTTATATTTGGAATCATAGAGGGAAGAATTTGGCTTCCTGTAATAAAGGATGGTCCTGTGCTTCATTTCCAGAGGGAATTCATTTGTGAGCTGGCTGTCAGTATTCTGTAGCTGTATATTTCGGGTCTCCAGTGTTAAGGGAGAGGCTAGGGAACCAGAATGACCTGGCACCATGCAGGGTGATCAGTTGTTTCAGTGAAGTTGTCTTTAATCCAGTAGCTGTCTCCAAAAATCTTTCTAGTGGTTTTACTTTTCAAGGTTTGGTTCCATATCCCAAAATCTTATACTTGAGAAAGTTTCTGATAAACATGTTTCTTTTTCTTCCAAGGTATTGCATTATCTTTGTGAAATTGAGTATTGATCCCTCTCACTTAGTTTTGTAGTCACAGACCATTCTGAGCCCTCGAACCTGATTTAAAGACACAGTATAAAATTCCATGTGTTTACTTCATGAACTCTCTCCAACTGATTTAGTTTCTGTAATTAATGTAACTTTTTTTGCAATAAAATGTGAAGATTGGGTTGTCATATATGGCATTTGCAAACGAACTTCTGTGGACCAGATGGCATCCTAGTAGGCAAATTGGGATGAGTTAGACTTTTAAACTTTTACTCAGGCATTAGAAATTCTTATACTATGACTGGCTTTCTAATTAATATCAAATGTCCTTCGTCCTCTTTGAGAAACTTATGTCCTCAGAAAATTTCACTCCAGAATATGACTCCTTGGTATAGAGAGTATTTTGAAATAAAGGCCTTTAAAGATCAAAAGACTTTGGGAGGGGCTTTCCTTGTATCTGCATAAAACACATGGAACCATCAAACAAACAAACAAACAAACAAACAAAAAAACAATTGACTTCCCTTCTGCTTCCTATTATCTCAACATATATTGCAGCAAAAAAGATCAAGAATGCAGCCAGACCTGGCCCAAATCATTTTAAATATAATTCCTGTCTCTCCGGTTAATTTACAAGTCAATCTGTTTTCTCCCCATCCACTCATTCTCCCAAGTATCTATTCATCCTCCCTAGCAACCATTTGTTGCCCCCAAACAGAATTACCTATATTCCTCATCTCCCCGCCCCTCTAAAGTGAGGGTATATAAATATCTAGACCCCACTGGGATATTGGGTAATCACTCTGTGAATCTCCCCGTAGGTATGGTAAATAAACCTCTTTCTCTTATTAATCTGCTTTATTGAGTTGATCTTTCAGTGAATTTTCAGAGGAAAGGGAAAGTTTCCCTTCACCCCCACACCTCAAAGCCAGAACAAACTGACTGGGTTATACTAGTGGTAGCTTAAGACTAAAGGATCTATTTTTTGCATTAGCAAGCAGACTGCTGCGTTATAAACATAAAATACAGAGGGAGAAAGTGCTGAATTTTAAATTGTAATTGTAGTTGAGTTGTGATAATTTTCTGAATTTGATACAACTATAAAATTATTGATGTAAAGAGATCTTGGGAGAAAGCTACCTGTTGTTCCTATTGTAGAAAGCCCTCTAACAATACCCTCTATGGAGTAATTTTTCAGTCTATCTCTGTAGCTCTAATGGCAGCAATCTCACAACTTGCAAGTTAGGTCATTAACATGCACACAACTAACATCTTGGAAGGCTATTCTGCATATTAAACCAAATTCTACTTTCAGGCAGTTTTGCCTCCTGGGGCCACACAATCCATTTATAATTTTATATCCAACTAATAGATTTTTAGGAACTGGAATATTGTATTCAATGTAGATTATTGCACTTTATTAAAATAGTTATATTATGATTTAATTATGGCAATCCTATTTAAATTTTTTAAAAAAACTGTACAAAAAAAGGGCTTGAAAACATCTTTATAGCTTATATAGTAGGGTTACATCTTCTGTAAACTCTAGAGGCAGTTCAAAAATTAAATGGATGGATGATATGACTTTGCTATATTTATGTTGATGAGTTAAATACCAAAATGTAGGTATGACTGCCTAGATAGGGGTAATTTTTCTTTTATTTTGAGTATACATTCTTTATTACTTTACAATTTACTGGTCGTTCTCTATACTCTCTTCTCCCTCTTTCCTTCCTTCATTCATTCCTTCTTTCCTATTTTTCCTTCTTTTGTGAGTTACAACTCTGCCCCTTTTTCTCTAGGTTTAACCAAATTTAGTCAGAATCAGAAATTTTGCCTCTGCTTTATATTCTGAATCAATAAATGTATGAATGGATAAATTAATAAATGAGTCTAATGAAAGTCCTAAACATCTGCTTCATAGCAAGAGCCCTTTTCACTTTTGTTCTTTTCAATTTTTGTCCCAGGATAGTTTGTCTTTTTACTTAAATATGGTAGTTTGGCAATTCATGCACAAATCTTTCATTTGAAGATTAACTACCTGAATTCCCAGTAATAACAGATTCCCAGTTATTCTAGAGTTCCCCCAGTGTGCAGCCACTTGCTGGGAAGTCTTTAGAACTGAACATTTCAAGAATTTTAATTAACACTTACACTACTTGAACAATGGGCCTGTCTCGTTGTCAGTCCCAGAGTCAGTTTCTGTTACCGCCCAGCCAGGTTCACTGCCCACTGCTCAAGAGGAGGCCAATAGACAGAGACAGCAGGGTTTATAGCAATGAAAGAGTTTAATATTGCAGGCACCATGCAAGAGGACGGAAGGAATCTCTCAAATCTGTTTTCCCAAAAATTTGGGAGAAAGGGTTTTTAAAGACAATTTGGCAGGCAAAAGCCTAGGCAATTGGGTCTGCTAATTGGTTGGGTTTGTGATGGAACAATAGGGGTGTAGAAATTGTCTTCTTTGCTGAGTCGTTTCTTGGGTAGGAGTTGCAAACCAGTTGAGTCAGTTCCACAGTATGGGCCACTGGTCTGGGTGGGTCATCTCTTCTACCATAATGCAGGGCCTGGAAGATATCTCAAAAACTAACCCTAGGTTTCACAAGGATGATGTTATCTATGGGGAAAATTAAGAATTTTATGATCACACAGCTATGTGACTCCAGAGTAGCAATTATACAGAAGCAAAGAAGGGGACAGTGGCTGATTATTATTTTTAGCTAGGCCTGGCCCTTAACAGAGTTTTAGGCCTTTACCACAATCTTCACCTTGTACCCCTTTATTACTTTGTAAAGGGCAGTTTCACTTCTGTAGCTGGCCTAGGCCTTTGCTTGACTATCTACCTCAAGTAGGTACAGATCCTCCGGGGTACTAAATGTTGTGTTTGATCTTTGTGATGCAAATCATAAATGTATAGTTTATAAAGGTATTTAAATTATGTGGTGACTCAATTTACCTTAAATATTTCTAATACTTTTTATTCTTAGCATAAAACAACAGATCATCATCTATCTGACACAATATGATTATTACTACTTTTTCTATAAAAGGGAAAAGACTAAATATGGGAAATTTTTTAGATAAAATAAAATCTCTTATTTTAAATTTGTTGGCTTTTTTAAAGTACTTTCTTTCTGAATAAAACTTCTGGCAAAAATGTTAATATTAATGACAATTTCATTATGTTTAATCTGTGTCTTTTTGTGATAATATTTCATTGATATATTTATATAAAATATCTGCCTGTAACCTTGTATAGTACATCACATGATACCCAAATTTTAGCCTTCTTTCTGGGACACTGTTTCTCAAGACATTTTATGCACCCTGTCAAAATTGTTAGGTGCTGACATTTCATGTTTAACCTGAAGAGTGATACTTCCAATTCTTCTCATCCTTTTATTTGAGAATTTATTATAGCACACATGGAACAGTTGATTGTCATCAAACATCTTGGAAAAGAATTGATGTAAAAGTTACAGGTAATCACAAAGAAAAAGATGGATCAATATTACTGTGAAAAAGACTATGAAAACAATACCTGTCAAAATTCCCAAAATATTCTTTAATAAGGACATTGCAGCCAGTTAAATACATGTTTTTAGAACTCTTTTTACAAGCTTTGCAAAAATAGTCTTAAAAGAAAGATAAGTAGTTATTAAAATTCTAAGCCAAAAATCCAATCCCAAGGCATCTTGATCCATTAGTAGCTTAAATTATATGATACTTTTTTGAGTAGCAAAGGCTCCAAATAATCAGCACTTAATAATCCTCTTGAAGATCAGCCTTAGAAGTGAAAAATTATATTTACATCCAAAGCCGGACAAAGGTAGGTCATTGATCAACAGAATTTCTGAGCTCAAGGATCTAGAAGTAGGACTACCTGCTGACCTTTAAGTCTTTAATTATATACAAGATCTTCTTTATAATTTATCAAATCTATCAAAAATTAAGTGGCTCTCCCATCCGTATGCACTTTAAAACTGCTGAAAGTATTTCCATGTTGATAAATAGGCACAGGCGTTCTTAAGAGCAAATATATGTGACTCATAATAATATCAATGTAACTTTTGTAGGTACCCTTAACTTTTATTATAAAATGGACTTTTTAGAATTTATTATGGAAAATTTGAAATGTAAAACAGTAGACAGAATTATGTAAGAATTCTATATACTCATAACTCCGCTTCATCAATTCTCAACTCTCGGCCAATTTTCTTTCACCTTTAGCCCCATCTCACTTTCCATCTGCCCCATTCTCAATGGCCTCTCTGCCAACTGCATTATTTTGAAGCAAATTCTTTCAGACAGTTTGTTTTTTCTGTTGTTTTATTGGTGATGATGGTGATGACTTTATTTTATTTTTTGGTAAAGGACACGTTGTTATCCTTTAACAAAAGACATCATATAAATGTTTGATCATTATGGATTTTTTTAAAAAAATGCGTTTCTTAGGTGGGAAAATAAGGATAGTGGGGAAATAGAACAAATGTCCCACACTATTTTAATACTTGTCCTGGATTAAGGCAGTAATCATCAAATTGCCTCCTGCTTCCCATCAGTGAATAAGTTAATGAACATGTGGTGGATCCTAGATGCTATCCTCAGAGGGCCACATTCATCAGCAGATTAATCAGGAGACTTGGATACTGGGTACACTGAGAGTTAAAATAGTGCATTTTAAAAAATTAAGATAGTCTTAGAAAAGTGAGTAAAAGTCCTTAAAAGCCCTCAACTTGATTATGAGAATATGTGGGGAAATTACATATAAGACATGCATCATGTACTATTGGCAGTAATTTTGTACAGAAAGTGTCTGGCTCAGGCAGCAGCCCGGAATTAATGAATCTAATGGGAATGATGATCTATTGAATTCTAACCTTTGTGCTTGGCTTACCTGCCGTTTGACCTCAAGCCGGGCATGGAGCATACCTGTTCCTCAATCTTCTCTGGACAAAGAAGAACGACAATGATGATGATGTTTATATATTTGTGTACACAAAAAATGGATTGGTTATTACTGTTGGTTATAATTTGTATTATTCTTTATGACTCAGAATATATTCATTTCATTTTCAAAATAACCCAAAATAAATAAGGCATACACTTTTCCCTCTGTGGCTGAGATAACTAAGTTTCCTAATGCCAACAAGGGCAAAGGTTGCAGAGCCAGTGCCTGAATTAATATCTTCCAATTCCAGTTCCAGGTTTAGGACAGCACACCACTGCTGTCTCTACTACTGGACGATAGTAGATACACTTTATCTACTATGGAAAGATAGAAAAGTGTGGTTTTTTACTTCTGTGCTCGCTACTCCCCTACCCATTTTTATTCAGTCCCAAAAAACCAACTTGTTATGAATCTGAAAGGTTTACAGTATCAGCCACACATGTGAACAGACTCACTTGACCAACATGAGAAATTATCTTCTAGAATGTAAAAATAGGATCTCAGCAAGAGGGCAACTGAAAAGGAAAAGAAAAAAAGGCTTCAGGCTAAAGGCAGATTGGTAAATTAAGGTGGCATCTGAGAAACACACTGGGGTTTGTTGAGACTTGAGTGTGACTGTTCACTGAAGCACATAATGGAGGAGAGTACTAGATTGCTTAGCCCAGATTACAAATAAATCAAGATTTTTAAAGGGCATTGCATAAGCCTATATCTTCTTCTTTTACTGAAAAAAAAGATATTTCCTTAAAACATATAAAATGCAAGTCTGTAAAGAACGCCCAATTCTTGAGTAGGGGATGAGCACTGGGAGCTTTCAAAAAAGCAAAGCATTAACGTACCCATGTTTTCTATCATGCTCTGTTTCTTTTTATATATCAAAGAAAACTCCACGGGGCAGTGTTCAGCATTTGTATATTCAGAGAACACATTCTGTTTATGAAGACAATTTAAAGCACAAGGCACATGCAAATTTGAGAGACCATAATTATTGAAGAGAAAATGCTAAACTTAGAGTCCTGTTCCAGTCCTGGTTCCAGCTATTTTTTTCTTTACTAACTGTGTGACCTTAGGTTAATAAATTAATATGATATTTATGAATTTAATTAATAAAAATCTTTAGTGAGTTAACTCTAATGGCCAAAAAAGGGGTAGAAAACTCGAAGGGTGTTACAATTGAACAAGAACATTAAGGTGGGAACATAAGAGACTTTCACACAGGTAGAATGAGGTAAGTGCATGCTGTGGTTTGGCTATGGTCTGTGTGGCTCTGCCAAGTCCTCATGTTGAAATCTGATCCCAGCGGTGGAGGTGGGGCCTGGTGGGAGGCGTTTGGGTCATGGGGGAGGCTCCCTCATGAATATGTTGGTGCTGTCTTCCAGGTAATGAGTCCTTGCTCTGTTAGTTCCCACAAGACCTGGTTGTTTAAAGAAAGTCTGGCACCTTCTCTCTCTCTCACCTCCTCTCTCACCACGTGATCTGCACATGCCGGATCCCCTTGCCTTCCATCATGAGCAGAAGTAGCATGAGTCCCTCATCAGAAGCAGATGCTGGCTCCATGCTTCTTGTACAGACCGCAGAACCGTGAGCCAAATAAACTTCATTTTTTTAATAAATTACTCAACCTCGGGTGTTCCTTTATAGCAACACAAACAGGCTAAGACAGTGCTCTATGCAAAGTATTAACAGAGAGAAATGTACTTTCTTACGCAGGTAAGCTCACTTTGGATGATTTTCAGGAAAGACTTTGCCGTAGGCAGAATTTTGGCTCCCGTAACCTCATCCCCAGTGTGATTCCTGTGAAGATGTCACATTACATGCACAAAAGGAACTTTGCAGATGTAATTAAAGTTGCAAATCCATTGACATTAAATTAGGAAGGTTATTTTGTATTATTCAGGTAGGCCCAAAGCAAACACTTGAGCTCTTAAAAGCAGAGCTTTTTCCAGGCTGAGGGTAGAAGAAAGTCAGAGAGGTGGAGCAAAGGGGGAACTCAAAGACATCCAAAATGTGAAAGAGACTCGACTCACCATTGCTTGAGGGGGCCACTGAAAATCATAAGTGTGGGTGACTTCTAGGACTAAAGACAGCACCTAGCTGACAGACATCAGGGAAATGGAACCTCATGTCTTACAAGTTGAAAAAAATAAATTCTACTAACAACTGGAATGAACTTGCAGGTGAATTCTTCTCCGGAGACTCCAGTGAGGAACAGAGACCTGCCCACACCGTGGTTTTAGCCTTGTGAAACCTGGAGCTGTGAACCTAGTTAAGCGCATTCAGATTTCTGACTGAAAAGAACTGGGAGGTAAACGATTTGCATCGCTTTAAGCCTCTAAGTTTGTAGTAATTTCTGTTAAAGAAAAACTTGAGCAAATTTAAATCTTAAAGAGTTTATTTGAGCATTCAGCAAATCTGGGTAGCACCAGATCAGAAGAAGTGGCTAGCACTCTACTACGAGGTACAACAGAGGAAACTTTTATAAAGTGCTTTCAGAAGCAAGACAAAGAAAACAATTTTGACTGGTTAGAGTAAAAAGTTTCAAATAGAGGTTAGCTGGTAGTTTCTGATTAGTATAGTTTCTAATTTTGATTTACTATTTACGTTAGGCTTTGGTTTGTTCCTGTAGGAATTTAAAATGCCAGTGCTACCCCAGTCTAATGTCTTCCCAACTAGGATCTTTTAACACTTGTTATGGCAGCATAGAAAACTCATACAGGCTTCATGGATATGGACTTTGATATCTGCTTAGGATTATGAAAGGAGCAGACTAAGAGGAGGGCATCCTAGGTGGAGGCTAAAATACAGATAATAGCACAAAAACAGAATAATTCAAATGTGATACAAAATCATTTCAGTTTGCTTCATAAAACTGAGTCTCACACCTTCAGTTAGCTCATCTGTAGGTGTGTTGTAAGCAGTATTCTTTGGAGGACTAGAGTCTGTGAAAGTGCCTGAGGGGAAACTGGAGCGGGGGCGATTGACCAAAACAACCTGTTGGCTCTTCCTGGACCACTCCCATCCCAACATTCTCACCTTTATATGCTTCAACCATGAATGCTTTACCTTCAGCCATTCTCTACACAGCACTTGGCATAATGCCATTTGAAGAAAAGTCTGCTGCTTCAAACATTTAAAAACAACTAAACTCAATGTTCCTCTCGAGATCAACAATCTATGATTACTTCTCAAGCATGTTATGAAGATCAAGTGAAATGTGAAATTGTGAAATGTTGTATTTTCACATTATTTGGTAGTTTCGTGTGGTGATGTGCATTGGAATAAGTATGTCCCAGAAGGACCACCACTCAAGATTGGCATTGTCATTAGAGGTAAACAGTATGCATGCTCTAGTGGAAGTATAATGATTTCAACACAGTGGATCTTCTCCCCCATCCTTTGACATACTTCAGGATGGCTTTTCAGAGTCATGGAGAAGGTATGCAGTGTGTATATGCTGCAAAGGCAATGAGGCCCAAACAGGAAGATCTATCAAATTTGCACCATTTTAAGGAGATAAAAGACATTGAGAGACAGTGAATTTGATATCAGAGCAGAGAGTCCTATTAATGTCATAATGAGTAAGTGAATTACTTTTTAATGTATTCTTTACTTTGTGATAAACTTGTGAGTCTAACTCTGTGCCAAGAGTGCTTTCAAAGTATGTTCCATGCCAGAACAAAGGATACAACCCAGGTCTAGGACACCTGTATCTCATACCAAACAAAAAGATATTCATTCAAATCATCATTTGGCTTTTGGTAAAATACAAAGGTCATTAAGGAGTTAAGAAACAATACTGGATATACAATAAATTAGTGGTAATTCAAATAAAAGGGAACTGGCAAACTGTGTTTTTAAAGAAAGACTTCAATAGGAAAGAAATTAAATTTATTCCTTTGGCAGTCTCCGACATTTTTGGCACCAGGGACTGGTTTTGGTTTCATGGAAAATAATTTTTCCACAGATGGGGCTGGGGGCCGGTGCACAGCAGAGCTCAGGCGGTGATGCCAGCGATGGGGAGCAGTTGTAACCACAGACAATGCGTGGCTCACTCAGGCTGCACACCTCCTGCTGTGCCAGGATTGGGAACCACAGCTGTAAGGGATAGAGCCACCAAGGAAAAACGGAAACTTAGGGGAGTTAAATATGTTGTTTTACAGACAACATTCTGTTCATACTTCAAAGATAGAATGAGAAGCCCTGGGAGAAAATGTAAACTCCTCTTAACTAGAAGATTGCAGGCAAAGTCTGGTTGACCAGTTGGAAGAAATGCTGCAGCGAGAAGTGGATGCTAGATTGTTCTCCATGACTTTTAGGTTCCTTCCACTGTTGAGATTGTCGCTTCATAATAGGAATGCAACAAAGACAAAATTCATCTAGACCTTTAAGGTAATGCAGATGTGCTTGGTCATATTTCTTTTTTCTTTTTTTGAGACAGAGTCTCACTTTGTTGCCCTGGCTAGAGTGCCGTGGCATCAGCCTAACTCACAGCAACCTCAAACTCCTGGGCTCAAGCAATCTTCCTGCCTCAGCCTACAGAGTAGCTGGGATTACAGGCATGCGCCACCATGCCCGGCTAATTTTTTCTATATATTTTTAGTTGTACAGCTAATTTCTTTCTATTTTTAGTAGAGATGGGTCTCGCTCTTGCTCAGGCTAGTCTCGAACTCCTGAGCTCAAATGATCCACCCACCTCGGCCTCCCACGTTAGGATTACAGGCATGAGCCACCACGCCCCGGTCAAATTTCTTTTTTGTGGGACAAGTGTTTTTTTTTTTTGTTTTTTTTTTTTTTGTTTTTTTTTTAAATTTTTTTTCCATTTGTTGAGAAGTTTGTACAAAAGTGATATAACTCAAAACAACCTACTTTAATGGCTTTAAGGCACTATAAATTCCTTATTTTTTCAAGAGGAAGAAAAGATATTTCTTATAGAGCAGAGATATTCCTACAGGCATTACTTAGTTCCTAAAACATTTAAGAAACCAAGGTAAGAGCATATTTATTAATATACCTACTTAATAGAGGACACAAGGTTCAAAACTATTTGCCTAAGGCAAGATACCAAGTCAGTGGGGGAAGCAGAAAAGTACCTAACCTGTGACTTCCAATTCAGTATTCTGGGCCCTCATTTCAGCTGCCTCCTAAAAATGTGACTTTCATGTTGATTACCCTTATTTTAAACTTTCCTTTGAGAGTTCAAAATTACTGGCCTGAACCATCAAGCTAAACAAAAACAAACAAAAATAGGTCACCTTTCACTGTCCAGAGTGAGATTTTTAGAGAAAACAAAGATTAGAATTTACTCCTCCCAAAGTTTTTAAGTTACATATTATATTGATTAAAGACATCACCCTTGCTCTTATTATTCCATAATACTAAAAAATTTTTTATAAAGTTTTTATTCACATTTATTTCAAAAGCCCAGAGAGCTTGATTAGGGCTTTTATTTTTATACTACTAGATATGCTTATAATGAGTTTTCAACTTCAGCTGATACTAACTTAATTTAGGCCCTCATCTATCCTGTGGGCTATTGCAACACTCTCTTAAAGAATTCCTAAAATCCAGTTCTTCAATGTTCAATCCATGAATGTTGTCTGAATAAACATCAGAAATTACAGAGTGAGTTTTGTGACTCTCTGTCCAAGAAGCACGGATGGTCTTCCACTAAATACAAGTTAAATCTAAATTTCTTAGCCCAGCATCAAGATCGATAAGTTGGCACCAAAATACTTTTAAAATCTTATTATTTAGTAATTTCTCACACCTTCTTATACTTTCACAATCCAGTCATTTTGGACCACTTAATACCAGTTTCAAAGAGTCATATGGTTTCTTACTTCTAAAAACTGTTTTGACTACTTGCTATAAACTTCATACCTTCTTAATAAATTTCTTTTCTATGCATCAAGCCCAATTCAAATCTAAAGTCTTTTATAAACCTTCCCTGGATTATTAGGTAGCTATAAAGTCATCTTCATTCCTTATATTTCTGTTATATCTTAATCAATATTACATAACATTTATCCTCGATTACATTAGAATTTTATGTATGAGTGTTTATGGCTCTCTGATCATCTGGGGTCCCATTAAGACAATGTAAAATATGCCAATTATTTTAACAAAAAAACATAAATTATTGGTTATACAGATATTTGAAAATGCAAATATAGGAAACATTGAGATAACAAAGAGATATATCCTGTAGGAAGCAGCTGCCATCCCTGGAGATGAGGTTACAAAAGGGATGAGGTATGTGTTTTTAATACTTAGTAACTTGGAAGATGATCCCTCAGAGCTGGGACCCAGATCTCTTTAAAAGGAAAGCTGAGCAGGTGGGTGCTGGTTCCTCAGAGTCTCAGAAAAGGAACCTGTGGATCTGGGACTCAAATATTGTGGAGCAGGTACTGTCTGATGCTGGTATTTCTCTGGGAGTACAATGAGGTTGGCTCTAAGAGTGAAGAGAAAAACTGGAAACTGTTATCGACTCTATAGTGAATGTACTATTATGTTACTAGAAAATATTTGATGCATAAAGGTACTCTGTTATTATTTGTGGAGTGAATAAATTACACAAATCACTAAATTCACATTTTACAGAGGAGATTCTGAACTGTGAAGGAAAAAGATGTGCAATGTTATTTTATTCAATGTGTTCTGAGGATTTAGCCTCCATTAAAAAAATTATCAGTTTTGGTATGATTAAAATAGTTAACATTTAAATTCAAATGTTCATTGCTGAAAAGAAAGTAAGCTTTCATTTTGTGAGATAATGCCTTGCAGAAAGGTAGCAATGATACTCAAATTAAGAGTGACAATATTTATAAAATATAGAAAGAATAATCAGAAAAACACTATTTCTTATTTCTCACTTGATTATACCTAAGTGAGTCTGTTTCTAAGAATGATATCAACTTATTTATGCAGAAAAAAACAGTGATGATGTTTATGTATGTTTTTGAATGAGATCAACCTCAACGATGTTTTCTTAAAAGCACTTTTCTGACTCACTGTCTCCTCTTTCCTTATTCAGTCTCTTGCTCTAAGCTATGTAATCAACTTCCTAACTATTCATATAGATCCTGCTCAAATCCACCTCTTTCATGAAGACATCCTTGATTCTTTTGCCCAAAATGGGTATATCATTTTATGACTGCTTATGGCCTTTCAACTCTGACTTTTAAGGGGCACATTTCACCAACTGACTTGTAGAATGGTTAACTGCACTTGAAGCCCAGCTATAAGTCAATTCGATTCCTGAACAACTTAAGCCATCTTCCAGAAATAAAAGTAAATTATGTATGGAGGAAGATAATATCACCCAAACACTCAGAGAAACTCTTTAATTTTCTTCCACAGTTCCTGGCATTCTGTCAAGAATAAACAGCCATACAGACAAAAATTGACAGAAAATCAAGAGAAAAAAAGTAGATAATGTAAAGAGATACACAGAAAACTTAGGTTTTTAAATATAAGAACTATGAGGTGCTTAATATGTAATTAATGTTTAATAAATGAATCATGGGAGGTAAGTGGAAAGTATTAAAAAATTATTCAGAAATACTGGATTATACATTACTCAGAATACAGTAATTTAAATTTCAGTGCATGGATTTAATAGCACATTATGCCCAGGTGAAGAAAGAATTTGTTAATTGGAAAATAGGTCAGCATAAAATATCGGGACTGAAGCATGGAGAGACAATAAAATATATTGAAAAATCCAGAAAAGATCAAAAGATAAATAGGAAATGGGAAAGAGATCACATACCCATGTAATTGGAGTTGAAGAAGAAGATGAAGAAGAAGAGAAGGGAGAGAGAGAGATAAAATAAAAAGTCAGAACTCCAAAAATTTTCAAAACTGACAAAAGATGAATCAAAGACGTAAGCAAGCCTTAAGCAGGATAAATATGAAGAAAATTACACCTAGGTATATTATAGTAAAACTTCTGAAAACCAAATACAAAAAGAAAATATTAAAGCAGCCAGAGAGAAAAAAACTACTATCAAAAGATCAGCAAAAATCCACAAATTATTTTTAAACAAAAATAATGAAAATGTAACAATGAAATTCCAATGAAAATGATGGAATTGTATCATTAACGGCTAAAAAAAAAAAAACCCACCAAACTATAATTCTCTGCCTGATGGAAATAGTCTTTAAAAAATGAAGGTGATAGCAAAGATATTTTTCAGACAAGCAAGAATTCATCATCAAAAGACTGCACTAAAGAAAATAGAAATGAATTTTATAAATCATTATGAAAAGATGGATTAGTCAAGAAACAATGTGATTTGTTATTCATTTGAAAAATAATGGAGATCACGACTTCATACTGTACACAGAAATACATTTCAGATGATTAAAGACCTAATGTGAAAAAACAAAACTTTATTTTTAGGAGAAATATGTGACAGAATATCTCTATGTCTGCATGACAAGAAAAGATGCCTTAAGTACAAATCCTAAAAATATGATAAATATGCTTGTAATGATATTAAAACTTTCTCTAAATAAAAAATTCCCAAGAACAAGTGAGACTACAGTAAACTTCATACTACAAGAAAATACTTATATTGCATATAACTGATAAAAGATTATTTTCCAAAACATACAATTTTTATTAAAAAATAGGAAAAAAGACAAACTTCTGCAAATAAAAATTACAATAGTAAACCTGAATAGCAAAGGTAAATATGTAAAAGAAAAAAAGAAATTAAAAGATGCTTAACTCTATGAGGAATCAAGAAAATTTATTTTACAACAATGATGTACCAAGAACTTCTGCTTCTCATCAAGATGGAGTAACAAGGATTAGATTTACTCTTTCCCATAAAACAAAGAGTAAAAAAAAAGACAAATACATAAAAGCACAGTGTTCAAGACACTGACTATCAATCAATAAAAGTCCTTGAATCTGAAGAGATGGGAAACAAAGGAGATAAACTCTCTAATTGCATAGATTATTGACTTGAGAAAGTGTCCAAGTCATGTTGTGGTGAGGAGGAACCTAGGTGTAGTAGCATAATAATGGCCCTCTGAAGATGTACATGTCTTAATTTCCTGTTCCTGTGACTATGCTACCCTACATGGCAAAGGACATCACAGATGTTGGTTAAGTTAAGAACCTTGATATGGGAGGATGTTCCTGAATTATCTAGATCAAATCATATACATCTTCAAAATCAAAACATCTTTCCCAGCTCAGTTTCAAGTTAGAAGGAGATGTATATAGCTGTTGAAAATTGGTTAGAGAGATGCAACACTGTTGACTTGGAAGATGGAGGAAGAGGACACAAGCCAAGGAATTTGGGCATCTTGCAGATGCTGGAAAAGTCAAAGAAATGGAGTCTCCCCTAGAGCATTCAGAAAGGAACTCAACCCTACCGACTCCTTGGTTTTAGCACGCTAAGACCTGTGCTGGGCTTCTAACCCATAGAACTTTAAGATCATAAATTTGTGGTGGTTTAAGCCACTAAATTTATGGTGATTTGCTACTTGGCAATAGGAAACTAGTATGCCTGTGGGCTTAACTGATGTTCTAGGAAGACCAGTGTAGCTAGACTTTCTGAAGAACAGAAAGCTGCATATCCATAGATTTCCAGAGATTTGCAGAGTCCCCTTTACATATCCATCTGAGAACTGATGAATATATAGATGTAAGGAAAATACATGAGGCTAGTGAAAGAAAACCCAAAAGGATTAGAGGTAGCAATACCAACACTCGGCATGACTGTGAATAGTGCCTGATCTGACCAGTCAGAATGTAAAATCTGTGATTCATGGGGCCTTACATAGAGTACACATAAGGGTCTTACCTTAGTAATGAGGAATTAATAGCACTAGACTGAGCACTATTCAGAAGTAGTATAGCATTACTTGAAGCTAGATGGTGTTGAACTAAAGATGATAAAGATATGAAGATAGATTAAAGATGTATAAACCTTAAAATATTTGCTAATGTAAAAGACAGTAAAGAAGAAAATGGAAGAGAAAGATGAAAATATAAAGAAATATTCAATTAATTGTAAAGCAGGCAGAAAAGATGGCACAAAAAGAAAACAAATCAGTTGACTGAAGTGTAACCATATCAATAACACATGAAATGCAAATGGTCTAAATATCCCAACTGACAGGCAGATATTGTCAGATTGGAAGAAAATTAGGATCCAACTATATGCTGTCTACAAAGAAACACACTTCATATATAGGTTAAAAGTAAAAGGATAGAAAGAGATGTAGCTTGGCAGCACTAATCAAGAGAAAGTTGAAGGGCTTATATTATTAAACTAGGTTACACAGAAAATAATATCCTTGGTTTTACTGTACCAAGGATACAGAAAATTATTCAATACTAATGGATAGGTAAAGTTATTGAGATAAAATAATGTCTAAACACTTAAAACAGATCTTCCAAATAAATGAAATATCTAATGACAAAGCTGTAAGAAGAAATACACAAATCCACAACTATGGTTGGAGATTTCAATACCCCCCTTTCAGTAATTCATAAAATAAATAGAAGAAAATAAGTAACCATATAGAAGATTGGAAGAAATATATCATCTAACTTGACCAAAATTTCTAAATGAACTTTTAGCAAATCAAATCCAACAACATACACAAACTGTAGTACATTATTAACAAGTGGTTTAATGCCAAAAATGCAAGGTTTGTTTAATATTTAAAAATCAACCAATGTATTTAATCATATTTACAGTCTAAATAAGAAAAAAATACATGATAATCTCAAAAAGTTGTAGAAAAATTGTTTGACAAAATCTAATATCCATTCTTCATGAAAATTCTCCTCAAATTTGGAATAGAAAGTATATAGCAGCGTTAACTCAGTAGACCTGAATGGTTCAAGACTTATGTTCCCAGTTTTCTTGATCTGCCTATTTTCATGAATGGCCCTTGGCTGATTCCTGGGAAATAAGCTGTTGGTATGTTCTGATAAGGGTGTTTTGCAGGCTTGTGGCCTTAAACCATACTGTGCAGACTTTCTAGATAGTTTGTGTAAACAATGTGGTTTATATGAATCAAGTGAACATCATTTAGTATACAAGGTTTCCTTGCATAGTATAGTTTACAATTGATAGTATAGTATAGTACACTACAGTTTATAGTAGTGTACAGTTCTTCTGGGAGTCTGGGGTTTGATATAGTTGTAGTATAAGGCCTTCTTCTAGGGATCTGGAGCTTCGGTAGCTATGCTCAGTCAGGCATTATTGTCTACGTGGATCCCCAGTAAAAATCCTGTAAAAATGCTAGACCCCCAGCCACCAATCATTTCTTTAGCATACAAAAGACAATAATTACTGCAGAAGATTCCAAGGATATTAAAAGTTTTATGCCACAAAATAGGGAGGAAAATATGTGGACCTAAAAGGAAGCTGCGGCAAAACTAATGTAAGAATAGAGTTTACTTGGCCAAGCTTGAGAATAGTAACACTGGAGCATAGATTCAATTTTCCCTAACATACACTCCAATTAGCAGCAGTTAAGTGGATTTTTTAAGGTAAAAAAGGGGAACAGGGAGTGGGCTAATAAAAAGTTGATAATCAGGAATTCTCACCGGAATTTGCAATCTGGCAAATTTAACTAACGTTTAAATAATGTTGATTAGTGATTGGTTGTATACTGTTAAGCTATAGGGATTATAGTGTCTGATGTGGCATTATTAGGTTAATTTGTAGCTACTTGTGGCAATAGCAAGCAGTTTAAAGGGATGAATACATGGCTCAAAGGGGAATAGGCCTTGATAGTGATTGCTATCTCATTTTAATGTCTCTCTGGGCCTGATAATCAAAAGAACTTTCATTTCTCAGATAAAAGTTCTTTTCTCAGAAGAAATATATTTTTCATAATATCACAATTCCCTATTAAAATAGAAGTTGGCTTATTTTTTGCTAGAAATTGATGCTCATTCTAAAATTCATTAAAAATGCAAAGACTCCAGTATAGAAATAAAAAACGTTGAAAAGTGAAGTTCTACTGTCACTTCCTGATTTTAATGCTTATTGTAAAGCCATAGTAATAAAGACAGTTAGAAATAAATCTAAAAGTAGACAAATAGAACTACTGAAATAAAAAGAGAGTCCAGAAATAAACTCACGTATAAAGACACCTGATATTTTATTAGGATGCAAAGATAATTTAATGGAGAAAAAAGAATTTGTTCAACAGTACAACAATAGTGCTGTTGATACTGCATAGCTATTAAATATATGTATTTTTAAATAAAGAACCTTGATATATTCCTTGCACCATATAGAAAACTAATCAAAAATGGACCATGGAGCTAAATGTAACACCTAAAATTGTACAATGTCTACAAGAAAATATATGAGAAAATCTTTGTAACATTGTGTTAGGATTTTTTTTTTAGTTATGACATGAAAAACATGACCCCCAAAAGTAAGGAAAAATCTAAGAATTTTGATTTCATCAAAATTAAAAACTGTTCTCTGAAAGTCACTGTTAAATGAGAAAAGGCAAACCAAAACTAGGAGAAAATATCTGCAAATTACACATTAAATAAAGAACTTATATTCAGAATATATAAAGAAACTTCAGAATGCTCATTCAGTCCTGGTCAGGTTGGAAAGCGGTAAAACCCCTTTGGAAAACTAAATTAAACATAACTTACCATATGATCTGGCCATTTTACTCCTAAGAGTTTACCCAAGAAAAGTGAAAGTGTAAGCCCATACAATGATTTATACATGAATGTTTATAGTAAATTTGCTTATAATAGCCCCAAACTGGAAATAACCCAAATTTCTATCAAATGTGAATGAATAAACCATCTGTGCTCTATCTGTGCAATGGGATACCTTTCAGTGATAAAAAGGAGTGAACTATTCAAACAGGCTACAAAATGGATAAATTTTAAAATAATAAGACTCAGTGAAAGAAGCCAGACCGAAAACAAAAAATGCACATGTTATTCTATTTATATAAAATTTTTGAAAATGCTAACTAATCTATAGTGGCAGAAAGCAGATCAATGGGCACCTGGGGACAGTGGTGGGGGCAAGGAAATAAGAAGGGAGGGCTTACAAAAGGGCATAAGGAAATGTTTGGGGTGATGAATATATTTATTAACTTGATTATGGCAATTTTCTACAGGTCTGTGTGTGTATATATATATATGTCAAAACTTATCAAGTGGTACACTTTATATATGTGCAGTTTATTGTAAGTCACTTATACTTCAGTAAACCTGTTAAAGATTTTAAAAGAAAATAAAATATTCAGGTATCATTTTAAATTCCAAACCAAGTATTGGTAGGCATGTAAAACAATGGAGTTCTCATGTGTTTTAGTGGGAGTATAAATTGTTTTAACAAATGTAGAATGCAATCTGGAAAATTTAAAGTTGTAAGTCATGCATACCTTATGACCCATCGTTTCTACTTCCAATGATATTCCCTCTCAAAACTCTTGCACATGTTTACAGGAAGACATCATGTACAAAAATTCCTACTTTCATACTGTAATGGTAAAATTTTGGAAAACATTATAAATATCTATCAAAAGAAATTAAAATAAATAAACTGTACCATGAAAACAAGGAATATGTTGCTTAAGAAGTCATACATATGTAGTAAGTTTTTAAAAAACATGCATAGAAATCAAGTGCATGAAATGAAGTTTAAATATTATTCCTATGGATAAATGGAATGGAATGTGACTAGAGAGGATTATATAGAAGTTTCAGTATTTGTTAAGTGCTTATTCCTTATGTGGGTGGTGAGCAAATTGGTACCTATTGTATTATCCACTATATCTGTGTGTTTTTGAAATATCTGTAACATATGGGAGCTATTCTCCGTAACCTATACAGATATGGATATTTAAGATCAGAAAGGCTATGAGATTTGCCCAAGGTCACATAACAAGTGAGTGGAAAGTTCAATCTAAAATCTAAGTCCTCCTTCTCCTGGTCCAGTGATTGTTCATTTATCCCACTGTTTCCATCTTAACATTAAAAAGAAAGAAAAGTTAAGAAATTACTTGCATAAGAGATCATAGAAAGATGATAGTTTCAGTTTTTTTGTCACCATAAAGCATTAAAATATCTACTCAAGATAAAAAATGTGAAAGATGAAAGAGTACCCATAAGCATTCTCTGTACCTTCACACTGTAAGGAAAAAAATTAAACCTATGGAAAAATGATCCACCAGGATCTTGCAGGAAGAGGAAGAGGGAATCCTAGGCCACATAGGTAATAATAAAGATGTTCCATTTTTTAAAAAAACAAGAAAAGACATAAGTAAGCAAAAAGACTGTTATGTCATTATGTAGAGCTTTTTGTTTTTGTTGTTTTCCTAAAGAATATGTAACAGAAAAAATTTTGCTAAAAACATTTCCTTTTGATCATAGTTTCACAGGTCTATACCCAGCTCCAAACTCAAGATGTATATGATAAATAAGTATAGCTTGTTATATGTCAATCATACCTTTATAAAATGGTTAAAAGAAAAAAGAAAGTATTTCATTTGTGCTCCTGCAGAAAACTAAGTAATTTTTTAAATCTATACTTTAAAAGTTATGATGGCATTTGTTGAGATGGATTTATACGTAGCCCTTACAAACTAAACCTCTCAGCAGAAATTGACAAAAATATATTCATTTTTGTATATGTATATTTGCATAACATTAATTAACATAAAACACAAAATTATACCATATAAGAAGATATATTATTTAGCTGAACATTATTTAGGTTGAACAAATTTAGATTTTGACATAAATTTTATCACAAAAGTGGTCATATTACTTGATAAAGATTATTTTTAAACTTCAGCTAAATCTTAATCACCAAATATGTTCAGTTCAGATCTTAATCTGAATCAGAGGAACATGCACTGTAATGCTGACCTCAAAACATCACAAGTCTATTTGTTCCTGTTCTATGGCTAAATTATTAGGAATGATTTACTCAAGACACATTCATTATCAGTTACACATATTAGCATAGATAGGTGCCAGGTACTATCCAAGCATTGGTGAATAGAGATACCTCTGCACTAATAATGAATATTAAATGAATTATCAAAACATACTCTTATGTATGCTCTAATAAGAGTATCTTCAAAATGTTTCTGAGAAAGGAGAGAAACACAGACCAGGAGAATTGACAAAAGCTTCACAGATGTCATAAATAAATGGGATAATGTCTGGGAAAGTATTTCTCAAACAATAAAGATTTATACCATTTAAAAAATTATGATTATTATAAATTATTCCCCCATCTATATTCTCATAAATAGGACATTTCACAGCATGATAAAACTTTGCACATGTAAGCATTCAAAATGTTTCATAGACTGTCAAGGCTCATCACCTCTTCAAACATTTCTTTTTGCAGGAAAAAAATCTACTCATTATTTTACCAAGGCTAGTTTCTGCACAATTCATTGTTTGACCAAAATATCTTCTTTTTAAAAAAAAATATTATCTGGTAGGCAGAATAATGGCCTTTCAAAGATGTCTACATTCTAATTCCTGAAACCTGTGAATATGTGAGGTTATATGGCAAAGAATAATTAAGGTAGGAGATGGAATTAAGGTAGCTATTTAGTTGATATTGAGATGGAGACATTATTTTGTATTATCTGGGGTGGTTCCATGCAATCACCACCATCTGGAAGAGAGAGAATGAAGTGTCAGTGACAGAATGATGCAATGTGAGAGAGACTTGAAAAGATACTGCTGGCTTTGAAGATGGAGGAAGGGGCCACCGTCCAAGGAATGCGGCTAGTCTCTAGAAGCTGGAAAGGCAAAGAAGTGGATTCTTCTTTAAAGCTCCCAGACAGAAACATAGCTCTGCCTGATTTTAGCTCACTGAGATCTATTTCTGACTTTTGACCTTCAAAACTGTAAAGATAATAAATTTGTATTGTTTTAAGCCGCTAAGTCTGTGGAAATTTGTTAGAACAGCAGTAGGAAAGTATTGCAATGGACACTTAATTCATTCTCAGAAAAACAAGTTCCATGAAGCTTTCATTGAAACTCCAGCCGCTGCTATTATATTTTATATTATTGCAGTTTACCACAAATGTATTTGTTTAAAACAACATCCATTTATTATCTCATAGTTCTGTAAGGCAGAAGTACAGGCAGACTTGACTCTACTCAGGATCTCACATGGCTAAAATCAAGGTGTTGGTCAGTCTGTGCTTTTATCTGTAGGCTCTGAGAAAGAATCTTCTTCCAGGGTAATTCTGCTTGTTAGTAGATACACTTCTTTGCAGCTGTAGGCTGAGGTCTCCATCAACTGGGGACCTCTCTCAGGTCCTATGGCCAGCTGAATTCCTTCTCATGTGGCCCTCTTCAAGGCAGCAATGGTGCATGGAATCCTTCTCCTACATCAAATCTCTCTGACTTCCTTTTCTGTCATCAGCTGGAGAAAGAGCTCTGCCTTTACAGCCTCATGTGATTCATTCAGACCTACTTGGATAATATCTCTATCTTAAGATCACATAAGCATGGGAATGATATTTTACCATGTTCACTGGTTTTTGGGATCAAATGAGACATATTTGGGGGGCCATTTAAAAAATTCTGCCTATCGCAATTACTCAGTTGTCTTTTAAAATTTTTATATATTTAAATACTTAATGAATTAGTTTATATGACTTGCTTATACATTGTCTTGTATTCTGAGGTACTTTTTTTCTGAAGACATATTTTCAATAAAAGATTGGAAGCTTCTAAGTACAGAAATAATATAGTATATTTATTCATTGATTGACACTATGTTAGAAGCTAAGGATACAGAGATGAGTAGGACTGTAAAGAGAGAATCTAATGGAAGAACTGTAACAAGTGTAGACAAATTTGAAGAATGTACAAAAAAAATGAAACCTAATGACACAGATATAAGACTTACTTGAATAATTTAATTAAATGGATAAGAATCCTTAATATCAAATCATGTTTAGTCATTTCTGTATGCATTCAAAATTTATTCAGTGAGCAACAACTAACTGTGTTAAAATGAAGAGGAAAAACTATTAGTCTACCTACCAAAAGGGTTTTTTGAGGGTCAAATGAAAAAACCTGGCTAAAAATGTTTATAAAGTTATGAAATTCTATTGAAATATGAATTGTTAAAAATCATTAGTACAGGTTTTTATTTTCCTTCTTCTATATTTCCATCATCCATCAAAGAGAAAATCATATAACATGTGCTCAATGAAAACAATGATCATATTTGTCAATAAGTAAATATATGAATTACATTTTATTTCCATTTTTAACTACCAAAATTTTCTTTAGGAGGTCAAAGGAATTCCCTGTGTCACTTCTTTATTCATCCATTTTCTACCCAGTTTGCCTTAGGCTGTATAGGGCTTCAGTTTTACATTGGCTTAAATGCTTTCTGATGCAGGAAACCTTCCTGTAGGTGAGGTGACACAAGGCCTGACAATGGTGGCAGATGTCAACAACATCTCTGATAAGAAACAGCTGCTCTTGTCGGAATCAGCTGGGGAAGTTCCCTGAAGCACCTAAAAATCAACTAAAAATGGATTGAAGACTTAAACCTAAGACCTGAAACCATAAAATTCCTAGAACAAAACATACAGGAAAAGCTCCTTGACATTGGTCTTGGCAATGACATCAAAAGCACAAGTAATGGAAGCAAAAATAGACTATATCAAATTAGAAAGCTCAAATTAGAGAGCAAAGGAGACAATCAGCAGAGTGAAGAAACAACCAATTGAATAGGAAAAAATATGTGCAAACCACATCATTAACCATACTAAGGGGTTAATATCCAAATATACAAGGAAATAATACAACTCAATAGCAGCCAGAAATAACATGATTAAACAATGGACAAAGGACTGGACTTAACATTTTTTGAAGAAAGCCATACAAATAGAAAATAGGTATAGGAAAAAGGTGCTCAACATCACTAATCAAGAGGGCAACGCAAATCAAAAGTACAATGAGTTATCACTTCATACCTGTTAGGTGTTGGCTATTATCAAAAACCAAAACAAATAAAAAACCCAAAACCTCCCCCAAACCAAAAAGTTTAAAAGTGTTGGGGAGCATGTGGAGGAAATGGAACCCTGTTACCCTGTTGGTGAGAATATAAATTGGTATATCCATTATGTGAAACAGTATAAAGGTTCCTCAAAAAAGTAAAAATAGAATTACCATATGATATAGCAATCCTTCTTCTGGGTATATATCCAAAGAAAACAAAATCACTATTTCAAAGAAATATCTGTACTCCTATATTCATTGCAGCACTATTCACATTAGCCAAGATATAGTAGAGAAACAACCTAAGTGTCCATCAATGGTTGAATGGATAAAGAAGTTGTGGTACAGGTATACAATGGAATATTATTAAGCCTTCAAAAAGAAGGAAAGCCTGCCATTTGTGACAATATGGATGAACCTGGAGGACATTATGCTAAGTGATTTAAACCAGACACAGAAAGACAAATACTGTTTGATCTCACTTACATGTGGAATACAAGAATCTAAAAAATTCAAATTCATAGAAGCAGAGAGTACAATGGTTGTTATTACGGGCAGGGGTGTGGGGAGATTTTGGTCAACAGGTGCAAAGTTTCAGTTATATAGGATGAATAAATTCTAGAGATACACTGTGCAGCCTGAAGACTATAGTTAATAATGCAGTATTGTATACCTGAAATTTGCTAAGACAGTAGATCTTAAATGTTCTCACTAGAGAGAAAAAAAAAAAGGCCAGACAACAATGGCAGATGCCAACAACTGACCAAAAAAAATTGGCCATTCTTGCTAGAATCAGGTCGGGGAAGTTCCTTGTAATAGCTTGGAGATGGGGAAAACTTAAAATGCTATTCCCAAAACTGCCTGCCATACTCAAGGGACCAGCACAGAAACTCAAAATCTACCCAAAGTCTACTATCCAACAAACTCATTAATGAAGTGCTGGAGAGTGACATTCACTGGAGGCAGTCACTATGGTGGCTCACACATTTACTATGTATATGAATTTTTTAGGCTTTCTTGTTTAAAATATGTACTCCAGAGGTACACCTAGAAAAAATAATGGTTAAGTAGATCTAGGGGAGGAGAATTTTAACAAGACCCAAGAATCTATACCTTTTAATAAAATACTCCTGAGAATTCTGAAATATAATGGCAAATTGAAAATATTTATACTACTTTCCTTTAGTTGTAAAATCAACCACACCTTGCAAAGAAAAAAAAAAAAAGGAATTTGAGATCATGGTCTTTGTAAGTAAGTTTGGGTGTGAATTCTAGTATCTTACTTAAACTGTGTGATCTTGAGTAAGTTATTAAAACTTTCTAAATCTCAGAAAGCACATATGTAAAATAAAAGGAATCATTGTAACTAATGAGAATGTGATGGGGATTTATCTTTTAACTATTATAGTTATTGTTATTAACCTCTCTAAAGCCTCAAATAGCATCTTTAAATTACCAGATACCAGGGGGACACAACTTACTACCTTTGAACATCTCTAAACCCAATGATTAGAAGACTTGTGCTGGATCCCTGTGGTAAACTCATAATAATGAAGCCCCTTTTTATATTGTAATGATATGAAGCATAGAAGCATAAAAAACAATGTAATTGTGCAAGAATAAATTAATCAAAGCTATATGATGGGGCAATAACATCTGTTGAACAATATCTATCATCATTGATAGTACTATGATGATCCTGGGGCTATGCTGTGAGGGTGGCTTCATAGACTCAGAAATTTCAATTCAAATGGCACAATAGGATTCTATGCCTTTTTTTTTTTTCAGGTCCCTCGTGCAGAAGTAGAGACAAGAAGAGAAAGAGAACTTACAAATCTTTCGTATTCACAACCTTTACTAGTTTATTTTCCCCAAAATTTACTTCTAGTAAAGATGCTTTCTATGTTTTATGTAGTAGATTCTTTACATACATTAGGCCATTTTTTTTGTAAGAAAACTAAAATCTATAAATAAATTAGTCCTTAAAATATGACAGCATATTTAGTCAGAAGAGATTATACACAGAGTTTGAATTACTAGCTCTCAGAGGCGGGGCCTTCTCCATGAACATGCCCCTTTGCTGGCAGGAGGAGATCTCTAATGTCATGGCCCAGGGTTTTAACTTGTCTCAGCCCCAGAAGTAGGTTTTATTCCCCTGATATTTTCCTACATCTCCTATAGTTCTTCTGTGACTGATGGCAATAGGGTTTGCTGACTTTTCCCAAGAGCTTAAGGGTTTTGTTCAACAGGAAAGAAAGGTCAGGAGAACCCTGGCAGCTTCCTGCCTTGCCCACAGCAACTGCCACTGCTCACCCTCAAGCCCAGACTACCAGCAGCCTCTGAGCGGAGGTTTTTCCAAGTTCTTGGTGATCACTGGGAGAAAAGAATTTCAGGACACACCACATGAGCCAAGCAAGCAGCTTTTTTAAATGAAAGTGAAAGTACACTCTCTGAGAGAGCGAGCAGGCTTGAGAAGAGCAGCACCAGGAGGAAGTGGCTTTTGGTCTTTTGAAGTGTTACTAATTGAGGGGAGGAACATTCAAGGCTACAGGTTTGGTTTTTACTAACAATTCAGGTAGTAACTCCTAGAACTGGGTTCCCTCCCATTTTTATACTTTATATGGTTGCCTCAGAACTGTTATGATGATTTCAAGGGTGGAGAAATTTTAGAACTGCAATGTAAATGAACTGTCATTAGCTAAAGTTCATGTAAGGTGGCAGAGATAGCTGACCAGCCAGTTGAAGCTGGTTCTTGCCTGTGGTTATCAGCCCACCCAGTTAGCTTCTGCTTATACCCAATCTTCAAGACCCAGCATCTGGTCTCAGCCCTGTCTCCCAGTTTCCTACTCTAACAAAACCACAGGAAGGTTTTCTGTGGGCTTTTGCTTGGCCCTCAATCATTTTCCTGAGCATCCACCAAGGTCCATGGAGAAGAGCCTACAAGTGGGTGTCAATTCTCCCTGTGTCTGTGGCTCCCAGTGTTTCCATGGTCTCATTGTAGATCATGCCTGGCTTTTGGCAATTTACTGAAAATTTTACCTTAAGTTTTCCCAGTTTTTATGACACTTCCTGTCTGTGTTAGATAAGCAAGTGCTTACATCCCATCTGACCAAGAGGTCTTACCATTCCCCTCACCTTGACAAAACCAATAAACCTAATAACCCAATAAAAAGTGAATGAAAGAACTTAAATGGACATTTCTCCAAAAAGACAGACAAATGGCCAAGTATATATAAAGATGCTTAACATCACAAATCATCAGGGAAATGCAAATAAAAACCACAGTGAAATATCACCTCATACCTCTTAGCATGGCTATTACAAAAAACAAAACAAAACAAAGAACATAACAAGTGGTGGTGAGGATGCTGAATAATTAGAACTCTAGCACATTGTTTGTGGAAATGTAAAATGGTGCAGCTATTATGAAAAATGATCTGGCAGTTTCTTAAAAAACATAATAAAATTACTATATGATCCAGGAATTTTACTTCTGGGTATACATCCAAAGGAGTTGGAGCCCAGCAAGATTTTTATAAAAATTGATAAGCTGATTCTAAATGTACATGGAAAAGCAAAGGACCAAAATAGCTACTAAAATTTTGATGAAAAAAAAAAGTTGAAATATATTACCTTATTGTAATATTTACTTCAAAGCAACAGAAACTGAAACAGTTTGGTATTTGGGGTCAGATATATAGATCAATAAAAGTCCAGAAATAGTTGCACACATTAATTGATTTTCTTCAAATGAATCATAATCTGATGAGGAAAGGAACAAATCATGCTAGAACAATGATATATCAATATGAAAAAAATAAACAAACTGCAACCTTAATGACACACCAAACAAAAATTAACTTGAAATAGATCATAGTAAGAAGTAAATAGATACCACTTTTAGAAGAAAATGGAGGAAATACTAATAACCTTAAGGTTATTAATAGATAGATTAGATATTAGAACAAATAAACACAAACAATAAAAGAAAAAATTAATTGGACCTTATTAAAATTAAAAATGTTTTTTCATAATAGGTATCATTAAGAACACAAAAATGCAAGCCACAAACTGGGAGAAAATAACTGGCAATGCATACATGAAAAAGAGCTTTTATCCACAAGATCTAAAGAATTCTTATAATACAGTAATAATACAACAACAAATAAAATACGGGCAAAATGTTGGAGCAGATAATTCTCAATGGAAGATAGACAAATGGCTATTAAGTGCATGAAAACATGCTCAAAAACATTTTAGTACATTGGAGACAAGAAAATTAAATTCATAATGAGATAATACCACACATCCATAACAATGGCTAAAACTAAAGACTGAAAAATCCAACTACTAAAATGGAAGTAGGGCAACTATAACTCTTATACATTCCTGGTGAAAATATAAAATGGTATCCTTACTTTGGAGAATAATTTGGCAGCTTCTTATAAAGTTAAACATGCATCTATCACATGACCCAACAATTCCATTACTAGTTAGCCCTAAAGAAATCAAAACCACACAAAATCTTGAATATTCTATGAAAGAATTTCACGGTAGCTTTATTCATAAATGTCAAAAATTAGAAATGGCCCAAATTTCATCAACACATGAATACATTATAAGATAATCATGCGACAGAATAATTCTTAGAGACTGAAAGAAATAAACTGTGGATACATGCAACAATAGGATGAATTGCAAGACTTTGTATGGAGAGAAGGCAGCCAAACCAAAAAAAAAAATCATACTGTTTAATTCTATTTATATGAAACTCTAGACCAGGCAAAACTATTGCAGAGTGACAGCAAGAAGACCAATGGTTGTCTGAAGCAAGAGAGGGAGGGATTGCCTACAAAGAAAGAACCCAAGGAACTCTTCTGGGGCAATGTAAATGTTGTTTCAGGTGGTGGTTACATGAGTGAACATATTTACCAAAACTTACCTAAGTATGCATTTAAAATGGGGGCATTAATTGTATGTAAATCAGGCCACAATTAACTTGACTAACAATTATAACAGAGTGGGTAATTAGGAAAGGACTTATGCCCATTGAATCCTCCCTCCATGGCTGGGGCAGTGATACCCATTTTGGCCAGTGGTAGACACCTGATCCCATTAAAATAAAATTATCATAAGGGTCATTTATAAGAGTGTTACTGAACGGAACCCGGATCTGCTCATCCAGTGCAGTGAAGCCAAACACCCATACCCAGGTTTGAAGCGAGAGAAAGGAGGGTGTTTATTTGCAGAGTGACAAGCAAGGAGAATCAGCCAACTCACACTTAATACCCTACCTTTCTGATGGCCTCCAAGAAAGGGTTTTTAAAGTCAGGAGTACATTTCAGGAAAGCAAAAGTTACTGGCAAAATTGTAAATCAATAAATGAAGGATATACATTAGTTTGGCTCAAAAAGTGGGGCCTTTTAGGTTATAGGTGGATTCAAAGATTCCTTGATTTGCAATTGGTTAAGAAAGCAAAGCTTTGTCTAAAAACTTGGGGTCAGCAGAAAGGAATGTTAGAATTTGGCCTGTGGGAGTGACTCTCTCCAGACTCCATTGAAAGAAATTTGGAACAAAGAACTGCGGTCAGAGTTTAGTCCTCACTTCCCCCTTATCTGAGGTCTATTTGACAGCAGTCAGCATTTTCCATCTGGTGGCGGTCTGGTTTTCTAAAAAACAACTCAGGGACATATGCTAAGATGTTATCTTTAGTTTCTTTAGGGAACCAAACATCTTATGACTGTAACTTACTTGGGTGGACATTGTTTTAAGCTATTATTATATTCTTTTTTTTTTTTTTTTGAGACAGAGTCTCACTCTGTTGCCCAGGCTAGAGTGAGTGCCGTGGCGTCAGCCTAGCTCACAGCAACCTCAAACTCCTGGGCTTAAGCGATCCTTCTGCCTCAGCCTCCCGAGTAGCTGGGACTACAGGCATGCGCCACCATGCCTGGCTAATTTTTTCTATATATATTTTTTTAGCTGTCCATATAATTTCTCTCTATTTTTAGTAGAGACAGGGTCTCGCTCTTGCTCAGGCTGGTCTCGAACTCCTGACCTTGAGCGATCCACCCGCCTCGGCCTCCCAAGTGCTAGGATTACAGGCGTGAGCCACCACGCCCGGCCTTATTATTATATTCTTGCTTACCAAGTTGCTCAATTAATTCTCAAGGCTAGCTAGGTGCCTGGAATTTCCCTGGAAGGAAATTAAGATTTGCCTTTACTTTCATGCACGGAGGTGGGGTGGCAGCAGGTCCCTAAGAGGGGTCTCTGCTTAGTCTCAAGAGTAGAGCCACATGTTTGTACAATAGGGATGCTGAAATGAAAGAACCTAAAGGAGTAGATCCTGAGCTTGTATGAGTCAGTACCAAGGGACACTCTTAGAAAAGGCTGAGAGTACATAATCTCTCATAAAAACAAAAGTTCAAGGGTCATTCTGTTGTGGTTTATGTTTCATTGAGATGTATTGATAGATGATGGCATGCAACATTTTGGAGTACCTATTATATGCTAGGCACTGCTGAGCTACAAAGATGAATCAAACAAAAGCTGTACCACAAGGAACTATAAATATAAAGGGGGAAACAGACATGTACAAAAGTAATTCTAAGGCAAGTGCTTTCCTACAAAGATGAGTTAATAAGGAAATATTTCAGGAAGCAGCACATTTATGATGCAGACAAAACTTTAACAGCCATTCTGAAAAGGCACTCTTGGCAGACAAATTAATATGTTAAAAAGACACCATCAATCTAAGCTTTTTTAAAACCATAAAATAAAGAGCATTCTCTGTGTTAGCATTGGCAAATGTATCCTTCCAGTGAAGCTCAAATAGCATATGGAATTATCTAAAGCATTCAGTTTAAAATTAGCATTGAAAGGAGTCCTGAATGCTCAAATAACCACTCTCATCTGAGCCACGAAAGAGTAATTTAGCTTCGCCTAAGGGGCAATATGTTTCATAAAACCCTTACCTTTTTTTAATGATATAATGCAACTAGTCTTAAAGAGTTTTGCCTTAAAAGCCTCTTAAAGTCTGCAGCAAAATAACCCAGAATTACCATATCTTCAATTACACATACTGTGCTACTCTAGAAGGATCGGACTTGAATACAGTGTTTACCGAGATTGCAAAGTCTAAGAGTTGCTACAACTCTATTAACTGGCTAATCTAAGCTCTAAATGGGAACATTAAAAGAGGAATATAGACCTCTTTCAAATAATAGAAATAATTCTTTATTTGACAAGTTTCTTTTACTCCTGGTAAAGGAGTGAAGGGTGTACCTTCCCAAAATATGCTAGATTGGTATATTGATTATTTCAAGTTGAAAACAGTGGAAAAATTGTAGTTTCAGAAAAGACTAGCTGACCTGTCTCTTTCTGCATGGAGCAGGCCACCATGTTAGGTCTGGGTGGAGGGCAAATATGTGGCAAGGCAGGTAGAGGAAGTGAGTGGCTAAAGGTGGAGAGTGGGAACCACTCAGAATGCAGAAAAGAAACTGCAATATCAGATTATTTGTGGCTAGAGACTTTTCCCTAGAGGAAGCATGCACAGTGAGGAGCTTAACTGACCTGGGGCTCATTACCATCTAATTAGCATTATGGGTTTGACCCCCCCCCCCAGTAAGGTTTACAGGGAGGATTCTGGGAAGATGCACCTGTAAAAAGAAAACTGTTCTATAACCCCAACCTGTCAATCACCCAAAGTCAGGTAACAGCAACCAATCCCACCTAGGAGAGAGGTGGGATAAACTTGTGAGTATGTAAAAGACAGTGTGTGCTTAGACTTCCGGTCTTCTCCATTCACAGAGAATGACTGTCTCTCTCTCTGAGATGCACTTTGACTTTGCAATAAACGTTGTGTGTATGAGATCGCTTTGCATTTATGATCACTTCGTCATCGGCCTGACCCGCTACCAGTACTCATTCTTGACGCTGGGAACCGAGGACCAGGGAACATCAAGACAGATCTAACAATAAAGTTTCCTCAGGATACCAGGTTGCGAAAACTGCCGTTATCCTCAGAGACTGGGAAATGGAGGCTACAACAGACCTGAAATGAATATACTTACTAACTCCTCCTGTATCTCCTAGAAAATTTACTGCCCCCAGCCAGACTTTCTTTGTCTTGTCATTTCTTCTCAAATCTATCATTCTTTGTCTAAAAGCTCTAAAAGCATCTTACTTTGGCTACTTCAAACTTCACTCTCTTGTGAAGATCCCCACGTAAATGTAAAACTAATAAAATTTGTATGCTTTTAGTTTGTTAATCCATGTGGTGTTAATTTGGTTTCTAGATCCAGCCAAAGAACCCACATATGTGATTAGAGGGTGGGTCTGGAGGTGATCTCTGACTCCCCCACGCTAGTGTGCAGATTCTATACAACCTAACTTGCCTCCGTTTTCTCACAAGCCAAATTTAGCTCATTTTTGTAAGGTTCAGGTCAATCATTAACTTCTCCTGAGCGTCATCCTTAATTCCCGCAGAATAAGGGAAAAACCTTCCTTTCAATCTAACACTCTCCTTTCCTCTGTTTCTAAATAAATCACCACTTTTTACACTTTATAAAATGTGTCATCTCATTCTACTAGATTTCAATTCCTTGACTCAAAGAGATGTCTTATATACATAGGTAAATTTAGATCGTCAAGGCACCTGATACTGTGCTTAATGAAGAATAAATTAAGACATGATTAATTAAAGTAATATAGCAACAACAAAATGTCTATTCATGAGAATTGAGTTCTATTTAAAAGTTCTATTAGTGTAATTTCATTTGATAGCAAAATTTTGTTCTACTAAAGGGATAAAAGTATCTCTTGGAATTCCTAAAAAGTTCTGCCCCAATTTCATGAGTTTACTTGAGGAGCACACAAAAATGAGTTTGAAGAAAAAAATGGAGAAAGAAAACAGTGAGGAAAGAGAGGATAAAAACTAGGAAACTAAACAAAACATTGGTAGTGAGGAGGTAATAGAACATGTTTTAATAATTTAGATGATTGACAATTACATTATATAAAGTTGGCAATGTGAATGTGTATAAATTCTTTTACACGAATGCTCTCTTCTTAGTTCTTACTGAATTGTACATTCACTCAAGATCTGAATTAATAAAGCTGTCTCCTTGTGTGGAATATTTGGGAGATTTCACTTGAACAGTGTAATATTTATCTTATTCTTTCGCTAGAAAGAAGGAGCATGTTTCAGTTCGATGATAGGAAAAGGAAAATGATCCAGATTTAGGTAAACTGAGCTGCACACATCTAAGAAGAGGATGACAGAACTTCATTAAAAGTGTGGCCACAGAGGTGCGTCTCTCAGATATTTTTTAGGAGAAACTGCTTTAAGGAGCATGGCTGATTGACAACCACACTGCCACACTCCTGGATCCACCTAGACAGGAACCTGGAAGCCACACTTCCTCAGATTGTGTCCAGTCAATGACTGAGCATGGTGGTGGTGGTAGCTGGACCATATCTGCCTGACTAGGCAACTTTTGCTTTGAGGATTCTGCTGGCCTAGTTGAGACATGCTTAGTACTGTGCTCTGAGAGGGTAGGAAAAGCCCAAGTTTCTTACCTTCCTATACCATCCTTCCCCTTTTTTTTCACTAGTGTCAGACTTGCATAATTTTCTGAAGCCTCTAAATGCCTATTCCTGCTCCCTTTCCCTTTATGATTTACAGGCATTTCGCTCAATAAATCTAACAGATTTATAACCTTGTCTTGGCTTCTGTTTCTCAAGAGACTAGAGCTGAATGAAAAAGATATCCTTTTCGATTTTTTTATCCTACAAGCAGAGCCTCAGATTTAAGCCACATGAATATACTTGGGATTTTTCCCAAGGCCCCATGTTCCAACTTATGATTTACTGGAAGGAGATTTCTTCTTTCTTTTTTGTAGTGTCTAGAGCAGTGATTTTCAAATACTATTCTGAGAATTATTCTCAAGCATGCTGTATTAAAAAATAAATGCAAGGTCCCACCTCAAGGTCATGATATATAAAAAAGTATAAAATATACACAACAAAAAATCCATAATGCTACATATTTTAACTTGGTCCTCTAGGTTCATTTGATAAATAACCATGTGTACTGTGTTTCTATTGCTGCATAACAAATTATCACAAACTTAGTCACTTATAAAAACACATTATCTTACAGTTTCTATCGGTCAGGAGTCCAGGTTCAGCTTAGCTGTTTTTCTGATCAGAATCTCACAAGGCTGCACTCAAGGCATTGGCAGGCTACATTCTCATATGGAAGCTCAAGCAGGGGAGAATCTAGTTCCAGACTCATTCAGATTGATGGCAGTATTTATTTCCATGCAGCAGTCTACTGATATCCCCAATATTTCGCTGTTAACTAGAGGCCACTGTCAGGTCCTTGGAGGCTGCTCACAGTTCCCTAACATGTACCTCTCTTCACAGGCAGGTTGCAACATGGTTGTCTACTTCATCAAGGCCATAGGAGAATCTCTCTTTCCAGTTTGCTAAGACTGCACCTTGTATAACCATACATAAACACAGGAGTGACATCCTACCGCTTTTGCCACATATTACATAAAACAAGTTAGAAGCAAGTCATGAATCCCACCCACAAACAAGAGGAAGGGATGACTTACGGACTTGGGTCATTGTGTTTTACTACACAGAGTTTGGGAACCAGCAGAATTAAGCTAATCTGATTACCTTATGGTTATTAAGAACTATACATCATCCTTCTCTTCAACTTTAAAGGTGAGATGCAATTCTACCAGACCTAAAGAGGACCAGGAAGCAGGTAAGTGACATTCAAACAACCTGACTGCTCTCTATCTCCATAACTGATAAGTGTTTTCTTTATAGCCAAATGAGTAAAAAGAAGAAAAACATATTTCAGACCTCTACATGTTTCTGTATCAGAAGAGGACAGAAATCAAAGGAAAAGTCTTCCTCTGAACTGAATTCACTGCAAAATACATAAGAAAAGTTTAGAAGGCAGTGGAGCTCAATTGTGAATAACTTAGACTCTGAGTATGGTGAATTAGAATTTGAACACCTGATTCAACAATTACTGATTGTGTGACTTTGAATGAATGAATGAATTTCTCTTACTCTTTCTTTCCTACTCTGTAATTGGTGTAAGAGAAGTCACATTAAGTAATGGTTCTGAAGAGGCACTTTGATAATACAAAAAAAGCTGTAGTTCATTCTAACATTAAATATTGGCTATTATATTTGAAATTATATTGATTGTGGTTGTAGTCATGGTTAAATTTACCTTATGAAAAACAAAATGATGTGGTTTTTATATAAGTTCAAACTGCAGGCAAGAAAAAAGTTTATAAAACAAGAGAAACAAGTAATTAGGTGGTAATCTCAAAAATAATCCAACATTTAAAAGAAAAAATTAAAGGATAAAAATTAAGAAATAACATAAATAAATAGAAGTATTTAAAAATAGACAAATCTAGAACATATCTTATTAACTTTAAAAATACAAAACTTATACTTCTTATCCACTACCTAAATATTAGAGACTACTGTCTGAAATGTATTGAGGGAAAGAGACCATAACTCAAAATTCTCTACTCAACTAACTTGTTGCTCAGAAAAGAGCTAAAAGAAATAACTTATCACATATGCAGGTAAGACATATAACTTAGGTATATTCTTCCTGGAAGAATATTCAAACATAATCTAGATAAGTAATATGTGGTTTCAAATAAATAAACCAAAAAGTATGGAAAATAAGGGAGGAAGGAACTGTCTTTTGTGTCCAGTGAACCAGTTGAAATAATAGGAATATGTCTAAATAACTGCTGAAAATGTCATCACAATAGATAAAATAATAAGATTATGCATATAGTTCCTTTTTCTAATTATGTAAATTAGTACCTTAGATTTCTGACCAACTAAAGTGAATTGATTTGTGAAACAAATATTTTCTTTCATAAAAGGGTATCATGCTTCTTATTTTTCAGGTTAAAAAATTAGGTAAGCATTAGTTGAAGTATATGCTGAAAAAGTTTTTATCTCTATATAAAATGGAAGGAAGGAAAAAGCATAAGCAGTCATGAAAATATATGGCATTGAATTATCTTCTATGAAAAGACATTTTAAAATTTTTTACTAAAAAATATAATTTGTTTACAGTTTAAAACAACATGACATCGTAAGGTTAAAAATGAAAGCATAAACAAATATATTAAGGAGAAATGAACAAGTATAGTCAATATTAATATACAAATTAATATATATAAATTATATACAATTTAAAGGGGAAAACAACCAAAAAGGCATAAAATTTTATTTTATGGTAAAGGAACAGTCATTAAAAAAATAACCACACTTAACTTTTATATAACTGATAAAGTCAGAACACAGAGAAATATACTCAAGGAATTATTTTTAAAATAATTGCATTTGTCTTCATGGAAATCTTTTAAAATAGTAAAATGAGAATTTATTCATTTTACAGTATATTTTCTAATTTAAATTGAATAGAACATGACTAATTTAAATTAAATGAATTTATATAATTAAAATATTTTCAATTTCTTGAATATTAAAAAGTATTTTCTTATATAAATATTAGATCAAGGTGGAATTTTAATGTACTGTAAGTCAATATTTAAGAGTAAAGGCGGCCGGGCGCGGTGGCTCATGCCTGTAATCCTAGCACTCTGGGAGGCCGAGGCGGGTGGATCGCTCAAGGTCAGGAGTTCGAGACCAGCCTGAGCAAGAGCGAGACCCCCATCTCTACTGAAAATAGAAAGAAATTATCTGGCCAACTAAATATATATAGAAAAAATTAGCTGGGCATGGTGGCGCATGCCTGTAGTCCCAGCTACTTGGGAGGCTGAGGCAGAAGGATTGCTTAAACCCAGGAGTTTGAGGTTGTTGTGAGCTAGGCTGACGCCAGGGCACTCACTCTAGCCCGGGCAATAAAGCAAGACTCTGTCTCAAAAAAAAAAAAAAAAAAAAAAAAAAAGAATAAAGGCAAACAGACTAAAATTAATTGAATTTGAACAAAGATAAGTTCACAAACCTAAGTGTTTCCCTTATTTAAAAACACAGATGAAATAAATTAGCTAAGCTAAATAGACCAAGGGAAAAAGAAAAAAGTAAACTAAATAAATTAATAAGTTGAAAGATGCAATAGTCAAAAAAAAAGTAGAGGATATATTTTTTAAAGTAAGCAATATTAGAAAATATCTGGAAAACTCAGGAAAAAGTAGAAGAAGAAGAAAGGAGCTCTAACAATATATTGGACTTACACAAATATATACTACACAAGAAATTTAATGTTAATTACAATTTATTAAAAAATTAATGGCTTTCAAAATGTAAATTATTAAAGAAAATGAAAAGAATTTACTTTAAAATAATTAAAAATGACAATGAAAACTTTACCATTAAATGTAGAGAGGATGATCCCTTTTAGTTAATAAAATATTTAGGCTAAGATTTAATGTAAATAATGTGACCTTGCTATGATATTAGGTTATAATTGAAAAATAATCTTCAGCCCTTTAAAATACTTATCAAGAATATAAAATGACATTAAAAATGCTTATAGGATACGGTCAACTAAAAAAAGTTAAATAAAAGATTTTAAATCATATATTTACTCTAACTGTAAAATTCAAAAGTTTATCATAGATTTTAAAGACTGAAAATAACATCCAAATGTTCACAGTGGCTGCGAATGCATAATAGAACTATGGGCAGTCTTTTTCTTATATTTTTAATTATTTTCTGAATATTCTTTGTTACATCTTGTTAAAGGCATTATTCTAGGTCCAACTCATACAGCATAAAAAACAAAAGGAAAAACAAAATAAAGCTCTACCTTTTGGAGTTCTTATCTCATCAGGGAGATAAATATGTGCATGCATGCATGTGTGTCTTGAGGACTGACAAATGTTATGATAAAAACTAAGTTGGGATACAAAATGATGTGAAAGTGCCAGGATAGATTTTCTCTGAGGATTTGACATTTAAGCATAGAATTTGAATAATTTGAATATATTGAATATTGAATATATTGAATATTTGAATATATTGAATATATTGAATATATTGAATATTTGAATATATTCTATTCATATGGCTCAATGAGCCATATGAATATTTGGTAGGTTCATTTGTCCTGACTGTGTTTGGAGGTTTCAGGAAAGGTTCTGTGGAAATAGAATTGTAAAATTGAGTCTTGCCAAGTTAGAGCAAGTTGGTAATACTCAAACTTTTCAATGAAACTGCAGAGAAATCATGCTTTAATAATAAAGACCATGTCCCAGACATAAAGCATTTGACATCGGACAAAAGACAAAAACAAAATAGACCCACCCTAATCATGTCTAAAATCAGTTTTTCACATGAGCAACATAATCTGTCAGTAAATTAAGTGTCTATTGGAAGAAAACTTATAAAACTCAATGCCTTTCATGCAGAATTCAGTCTCTACATTGTATCACTTACAGTGTCCTATATACAACAGAAAATTACTAGCCAAAGAAGGAATGTGATCAAATAACATTCAAAACTATCACATTTTATACTCCACTTTTGAGGAATCATATGTATAAAATATACTGAAAATTCTATGAAGTCTACAGGAACTGTGGAAGTAAATTTGTTTAACCCAGTATTTCCCAAACTTATTTCATGATGGAAAACTTTGTCATGAAAACTTAAAACTCTTAAAATATGAACACACAGAATAAAGCTCTCACTCATTGTAATATATAATAATCCTTCTAGTTGTTTAATTTAGTTTCAAGAAAAGATGTAAGTTGTAGTGTCTTTCCAAAAATATTTAAAAATATATCAATGTAGCAGTCTACCATCTTCCAGAAACATCACATATAAAGGAAGCACCTTCTATTTAGTCTCCTATTATAGGCACGTCTATACCAGATTATTTCTATCAATAAGCATGAAGATTTTCTGCATATTTTACATTTCAGTTGTCAACTTCTGACCCAATGTTTTTGTATGACAGAAATTTATTTAAATTTTCCCAAATGTTAAACACCATACAGTATTACATTGGAACACATGTATAATCACATTTACAACAAAATGATGTTTAAGTTTTAAATGTGGATTCCTCAAGAGAGCTCCTGATTGCTCTCTTTTGCATTTTTTTGCTTAATCTCATATTATTTTCTCTTACTCTAGACCTTGGAGAACATTATGTCCTTCAGAAACTTTTTGTTTTTGCTATTGTTTATAAAACTTTTGGGGACCACGTATATGGAATTATGACAATTAATTCTAACTCAAACTACTAAAATATAAACGAGGACAAATAAGTACCTAAATTATATATTTATATAAATGGAAAAATTTGGCACTTAGCTTTTAAAGATATGTATTTGACTAGTTCACATTAAGAAAGGAGGAAATAAGAAGGTTATTATTAACTCAGCAAATTCCAGAGGAGATCAAATAACTTCCTATCTAGTTAATTTCAGAGAAGATTAAATAAATTCTTCTGGTTATATGCATTGAGATTTTTTGGTCTATATATTTTTATGGCAGAATAAAGTCTTCCTTCTTCCTTATAAGGTGAAAAAAATTATAAACATGTCTACTTGGAGAGAATATCCCAAAATGCTCTCAGTCTTATTTTCATGTTACTATATCCCCAGTCTGCCAGTTTGAACCTAAAATGGGAGTCTGTATGTCACTATGACCTGTAAACTTACTTAGTATTTTTATTTGAGAAGGATATCCTTTGGTATAGAGATACCATTCTGCAGAAGAAGCTATCCATAAATAATATGGATGGGTGACCATGACTTGTGGAAAACAAATGGTTTGAAAGAGAAGGACTCAAACAAAGAAACAAATGAATATTAACTCATTTCTAATTCACCTCTTAGGAAAGACTTGAGAGACAATGTCATTAGTTGAAAAAGAAAATAGATTGCTGTAACAAGACAAGAGCCAATTCTAAAATTGATCATCTCTAAAAGTGGTACAACCAGGCATTGTGTTTCCCCTCATGTGACATGATATAAAGTACACAGTACAAGCTCTGAAGTACAATTGCCAAAAATATAATCAAGCCTTTCAATCTAACTTCTAATTTAGAGGAAACATGGCAGACAGGAAAAGCAATGTAAGGTATACTACAAGGAGGCAATATAACATAAATACTGAATGTAGGCCATAGGAGACAAAGATGTGATTTCTTAAACAAGCCAGTGACAGACAAAAGGAGAAGAACAATGAACAAAACTAAAAAATACTTTATTTCAAATTTGTGAAAATCAAATATAAAAAGTTATCTGAGGACAGTTGCGAGAAATGGAAAATGGACTTGCTATTATAATATGTTAAGGTACATTCGTTAATTTTGATGGTGAGATTATAGTGTTATTGCCATATCAGAAAATGTACTTAGATTTTTAGGGATGAAATAAAAGTATTTAGGGTTAACATGCAGTTAAATTACTAAAATGCTTATTAAAATAGAGACATTTCACAATAATAAAAAGGTTCAAAAAGATAAAACACATCAGAGATGATGATAGTTAAATCTAGAGAATCATTATTGAATGTTCATTATTCTGCTCTCTCCACTTTTAGGCAATCTGTATTATCAAGTCTTAGACGATAGGCAATGTGCCACTAAAGAAGAAAGAGAGCCAAAAGTTAAATTGTGGCATATCACCGATTGTGACTGCATCCCTGCCTCAGAGACGTTAAGAGCTGAAAAGATATGTGTGCTTAGAATCAATGAAATTTGGTATGTTTGGAATTTTTTTATTTAAAAAAGAGAGAAAAAGCAGAAACGAGTTTTTAGAAGTTAGCAAATATGTGTAAGAGGTGCAGCTAGAGTGAGAGTCAAAAAAGTGAACGATCTTGAACCTTTTGAAAAGACTCCTCCTGGTAAAAGGGATAATTGTGCCCATTGCTAAAGGAGATAGCAGGTTAAGCCATGAAGTATTCTGGCTTGTGCATTCATCTGGGGAACCGAGAGAGGGCGCTATGACTCACAGCTCACTGTGCTGCTTGGGAGGCACTTAGCAATTAATTACTATTCTGGTAAAGCATAATCAAAAGTGCCCCAACTCCTACATTCCTGGGGAGGAAAAGCCCCAAGATAAGTAACTTTCTCTGGAAGGATCCAAAAATTTAGTAGGGGAAGAACTATAACAAGGTAACTCAAAACATGGATCTTGTTTTTATCTGTACATTTTCTTCTTTTCTTTCTCTTTTACAACCTCAGGAGTATTCTCTTTTCTTTACTTACTCCAAAGCAAAACTAAACCTTCAAGGAACCAACCTCCCACCCTATATCTGAACAATTAAGTAACATTGAAAAATCTTGCCTGTAGGGGAAATTTATATATATATATATATATATATATATATATATATATATATATAAATAATCAAGCCTAGATAAGCCTGGACCTAGGAGAGAGGAAACAGAAGTGGACATTAGGGCATGGCCTGGGCAAAGAGGACCAAAGGTAGAAAAAAGTCAAAGCTTTTCTTGGGTGTAGGCTTTGTCCACACAGACCCAGTACCTGTGGACAACCTATCATTTGACAGTGCAAGACGCTTGTCAGAAGGAAGGGACTATGTGTTCCTAAATTGTTGGTAGGGACAGATGATTTTCCTAAAACAGAATATGCACTTGGCTCTGACTTCTTTTCAGGAAATCATTAGTGCTAGAGAAAGGCTAACTATATGTTTTGGTAACAGAGTCAGGAGAGTGTGATTGGGGTGGGACTGATCTGCACACCCAGAGGTTGTTGGACAAGGAATACAGAATTACAGGCTGTCCAAAGTCATGTCCGATGGGGTTGTCTGGGAAGTCTAGGAGACCAGAGCAGAAAGCCAATGGAATTATTTCCCCTGATGTTCCCAGTTGCAGGAGGAACCCTGCAAACTACCGATGGGAAGAAAAAAGTATCAAGTAATTAAAAGCAAAAGAGTTCATCAAGAAATCTGTGAAAACCTATTAAAATGCCCCAGTAGAGAAAGAATCATCTCTAAACATCTGGCATGCCCAGAGAACTCAAAACTAGCATACTATAACACAAGTTCAAGTAAGAACTCACCCCTCTGCCTTTTACCCATTTCAACCTTTATGGGAAAGCTAAACAATAGGCAGTGAGTAGGGGAGTTGATAAGTACAGAGCAAAAAAGAGAAGCTAACTTTGCCTGATTTTCCACTGTAATCAGCAGAGGCTTAAATTGAAAAGAGGAGAAGATTTAACACAAGTGAAGATCTTTGTGGTTTAAGGTGACTGCACAATTGTCTACTATCTAAACTTAGGTACAAAATTCATGACTTTGCTGTAGTTTTTATCCAGGGATAGGAGAACATTATCCCTACTGGATGAAGTTTTAAGTGGAAAAAGCAGACAAACATAAAATCTCAAGCAAGAATCATGCTTTTATGATATATTGTTATATATGATTACTGCTGTTTCTTCATCTGGAAGAAGTTCCAAATCTGCTCTTCTCAGGAGTGGGGTTAAATGGGTACAGGACAGCTTAGCCCAATCCAACACTGAGATGACTAGTTGAATTTCTCCTAGGTGAGTTTATGTTCTCAGGGTGCATTTGCTGGGCTACCAAAGTCAGTTGGGATCCTGTTGGAGCTAAAAATAAGATTTCTCAATTTACTCTCCTTCCCAGGTTGAGGGTTCTGGGAACATAATTTTGCCTGATAAACCTGCCACGGGGCTGCAGAATTTATTCCCTGAGTGAAGTAGTTGTGGGGTTAATGCCCTGTTAATATTGTGTATCTCATTAACTCTCAGGACCTGAAAAGTGAAGCACATCAGGGACTAAGCACCCCACAATCTCTGAGATTCGGAAGCTAGTGAGAGGCTGCCTGAATGTAGTTGCCACAGGGAAAATCAAGTTTCCCCAGACATCGAGAGCCTTCTACATGAGACTGAGCAGGATAAAGGATTCAAAAGAACTGATATCTCTTTGGAGATTTAATTTAGTAAGAAAAAAAAATATTTTAGGACTTGAATTATTTTAGATTTTGGTGTCTTTTGTCTTTAATCTCCAAAGAAATTTAATCTTCAGGATATTATTTTTTTCTAGGAGTTTCATATGATATTAAAATTTGGGGCATCTCTGCATAGTTGGTTTTTGTTGTTGGAATGTATGCATGGATTAAAGATACAATTGATAATTTAAAAATCAAGGGAATTTTTTCTACATATAGAGGATGGAAGAGGGAAAGACTCTGAGTGTTAAAGATTGAATTATCTTTATTAGACAGGTTGTTAAAAGATAGGGAGTATACATGAATTTTTAATTTTCAACTCATTGCAATCAATTTTGCCTGGAGAGTGAGGAAGACATTGGAGACAGTAGAAATAGAAATAGGGAAACCAGTTCAGAGGCTATTGCATAGTGTCTGTGAGAGATGGTGGAAATAGGAACTGGAGTGAATGAATGGCGATGGATGGCAGGGGAGGAGAAAGAAAGGGAGGGAGGAAGAGAGGGAGAGAGATATTCAGGATTCAGTATAATGATCTTGTAAGTGGAAGATAAAAATAGGGAAAACTAGGATGATGTCCATATCCCCATCATGCAAAATTGGGCAGATGTAATGCTACTTACTAAAACATAGACGATTAGGGAGATATGGACATGGATTTGGACATGGTGCAGAAAGAGATAATTAGATCATTTTGTGATTTATTGAATTTGAGGTGTCTAAAGTATCTGTGACACATGCATGAAACTGTCTTACATGTTTTTCAATATAGAGGACAGGTTCTCAAGGGAGATTTATCTTGAACATGCAAATTTGGAATTTTAAATAATTGAAACCATGACAATAGACTAGTATGACTCAGTCTCAAAGTATACAGTAATAAGAGGAAGGGAGTCTCAGATAGAATTATGATGAGACAAGTGTTTCATGGCAGGGCAAAGGAAAATTGTTAAAGGGAACAGGAGGAATGACGAGATAGAATTATGTTTTCCTCGTGGCTTGATAAAACCTCATCCCAGATTTCTCCCCACGATGATCCTGCAAAGTCCTAGAGTTATTCCCTAACCTCAAAAAAGGATTTCTTCAGTTCTTCCATTAAGAATATGCTTCAAGCTAAAATGTAACTCCTGTGTATTTTACTTGACATGCTCTCTGATTAAGTTGTCTTGCACCTTCTTCCACCTACCCCATTTATAGAGTATCCTCCTAGAGAGCAGTGAATAGGTCTTCATCATCATCACCAGACCTTCCTTATGTTGTATTTTTGAGTTCCTTACTGTTTAAACTGCCCCTCCTAAACACATGTGAGGTACTCAGAGCAGGGATTCAACTGATGTTACAACAAATGTTTATTTAATATTGTAACACAGGAAGCACTGTACTAAAGCTACTGTGGGTGCAGAGATGACTTCCCAGTCTGCTTTAGGGGTACTCAGTCGTACTGGAGACTAAGACATGCATGTCATTGGTTATTGGAAAACCAAAATTGGAACAGTGCCCTGTAATGGAAAGGAGGTTTGCCCCTATTTTATATATGAAGAAAGGATTCAGATTCAACACCTATCATGCCACTGGCACTATCAAGGCTTTCTATATATTAATTAATGTTCACAACAATTTTGAGAGAAAGGATATTATCATCTCCAGTTTATATAGACAAAAGAGTTTGAAATGAGAAAAGGGGAAAGGACTCATCCAATATCACACAGCTAGTTAAGAAAGAAAATGCCATGAAGCTATTTTGGCTGGCCCCACATAAGCCATATCCCTTCTATTTACACAAAATGCAAAGGTTCTACCTTTTCATATTCTCCAAAATACTCCAACACTTCTGAATAATTAAATTATATTAATTTAATTTATTTGATGTAATTTAATTATATTTATTTAATTTATTTGGTTAAATTTGTGTAATTTTCTGAAATTGAAACAAGAACACTACTTAATGATGTTTTATGAACCAAGGGCCTTTTCTATTCTACTTGCTTTGGATTGACTTTGCATAATCAGTGAGTGGAAGAAATTACTCTAAATAGGCTGTTTTCTTGTTACTGATAAAGTTATGCATCTAGATTGCTTAAAAAGTGGTTGAATTCTTCTGTAGTATGGTGAGTGGGTGAAGAGTGGACTGGAAAAGAGGCACCAGGGCTTACATCTTACAAGGACCAAAATTTATAAAAGCAAATCCCAGTGAGCCTTGGATTAATACTCCATAGCAGTATATATTTTGCGTCATGTTTTACTCACACACACACACATAAACACAAAAATTAAGTTCAGGAAACTTGAATCCAGAATATGTTGGAAGTCTTAGATGATCCTTGAAGAAATATAATAAAAATTATAATAAATATGATATCATTATCTTACAGATTGATGATATAATTTTAAAAGCCTAAAAATGTAACACAGTGGAATACTCACAAACCTCTAAACTCACTGAACTTTGGTGAAGTGGGTATTTCCCAAGGTAATTTAACCAGGTAGTACAGTGTTTGCTTTGTTTTGTCTTGTGTGTTTGTTTGCTTTTTATACAATGAAGGACAATGCTGTACTATAACATATATCTCCCTTGCTTTTTATTTTCTTAACCTTCAGCAGAGTAAATTTAGAAAGATGTGAAAAATATCTCCCAATAGATGCCTAAAATTCAAATTTAAAATTACCTGTAAGATTCATGGGTTCTAACTGTGCTTACATTTAAGATATAGAAAACTGTAAGAGATGCCTCTTCCATCCTAACCATAAGAAAAAGCCAAGTAATCTAAAAATCTATAATTTTCATGAACCTGTCAGAGAGATTAGGTCACAAGTCAATACTGAATTTCAAAAAGTCAAAATAACCCTTGAGAAGAGGAGGGACCACAAGCACGTTCACCTTTGACAGTAGTGGTAGGAAAATGAGCCAGCAGAGAAGCGTGTTAGAAATTTAGTTCACTAAATTTTAGAGAATTCATAAAGGCTGGGTGTTGGAGTCCCCAAAGCAGAGCTCTTTTCCATAAGCCTCAGTTGGGGACTCAGACGAAATACCTGAGGCACCACAGAGTCTGCAGAAAGCCCTGTCCATGCCATACATGTGCAGTGGGTAATTGGCTGCTACTGGAGAATAGGAGAAAAACAACACCTATATATTAAGTAAACAAACAAACAAAAAATTTAAAACATAGGGGAGGGGTATCCAGTGCTCTTTGCTGAAGAATGAGGCAAAAATCTACTACTTCTGGTGGAAGGGTAAAGACAAGATCTATTGAGGAATCTTCCCATCCACATCCACATTAGGCAAAGATCCACTGCTTTTGAGGGGATTTGTAGAAGCAAAACTTCCCCACTCTAAAGGACAGAAAAATAATTGGTACTAGATAATGCACTTGTACAAGGTAGAGACCTGGCACTATTGATGGAAGAAAAGGAATCTCTCCAGCTCAAGTCCTACCACAGGTAGTAGGCAGAGTTTGGCTGCCAGGGGTAAAAGGGATGGGTACACTGATGTCCTATCCCCAAACCTCAGGTACTCAGGTACACAGGTTCTGCTTAAGAGTGAGGTTAGACCAGGAGAAATGAGAACACTCACTGTTCCCACCATGAGTCTAGTCTAGCACTGAATCATAACGACAGTGTAACACGCTATGTACCATTCCACATAAATGATCCAAATGCTCCACTTAGAAAACAGAGGTTGTCAAATCAGTCAAAAAGCAAGATTCACTTCTATACTGTCTACAATAGAAGTATATTACTTTAAACATAAATTCATAAATAAGTTAGAAAATAAAAGGTTGAAAAATATATACAATATAGCTACTGATACAAAGAAGGTTGAAGTGACTTATTAATATCAGAAAAAATAAGATTATTATTATGATAAAGGGGTCAATTTATCAAGAAGGCATTGTAATTCTTTTGCATTTTCCAATTATGTAGCTTTTCAAAGAACATAAAAACAAACATTGGTATAAATGACAAATAGAAAAATCTACAATTACAACTGGAGTCTTCAACACTCCTCTCTCAGTACTTGATAGAAAAATTAGACAGAAAATCTGTAAGACTATAAATGACCTAAAAAACACTATCAAGAAATTAACCTAACTGACATTTACAGGACACTCTATCTGCAAGTACACATGGGATCCTCACAAAGGTAGATGACATTCTGTATCATAAAAACGAACCATAACAAATTTAAAATAATTAAAACAATGCAAACTGCCTCCTTTCACCACAATGTAATTAAACTAGACATCACTTATAGAAAGACATCTGGAAAATATCCAAATATTTGGAAACACACACAAAAAAACCCAACTCTACACAAATTTTTCTTGAAAGTAGAAGAGGAATATTACCATTATTTCAAAACCAGTGAGAGACATTAAAGAAAAGGAAATTACAGATCAATATCCCTTATAAACAATAAACATGGAAAAATAAACTATATTAAGATAGTAAGTCAAATGCAGGCATATAAAGAAAGGATGATCCACAATGAAACATTTTGTTATCCAAGAAGTCAAAGTTTAATATAACATTAAAAAAAATCAATGTAATTCACCGTATTAAGAAACCAAAAAAAAAAAAAAAAAAAAAAACATATGATCATCTCAAGAAATGCAGGAAAAAAACTTTTGTTAATATCTACCATTAATTCCTGAAAAAAACTCTCTGTAAGCTGGAAATTGAAGGGGACTTACATTATGACAAAGCATATCTATGAAAAATCTGCAACTAATATTCTGCTCAATGGTGTAAGGCTGAATATTTTCTCCCTAAGATAGAACAAAATTAAAGACTGCATCATCTCATCACTCCTATTATTTGGCATCACACTAAAAATGCAATAAGGCAAAAACAAAACAAAATATATACACACACAAATATAAACCGGGAAGGCAAAACCAAAATTATGTTTATTCACATATGATATGATTGTCTACACTCTTAGGAATCTACAAAAGAAGCTATACTACTAGATCTAATGAGTGTGTTTAATAGTTAACAGAATACAGAGTCAATATACTACATCTAGTTGTTTTTCTCATTACTATTATAGTAGTTAAAATTAGAAGATTAAATTTAAAAATATAATTTAAAATAGCATCAAAACCATAAATACTTAAGGATAAATATAAGAGAATATATGAAAGATTTGTGTGCTGAAAACCACAAAGCATTGACGAGAGAACTGTTAAAAAGACATGATCTTACTGTGATAAAAGTGTGATTAATACTGTAAAAATAGACATCAATGAACAGAATAGAATATAAAAATTAACCCGTGCATATGTAGTTAATTGATTTTTGACAGAGGTATAAAAAATTCAAAGAAAAAAAGATAACCTTCCAATAAAAGGTACTGGAAGAATTTGACAGCATAGCCAACATAATAAAATACTGTCGAATAATTTTTCTCACCATATTAAAAAACAGCTTGAGGTAGGTTATACACCTAAATATAAGAGCTACAATATAAAACTCCTAGATGAAAACAGAGGAGAAAATATTTGTGATACAGTGGTACGCAAAATTTCTTAGGACACAAGAAGCATGGACCATAGAAGAAGAAATAAATGAATTGGCCTTCATCAAAAATATAATTGTATGCTTTTAAAAAGACATTTAGAAATGTAAAGAGAAGCTATACACTGGAGGAGAATAATTGCAAGACAAGCATCTAGTAAAGAACTTGTAGACATAATTCAAAAAGGACCTTTACACTTCAATGATAACATTATAAACCATCCAATAAACAAATGGATGACAGATTAAGATTTGAACAAATACTTTAACAAAGATAGATATGGATGACAAGCACATTTGAAGAGATTCTCAACATCATTAGTCATCAGAGAAATGTAAATTAAATTTAAACGCAAATGAGATACCAAATAGAATGGCTAAATTTAAAAAAAAAGATAGTACAAAGTGCTGACAGAGGTATAGAGCAATTTGGCTTTTCATACACTGGTGGTGAGAATGCAAACGTTTGGAAAACAGTTTGGCAGTTTTTTATAAAGTTGAATCCTAGGATGTGGCAAGCCTGTTCCTTAATATATATGGAAATATATATATTTCGTATCCAGGAAATACGAAAGCATATGTTCACACAAAGTGCTATACAGAATGCTTATAGCAGTTTTATTCATAATAGCCAAATTCTGCAAAAACCAAACCAAACAAAACCCAAAATCTCTCAACTGGTGAATGGATAAAGAAATTCTGGTATGGAAACAACCCAAATGCCCATCAATTCATGAGTGGATTAGTAACTTGTGGTATATGTATACCATGGAGTATTACTCAGCTATAAGAAATAATGGTGATACAGAATCCCTTTTGTTCTCCTGGAGAGAGTTGGAACCCATTCTATTAAGTGAAGTATCCCAAGAATGGAAAAACAAGCACCGCATGTACTCACCAGCAAATTGGTTTCCCTGATCATCACCTAAGTGCACATTTGGGAATAACACCAACTGGGTATCGGCCTGAGGTGGGGAGTTGGGGGAGGGGATGGGTGTATACCTACATGATGAGTAGGATGCGCACTGTCTGGGGAATGGACACGCTTGAAGCTCTGACTCGGGGGGATGGGCGGGACATGGGCAATATATATAACCTGAACTTTTGTACACCCATAATAAGCTGAAATAAACAAAAAAAAAAAAAGAAAAAAAAGAAATTTGGTACAATCTTACAATTGAATACTACTTACCATTAAAAAGGATTGAATTACTGATACATGGAACCTATTAATTAACGTAAAAATAATTATGCTAAATGAAAGAGACTAGACACAAAGCCACATAATGTATGGTTCCATTTATATGGCATGCTGAAGAAGGTAAAACCATAGGTATAGAAATAAGACCAGAGATTGGCTAGGGGTGAGAGTTGGGAATAGAGTATTGATTAAAAAGTGCCATAATGGAACTCCACAGTGATGTAAATATTCTATGTTTTGATTGTGATGGTGGTTACATGACTGCATGTGCTTGTCAAAACTCTTTGAAGTGAACACCTACCTAAAAAGAATGAATGTTAACGTATTTAAGTTATACTTCAATATACAGGACCTATAAAAAAAGAAGCATGGATTCAAGCCATTTTTTATCTAGCTGTCCGACTCTGGGAAATCTATTTCTTAAAAAATGTCTATGAATCTTAGATTCCTTGCAAGTAAAACAGTAGTTTTAAGTTGCTAAGTAAGCCTACGTGTCACTTCTGATAATGGCAATTACATTAACTCTTACTCAGTGACTTAGCTGGACTAATTAAATGCACTTTACTGCTTTTTAACTTATTGATTGAAGGTTTTCATTCAAAATTTCCATAGCCCTTGTACTTCAGAGACAATATGGAAAGAAAATTTCGTGAGTGTACACCCAGGATTGTTGAATTACTAGGAACATTAAAATTTGAAAAGCTCATATCTTGAGTCCAGATCCAAAAATAAACTCGTTTTTCTATAAAGATGTACTGTCAAAGAGATTGAATCACGTTATTATCATGAAGAAAAAGTGGCCAGGGCTTGGCTAAATCCATATATTTATAGTTTTGGGATTTTCCACAAAAATATAGTAAGAGAATAATTAACTATAGATTAAGAAAATACACAAATCAGTCTTACTCTGGTTACTAACAGCAATGAATTCTATTGACATATGAAATTGTATTTGAGGTCACGTAAATAATTCAAAATATTGATCATTGTCTAAAATACAAAGAGTAATAAAAACTTTAAATAGAATGCAGATTGATATCTGAGCAATAGCATATTTCTGAGAGTAAATTCATATTTTATATTTACATATATATTGAGGCATAGCATTTTCTGTGAGGGGCAATATTATAGCTTCCAAGAGAAGTATTTTTTAATGTAAAAAAACCCCCTATTTTAAAATCCATTTTTCAGCTAAAACAACTCTTTGTGATCATGGATTGTGTATTTCTTCCCTGCCTCTTAAACTCATAGCACAGTGTCTGACAATGTATATGCTACATACATAATGTGTACAGTATATACTTAAATTATATTGTTTTTAAATAACAAAGGAAAATATGGACATTTTAATAATTTTTATTTACTAACTTCACATTCAACTATCTTAAGTATAAAGCAGCGCTTATATTTAGGGGCATGTGACAGCAATAACCTACCTTTGTAGATAAAATTAAAAATTCATTTTCAATATACTAGAGCTTCAAACAGTACTGTGACACTTAATTTTCATGAAGTAATAGTTTCTGAATATTAACTATCTGCTAAATTGCTTAAAAAATATGGAACTTTACGTGATTTTAAATTGCTCCTGTGGTAATTATCTTGATTTCTGGAAATACTAAGCTTCTTTCCACCTGGCTGATGATACCAATTTCTAGTTCATGCATTAAATTTGGAGTAAAGCAGATAATTGAGCGCAGTCATTCACCTCATCTCCCAAAATGTCAGATATAGCTTTGATTTTATTAGCTAAATATTTCTCAAATCTGTTTCCGTCTCTCAGCTCCTATCACCATTCTCATTATCTTTCACTTGCTCATTGAAAATGTTCTGAAGGCTTCTGATCTTGTTCATTTCAAGCCATTCTCCATACTCCTTCCAGAATTATCTGTATGCAATCCAAAATTTACCACTCGACACTACCTCTGATTGTACATCAGTGCCTTCAGATTCCACACAAGTTCAGGAAAAGTCTATAATATACCTTGTAGGCTCCTTCGGATCTGGCCTTGCCTATCTTTAGAATTGTTCCTAGCTGCTCTCTGCCTTGAGTACTACAGTCCAACAGGTGATTGTATATACACGTCTTTGCACAAACTTTATCGTTTCTTGCGTCTTTGCCACTGCTCATGCTATTCTTCTTCCTGGAACCTCTTTCTCCTCTAATCCATAATCTAACTCTGACTTGTTATTTAACTTTTCAAGAATTATCTTTTTGAAAATTCTCTTGCCATCTATGACCTCTAAATTTGGATAAACTATTTGAACTCTATACTTCCATAATATTCTGTGCCTATCTTTATCATTGCACTCACTATCCACAGCGTAGTACGATCATCTTTTCATTGTTTCTCTCATCCTCTTTATATTGGTGGAACCTCAAGGTTAGACACTTTATCTTACTTCCCTTACTATTCACAGTTCCTAGAATGGTGTTTGGCACATAACAGGAACTCAATAAATTCTTGTTGGATGAAGAAATAAATGAAGGAATATTTAAAGTGCCAGTTAGACGCTTGGGAAATCAGTTGGCTTCATATCTTACTTTATGAATTCCTCTTAACTAGAACACATAAAAAGAGTGACATTTAGGTATGTGAACAATACAATAGAATGTGTTTATTTCTAATTCCTAGAATAGCCTCCTACTACAACATAAGGCAGCAATTATATTTAAGTACATATAATAAAATAGAATGACAGCAATGATCTATATTTGTACAAGAAATTCAATTTTTTTCCTAATATACTAGAACATCGATAAGAATTTTAATACTGACTTTGGATAAAAGTTCTTGTTAATTGACTTAAATTAATTATCTGCTTAATTATATAAACGATATGAAACTTTCCTTGACTTTAAATCAATTGCTATTGTGATGTATTGTCTTGATTTCTGAAAGTGGTTTTTTTTTTCATTTTTTTCTGTAAGGCAAAGAAAACAAACATATAAAAAATTGTGGAGAAATCTAAAATTAAGTGTGCCCCTAATTGAGAAGTTTTTGTGCCACTCCCCCAGAATTGTGTTATTCAAGGTCAAATTATTTATAAAGAAGAAAACTGTTGCAAGCAAGTTTTAAAGGTACAAATTAGTTATAACATGTGCTGTGTTAATTACATCTAAAAATATTCCAAACATTTTTCTTTTAGCACTTAAACATCTGTTGGTATATGCAAAGATTCTCTTGGATTTCACAATAAATTAAATGATGTTTTCCTTGAAAAGAGTCTAGAATATGACAATAGACATATTGAGATTATTAATAATTGCCTGAAAATTAAGATAATTGTCTGAAAATGTTCATATCAATCAACATATTGCTTTGGTATTGATCAATGTTTTAGAATTTGTGGGTTTTATTCCTCTTGACACCAACATGCATTCTTACAGGCTTGTAAATGAACAATAGATACTATCAATAAAAAATTATTTGTGGTCTAACCTGAATATTAACAATCCACAGACTGACCAAAATTATTTGCAGTGGACTAGATTCTTTCAAAGGGTTATATGGTATTAATTAAGTATAGACATATCCTGTGTTCTTAATTGCTATTAATTGAATAGTAGCTTACTAAGAGACCATTTATAATATCAAAGCAATAAATTATGTTGCAGTCAATCATTACAGCATACAATTTATTTATTCTTCAAACAGCTCCTGACTATCTACTGTTGTCAGGCACTATGCTAAGCAATAAAGGAAGAGATACAATTTGAATGGGATCCCTGCCTAAAGAAACTCAGAGTTTTGCAGACCAATAGATAGTAGAAAGAAAATTGGAGGAAAAGAACATTAATCTTTACTCAGCCAATACAACATAAGCATTCAGAGAAATTAAAATAATAAAGGTAACTGTATAATAGTGGAAGAAGAAAAGCACAAAAATCTATACCACCATTGATTTTTAAAAAGTAAAAATATTTCAAAAGTTGGTCATTAATCAAATATGTAATCAGAATGATCAAGGTTACAGTGTATCAGTTTGAAGGGAGTGATGTTATTTGGAGACAGGCATACTTAAATGTCAGTGGACCAAAAAGGGCTATACTACTGCTGGCATGCCCAAAACCCTGAATTTCAGCCTTCAAGATATATTCCCCTAGGACAAACATTGCTAGTTTAAACAAATTGTTGCAGGTGGAAGGACAGGAGGACAAATTTGTCTTTCAGTATTTTTTTTTTTTTGAGATGTATACTTTCTTTCCCCCTTAATGTAGAATACAGAGATGGGCCCTAACCCCTAAAAGAGTAGTTTATTAATGGTAAAAGGAGGAATAGACTCCTAGTTTTGTGTGTGCTATTTTACCTCATAGGGAAGGCACAGTATCTTCATACCATTTGTCAAATTTCCATTTCAACAAGTTGTTGCTTTTGATCACCTATTGAAGTTCTAGTAAGAATTTTTAAGCTCTTACTACCTGAGCTGGCATCATTCATTTGATTTAGGGGAATTGTGTAAGTTTTTTTTCTTTTCTTGTATCTATTTGGAAATTTTTAAGAAAATTTGGAAAAGCTGAATTGGTGTTTACTAGAGAGAAATGATTTTGAACTGGAGATAATTGATTTGATTTTGCACACTAACAATTTCATTTGCTATTCAGATTGTCCATATCCTTGTGATTTTTTTTGTCTGCAATTGATAGAGGGGTTAAAATTTCTAATTATTATGTTTATTTCAACTTTTATTTATGTCCATTTATGAAGCTATTTTTAAGTACATAAAATTTAAAATTATATTGTCCTTATGCATTTAATCCTTTATTATTATAAAACATCTCCATTTATCTCTGGTAATGCTTCTTTGTTAAAGGCTACATTGTATTATGTTATTATAGCTATTTCAGCTTTTTTGAGACTAGTTTTTCCAGAGTATATCTTTTCACTTTCAAATTTGTGTTTCTTTTTGTAAGAAACATATAGTGGATTATTTTTACATTAATCTGACAATCTTTTTCTTTTAATTATGTGTTCTATTAATAGATTTAATGCAATTATTAATCTATTTTAGTTTATATCTACCATTTTACTATTTTTTTTACCCCACATATTTTCTGTCTTGCCATCTCTTGGGATAATCAAATATTTTTAGTTATTCCATTTTAGCTTGATTCGATTGTTAGTTACACATTCTTTTAGTGTACTTTTAGTGATTACCCAAGAGATAACAATATCATCCTTGATTAGCCAAAATCTAATACAAATTATTTTTAATTTACGGTACACTTGCAAACAATGCTAGGACCTTAACACTTCACAGCTATTTAAACATACTTATCTGATAACTTCCACAGATCATATGTATATCTGTTTTTATTATCCATTTTGTTTCTTTGGTCCATTTCCTTGATATGCCTGGTGACTTTTTACTGAATTCCAGGCAAGATATATGAAAATTACAGAAACAGTCTCCAAAGTAGATTTCCCTTATCCTCTGGAAGATGGCCAGAACGAGATCATCTTGCCTTAATTCTATCAGATATAAGGTTCATTTTCAGGTTTTATGATTCTGAAGACTTTGGGTTTATTTTTATTTTTAATGTATAGTCTCCCACACAAATAAATGTAATTAATGACAGACTCTAATGAGTGCCAGTTATTAATTCATTTAGCCAACAAATTTTCATTGAGTGCCTTTTTCATGACAACCACTATAACAGGTTATTGGATAGATGAGTGAAGAAAGACAAGTTTCCTGCTCCCATTGAAAGTGTATATTCTAGTAGGCTAGCCTATTGCTAAGAGAAAATATAAAAACCAACCTAACGGGTACAATAAACACTATCTGGGTGATGGGCACATTTATAACCATGACTGAAGCATTATAAAAGTGATCCATGTAACCAAAAATATTTGTACTCCATAATACTTTGAAATAAAAAAGTGGGGGTGTGATGTACTCTAGCCTTGAGCAAAGGCTTCTCTGAGGATATGACTTTTGTATATAGATATGAAGAATCAGTAGGAGTCAACCCATCAAGCTGTTAAAAGTCAGTAGAGTGAAAGGAAAAATATTCCAGGCAGAATAAACAACAAATGCAAAGGTCCTGAGGCAGGTTGGAACAGTAAGCTATGTAGCAAGTTTTTTAATCCCAATCAAAGCAACTCTTAATGATTTTCTCCCAGATTTAAGAATTACTTTTCAATCAATCTTTGTTTTCGGTATTGTAAGAAAAGTTCTTTATAAATTTTTCAGTAAAAAGTTGAGCAAAATCTGTTAGGTTCTTCTAGCCAGATGACATTTTAAACCAGAGATACTAAGCCCCATTGTAATAGCAATTTCAGTTTCTTCACGCTGTTTCTTATCTCATGTGGTTCTCTCTTTATTTCCGCCTCTCAGCCGGCTGCCTTTTCATCTCAGTCTGTTTTCTCGGATTGTTGTTTTATCTCATCTTTGAACTTGTTTCATGGATTCTGTGTTTTATTGAATTATATTGATAGCAAAACCCAGAAGCTGTGTTAAATTGCTTTGTTTCCTAATGTAAATCTACAAATAAATGTTCTTGTTCTGTCTCCCCTTAGTATTATATACATCTCATTCTTTTAGACTATAGAATTGTTTCATAAATAACATATCATTTATATTAGCTTAATCCCTAACCATTTAGAAAAACAAGTAATTCAACCTGGAATTGAATTATTCAGGACCAGAGAATCAGATTCTCTTGGAAGCTTGGTCTCAAGTCTAGCCTTTGATCCCATATCATGAGCTAGAGTCAAATAAGCAAACAAGGTAAGCAACACGTCTCCTTTGTTGAACTTGACTGACACACACACGAACACATACACACACACAAATTTTATTTATTTATGTCTGTCAAGTGGTTACAATAATTCTAGGCACTAGAAGGAGGAATTTAAATTTTACCTCATTGATGTCACATGTTTTAAGCCATTATCTAATCATTTTTAACAAAACAAAACAAGAAATAATAAGTAGAAATGCACATAATAAATTGTGTGTGCATAAAGAAAGTACCTATAATGGAACAAGCTAGGTTCTTCTTAAACTATCATATCTCAAAGAACTATTTTCATGTCATTTAAATACTGTGATCAATTCTCAAAAAGTTATTATTTTGATGAGTAATCTGATTTCCCAAGTACCCTAAATACCAAATTTTGAATACCAAAAAAACCAAACCAAAACAAAAAGATCCCAGTAACTGGAAAGTTAATTTTACCACATATATTTGCTTTTTCTAAATTTTGAATAATTTTGATTAACGCAAATCAATCTCTAAAAGTTGATAGCCTTTGATGAAGCCCATAGAACACCTGTCTGCTCTTGAAAAATTAAAGATAAAGCCCTGGCCATGATAAAGAAGGATTGCCCCTCAGGGGGCAAACAGACTTTGTCCCCACATCATCCCTTTAGTTATGACACCTCTAACCAGAGCCAGCTTAGGCATCTGGTAAAATTAGCAGCTCCCAACACAGCGGAAATCCTTTAACTCACAAATATCTCTCCCTTTAAAATCACCATGGTGCTCAGAATGCCACTTTGTAAAATTGATTAATTGTGCTACCAAGATTCTTCTATTAAATAGGCCTGGAGGCTATGTGCCTACTTTAAATCAATCTCAGTAAATAACTAGAGCACGTGCACTCAGTACTTCCAATGGGTAAAGAGATGCTTAATTCAAAATAATAGTCACTCATCACAGAATTTTAGGAATGGTGGAGTAATATTTTAATATATGTCTAAAAATATTTCTTGAACGAATTTTGGGAGAAGCAGTAATTTGGTTGCAGCCCAAAATATTCAGGCAGAGGGAACAGAATTGATAATCACCATCCAAAAGCAGCTTCTGTTCACGTACGTAAAATACATGAGGTTCTAAACAAACATATTAAAAACAGTTGAAACTTATTTTAGTAAATTATACTCTGGGGGTTTCCACCTTTAGATATTGAATATTAATTTATAGGTGATAAAATAAGCCCTGCTTTCATTCCCAGAAAAATAATATTAGGAAGTGCTCTGATTTCTTATGATATGATCCGCCCCTCATTGAACCATGTTACCATGAAAGTTAAAAGGTTATTATTTACAGATGACTGTAAACTCTCATTTTATTTTACCCATCATATTCCATTCTGTGCATCTTTTATGTCAATGACATTCCACTCTACAATGTAATAAAATTGTTATAAAAACATTGTTGCTAATTCAATTTATCTATTTCACTACTAATAAAATCATTTGAATTATAACTCATTAAAATTTTCCTTTTTTAGGTCTTTAAAAACATGAAAATCCTGTTGATATAGGAATGATTGCATTGGTTAGGATAAATATAAGAAAATTCTTGTGCACAAATAAAGACTGTGTTTCTATGCATTGCATTGTTTTCTTACAAAAATATGGAACTGGTTTTACAAATCTTTTAATTAATAGAATTTTAAATTAAAAACTGTATAGTTTTTATTTTTATGACTGAAATATCAAGAGAAAAAATAGAATGAACTTAATCTGTTTTATAAAGTTTGCAGAAAAAAACGTAAAATGTAGTTTAATGTAGCATCCTGTTTTGTTAAACTAGCACATAACATACTAAAGGAACTATGCTGATGTTCTAAATTGCAAACTTGGGGGTGAAGGACTAAAAGAAGGATGAGGGGATTTTAGCAGAGGAAAGAATCTCTCTTCATCACAGCTGTCAACCTAGGTGATCTGAATTCTATTTAGTAATTCCCTTCTGAAACACCATCACTCTAAATCACTTCAGTACTATTTCTCACCAAGCTGATTTTCCTTGATGAGATTCTCCTGCACTGTGAAGGCATCTTGCTGCTGCCCCACCTGGGGCAGCTACTTTTTTGTCATACCTCAAAGCTGCGGTGAAGAGGGCTTGCTTGGATGGCTGCCCAGGAAACCAAATAGGAATTGTGCTTCTTGTTGCCTTTGAATCACGTTTCTGCTTGGCCCTTGTAGCTGAGGTGGGTTGTGGGAGGGGTGAGTATAAAATCTAAATTTCTAATTAGTTGTACAGCTTGATAGGAGATTTTCTTCTTTGGTACATCAACTATAAGATGCAAAAAGTAGCTTTCATATTAGATTCCATAGACAATTACTACAGGATTGCTGCTCAGTTTCTTAAAACTTAGTAAATGATCAATATGGCCAACACTTGGATCATTGCTTATCTGCCACAAAAGACTACAAGGTATTAATACCGATTTCTTCTCAATTTAATGGTTTGCCCATTTTACTTGGTACTATTGTCTTCATTAGGCTTGCGTAGTATGAACAGCTTTCAAAAACCAAAATAATTAGGCTCAAACTAATGGAATAAATACAATGTGACACTTTACCAGAAAATATAAATACATACATCTATGATACAATGTCTATGGCTAAGCAAACCAAACAATACACTGCATACCGAATTGCTAAAAATTACACATTACTGACACATACGCCCTTCAAACAATTGTCCAAAAACCATTACTGGTATTTGAGACTGCATGCTCAGTGTATCTGTGTGTGTACACGAAGGCATTTATATACCCCCAAACACTTAAACCTGCCTGTATTTAGTCTTGGGTGATCTAATGTTCCAGTTTATTACCTTCATAAGCAGAGGAAGACATGGAGCTTGAATATTTTTACAAAAGATATCATCCAGTGAGCTTTTCCAATCATGGCAACATAACCAGAAGAAGCAGAAAAAGCCTGGGTTAATTTATTATTATTATTTTTAGCAATGTGTGGGAAATGCAGGGAAAATCTCTGTATAGGTCATCAATCTGCAAGGTACACCAATGGTGAACCTTTAATGGAGCAAAAAAACATTGTATTCCCCCTCCCATAAGAACTTCAGATAAAAAATTCCTTCTCGTTATGAAGATCTGCTCGGCTCTCACAGCACCAGCTTTCCTGGGTAGAAATTACGTTCTCTATCATAAGACCTAGAATTGTACCTTCAGAAAAGGAAGTAGTGTCCACCAGTCTGACAGGGGATTTATCTGAGCTACCTTGTTATACTCTACCTTGTTAGAAATCTGTTAATCTTCTGTCAAAAACAAAAAAGTCTGTGAGAATTGATGCAGCTTTCCTAGCGACAGGGTGACCAGAAATCTACAGATGGATGTCAGTCATTTAACGGATCGATAATCCCCAAAGTTTGGTGATTCTCCCCAGTTAAATTTGACCTGGAACAAAGATTTCCTTATCTAATACTATTTTATTTAGAGCTTGCTGCTTTGTTCAGGAAAGCACCCTGAGTTGAGAATGGAGATCTAACGCATTAGGACCCTGATAGTCTTAGGTTTCTCTTAAATCCTGGGAGACTCCTAGAGACAGGAGTAAAATGATACGGTGAAATGATCACAGAAATAAGTTCCAGACAAAAGTCTCAGCTTCTCCACTGATTTATGGCAGATCACATTATTGTTCTCTGAGTTAGTTTCCTCACCTAACAACGGAGAATATAATCCCTGCTTTATATGCCTCACAGGACTGTTAAAAGAACTAAATAAAGTGATTCCATGAAGGAGTTTTGTATACTTATGAAACACTATCTAAGTATGATCAACTGTTTGTTGTCTTGCAGGAAATACTACAAACTATTTGTGGCTGTTTTATTAACAGATCTTTTTCTCTACCTGGCAATAAATAATTTCCATTTAAAAAAAAAAAAAAAACTAAAAGATAAAGAAAAGCAACTATTACAAGCAAACTTGATTCATGAACTTCCTATCAAATTCATGATGCCCAAGGGTAATTGTAAAATGATAATACTCTGTTTATCTACATTTATGCTCATTTCATTCTACTGTCCTACAGTGCCTGTTAATATAGTTGATTTGTCAATTATTTTTTGGCCCAAAGCTTATTTCTTTGAAAATATTTTTTCAAAAGAATATTCCCTTTTCAAACTTAAGCATGAGGAAATGTCTAACGATTCAGTGCAGCCATTATAAAGCAACAGCCATATGCAGATCTGGACCATTAGAAGTAATAGCACAAAGGAAGGCCCAGAGGGCCTATAATTTATCTCTCTAATCAAGATAAATTTCTAAGCGCAGTGAGGTGTCATGTATTTTTATCACTATTTTTCATGGAAAAATTCTGATGTTCTTGATATCTCATGAGATAAAATTTATCATCTATGGAATAACTAATATCTGTATTTTTAGTAGCGTTTGTTTCCCTGAATTATTTTTAAGTATCTCATCTTTTACTGAAATAGAAACTAGGGTACTCTGATACTAGATTTCTGAAGAAAATGAAGACTTTCTACAGAAAAGGGAGGAGCTGTATCAGAGCTGATTCTCATCCTGACATATCACCAGCTTGCGATGTGATCTTGAGAAGTCTCTCATTTCTGGATATTAGTTGCCTCATTTGTAAAATGGGCAGCTTGATTTGACATTAGTGATTCTATGTTAAGTGAGTTCTAAAGTGAGTTAAAGTTCTAAGTTTTACTTTTCATCTTTTATAATTCTAAAATATTTGGGGGAAATATAAAAAACATAACATTATTCTACATAAATAATATAAGAAAATGCAGAAGAAAGGCTTTTTGCCTTTTCTTTTTAGACAACTATCCTGTGTTTTCAGTAGTTTTTCATCTGTCAGTACTTAAGCGGGAAGATTAATAGTTGCATTATTTTTGTGTGCAAGAGCTAATAGCCTCTTAATTGTTTTTAATGGCACATTTTAGAAGAGCCCTGTATTTTTCACATTGTATATATTTTTTAGAATAGGCCCTCCAATTTACCATAGCTCAGCATCAGCCAGTAAAAGAGATTATTTTTAAACTATTGAATTATTTTAGTCAGGCAAATGTGCAATTATTTTCACCATATAACTTTGGCTCAACTGTGGATAACATTCGGATTGCAGCTGATAGACTTGTATTCTTTCCAAAGGGACAGTTTCATACCAGGACAAAGATAAGTGTTTCCTATGTATGTAGACCAAAATATTGCTGTCTAATTTTTAGTGAATATCCTATAACGTGGAAAGAAAGGAAATGATACCATAATGAAACCTACTGAAGATTCAAGATGATCAGAGCAGATTGGCAGCAAATCATTTATTTTCCACATTTCTAAACATAAGTATTCTCCTTATCAATGAGCCACAGGAGCAAATAACGGCCGGGAAGCATAATCAATGGATAGATCTGGGAAAACTTGATTAAATCTAGGTTCCTCATAATTAGGATTGTGCTGGGAAAAGAATAGAATGGAAAGTCAGGTGGCCCCATTTCCATACTCGTTTCATTTATATTAAGAATTTATATTCTTAATATATATATTCTTAATTTCATTTATATTAAGAATGTTATGGGAAATCATTTCCTTTATCAAAGCTCTGTTCCGTCATATGGTAAGAGATATACCAATTCCCCAAATCTTACCCCATAGACATATCACCAGAATCTACTCTCCAGTAAGCATTTACCATCTCAGTAAGCAACACAAGCATGTCCAATTACCAGGTATTACAAGGCCCTATGTCATCTGGCCCTCCATTGCCACCTTGCCATCCATGCCGCCTGAACCTTGCATTCTCTGCACTGCAGCCTGAGTGCCGTTTTTTCCGTTTCTTGAACATATCAAGCTTACTCTCATCTCGGAACTTTTGTACTTGTTATTCTTTTTGCTTTGAAGACTCTTCCCTAGTTGGAAACACGGCTACCATCCTCTCATTATTTTGGCTTTAATTCAAATGTCTCTTATTACAGAAGCTTTTTTTTATCGTACTTTACTTCTTCATGATTAAGAGTTGCATGCAATTATTTATTTAAAAAATCTATTTAGTGTCACTATGTTCTCAAAAAGTATAATCCCCGTGGGAACTAGAACTCTCCCTGTCTTGTTCATGACCACCTCCCAGTATCAAAGAACACTGCTCATTATGTAGTAGTAAATTGATAAATGTTTTCATTCACTAAGGAAGGTGAGCTGAATAACCTGTAAGGTTTATCTGGCTCTGATATGATATAAGTGCTTGATATTTATATAAAAAGGAGAAATCATGTAAGTGGCAAAGCCTTTTCTATTCCCAGTCACTTTTTGAGGTGGCATCCAGCTATGAAATTTTGTAATTGTGAGTGCTTGCTGTTGTTTGTCGGTTTTTTTTTTCATTATTACCTTGGTTATTCCATTTTATTACTATTTTTATAATAAATTAAACAAATATTGTAGTAGAAATGGCAGGGAGACCAAGGGGAAGCAAGACCACAAAAAGACAAAATGCAGATGAGAAGCATATCTGAAAAAGGGCAGGGCATCAGTAAAGAAAGAAAGAAAGACCACATCAAGATGGCCGCCACTGGTGAAAGGACTTAAGCTCCTCTTTCACATAATGTTTAAAGAGAGTTGATATCAATCTACTGAGCTTATGATTGGTATGCCTTAGAGGAACAGAGGAAACTAGGTATTTACTGATGGCCACCGGATGACAAGGAGGAAACTGAATAGAAAATAATCCAGGGAAACAAAAAGGCAGAAGTGGAATTGATTATTTGACTGGAACAGAGCTGAAACACACATCCTTCCTCTCTCCAAGTCACAATACAAGGCACAGAGTTTTGAAGAAAATACATAAAGCCTAAACCTTGGATCTAGTGCATCTCAGAACTTTCTGTGTCATGTAGGAAAAAGAAATAAAATGATAGTACTATAGTTTAGGTGCATAGGTTCACAGCCAAAGTTTACCCTGAATCATCACTGTCTATATGCAAACTACATAATTAAAGTTGGTGTTTTGTCTATTCTGTTCAAAATTATTATATCATTAAGTGAATATATTCAGCAGTTCTGGAAAAAGGGATTTTGTCACCTGGCAATATCCCAGGGAACAGTTTCCTGGAAGGAACTATGAAATATTACAGGACTTAGTAAGCAACCTTGCTAAAGAATCTTAAAGAGAATGCAAGTCACAAGGCTGCAGGCAGATCCACAGACAGATCATCAAACACGGATCATAGAGGGCTTTCCTGAGAGAAGAAGAAAAATAACAGTTTACAGAGGAGTGAAAAGAAATATGGGTCACATCTTAAATCCTTTAGGCTTAAGGTTCCATTTTAAGCTTGGGAGCTTTCATGTTCCCACTGTCAAAATGTTCTGTGCTTTGTATAGAAACATCTTTGCCATCTAGAAGCTTATATCTTTATAACTCATTGGAGGTCCAGAAACAATTATGATGCTGAATGCTTGTATATTTCCTCAGTAAGAACTAACAGTTTCTGAGAGCTGACTATATATTGACACTCTTTCAAGTATTACATACATATTAACTCATTAAATTCTAAAAACAACCCTGGTGTGCAGGAATGTTATTTTTTGCACATTGTGGATGAAGACACCTAAGCTTAAAAGGCAAATGATCTGTTCTTTACACAGATCTCCATGGCCTGCCTCTTAACTCTTTACCACTTGCCAGAGTTTCTAATTCATTTTTATACAAATATATGATAATATTTTCCCATAATCCTCATAATATTCCTATGAGGGAATCAAAGTGGGTCTATTCCCATTTTACTGAGAAAATGAATATATAAATTGGAGAACAATGTTGCCCACTTCCTGCCTCTCGTAGCTACCAGTATAGGCAGAAATCAGAAGTTTTAACTTAATACTTTAAATTTTCTTTTTCCACCACATTAAGCTATAATATCTAAAAATCTACTTTTTCTATTAAGAAAGTCAGCTAGGTCAATGTCATGGGATTCAGTGAGGAAAAACTAATGAAGTGTGATTGTAAAATCCCAGAGAATTGCTGAACCCTGCAATCTGCTGTGCTTTCCCTCCCTGGCATGCATTCTAGAAATAAATAGAGAGGCATCCTGTGTTTGTTTGTGGAGGGGAGAGAGAGAGAGGCAGAAGCAAGCAGTGGGTGATCCATTATGCATTGTTTCCCAGAGTGGGACATGGATCAGGCAGCAGTGTCAGAGCCAGAATGTAAATATTCATGAGGATGTGGGTGGCTACCCAGAATAGGTCACACTCCAGGGAAAGGCATCCCACGCTTTCTTGTCACAAGATGCACTATGCAGTCACAGAGACTGTAACACCCTCCAAAGGGGGAAACCCTGGATCCCCTTAGAAATGTCTTTGGTAGCTTCTGCTCAGGAATAGTACCAAAGTCAGGGAGAGATGGACTGATGGAATCTGCAAAGAAATTTCCTTTGCAGGGAGCCAGAGACATGACGGAATTAGTGTTTCACACTGGGCTTTTTGCCTACGATTCTCATCATTTGCCTTGCCCGTAAGTCTGATGCAGCTCTTTCAAAACAGCCGCAGTAATAAAGCCAATGTTCATGAAAGTTTCTCAAACACTGCTGTAGAAAACACCTTCTGTGATTACTGTAATCTTGTTATTTTTCCTAAAGGAAATTACATCTGTAAAATAATGCATTTGAGGTCAAATAAAAATATTTCTAATTTCATGAAAAGAAATCTTATGAGTATTTTATAAGAACTCAGAGAATTCCAATTTGCTCCAGTAAGGTATATTATGCTTAAATAAATACTTATATTCTGAGACCATGAAAATAAGGAAGATTACAAAAGAATTCTGTTATATACTAACTGCTCAATGGCAGATTAAATATCTTAAATGTATTTTTAAATTTGTTAAGTACAACAAATAGTTTTTAAAAAGCATTTAAATATGAGTAACAGAGAAAAAAATTGAGAGATAGAGGGGCAGGGGGTAAGGGAGGGAGAAGAAAGAAAAACAATATTTTGTCCACAAAACAATGCTACTATTATGTGTAATGCACTCTGATATTTTCTATTTTATTACATTTTATTCTACTTGAGTCTATTTTTTCTGATATTGTTTATGACTCCTTAAATTGACCACATAATGCACCTTTCAGTCCCAATTTGCTGTGTGATAAAGAGATGTACAGAACTCTCTCAAATGAAACAACTAAAATGCTGAATCACACAGTAAAGACATTACATATTTCTTTATGTGATATATATTCCTGGAAAAGCAGCAAGTGCCAAACTTTGCTTTCACCCTAAATACATCAGTATAACCCTGGTTTTATTCATACAAATTTTTAGGGTATAGATGTAAGGGAATAAAGCCAAATGCCAGAAAATGGTATCATATAATAAGAAGTGCCCACAATTAGATAAAATCCAAAATAGTTATAAGCGAAGTGTAATGGTCAGTAAGAACTAAGCAATATTACTCAGTAAAGTAAAGCAAGAAACCCTAATACTAACACTAGAACAAATAAAAGTCTTCCCTGAGAAGTCAGAATCATAGATAACCCTCAAGCAGAATTGAGATCTGAATTCAGCTACTAGAATGGATCAAGAGATCACTAATAGATAATTTAAAGTGTTCCAGTTTTGAATCACTCCTTCCCCACAAGCAACTGGCAGATGCAAATGCAATTCTTATCAGGAGGAACTTAACTTCAACCTAAGCCTCAAATCCTTTCTACAGAAATATTTCCTAAGTAAATAAACAGCTAAGAATCATAAAACATAATACAAAGAAACAAACCACTATAAGTGAAAACCAGGAAAAAATAAAAAAACAATGGACAGTTTAATAAATCTTCATATATTGGCTTTTTTTCTCAGATACTGCTGAAGAAAGAATCAGTGAGGTAAAATATAGATCCAAAGACAGGATTCAGAATACAGCCAGAAAGCAAAAAATACAATGGGAAATATGACACCATAAGAGATACAGAGATTAGAGTGAGGAAATCTAATACATACAATCAGAATTTCAGAGGAAGATGAATGAGGGCGTGGGAAAGAGATAACATTTAAAGAATTAATGGTGAATAATTTTCCACTGATGAAAAACATTGGTCCATAGATTCAAGAACCCCAAGCAAGATATATAAAATGAAATCCACACCTAATCATAATGAAGTAAATTGGGGGAAAAAATGGCAAATATAATGGTAAATAATTGGTTAAATCTGGTAGGCTGAACCCAAAGGCCAGTGAAAAGTTACATGAGAACTTTCCCTTTAATCTGACCCCACCTGTTTTGAGGGCCCATTCAAATGCCCACCATTTTGGGGCCGATGCCATCTTGGCCTCAGCCTGTCTGTACGCAGACGTTAAACCTGTTAACCATCAATCGGCCTCTTGTGTTCCTCTCTCAGAATTTCTAACAATATCTAAGAGAAATGATTATATCAACAATAGTTATGTTGTTTAATTTGGGGAAAAAGCAGGCTACAACCAAAATTCTGAATAACAATAGAAGATAAATTGAAATAGGGTAATTAGACTAATAATGTCCTTGGGTATTTAATATATTTACAACAATTGGTTTTAGATTTCCTAAATTTAGTAGACTTGTGGAAAGGTCTGAGGTAATCTCTCAGATAACAAGCATAGAGTGTAACTTCTAAAAAATACAGAATGCAAGCATTTCAAGGAAGACAAGAAACAAGGTAGAAAAAGACAATTAAAAGTAAGATAGTAAGACATATATCACATGGAAATTTAGTACAAATTAATACAGATATATGAAAATCACTATAAATATAAACAGGTTTGTGGTGGATTAAATGTTGCTGCACAGTCTTTATTCCTCTCCTTTTGAACCGTAGCATTTATTTCCCCTTTTATTGAACTCTGGCTGGCTCTAAGGCTGCTTAAACAATAGAATGCAGCAAAAATGATACTGAGCAAGGTCCAAGCTTAGCCTTTAAGAAGATTGTGAGCTTTCACTTCCTCCTCCTTGGAACATTCACAATTGGAACTCTGCTGTGCAGAGCCCAGTTATGGATGTGAACAGGCCAGTAACTGCATGGAGAACTCCAGTGTAGGCACACTGGTGGAGAGTCCCAGAAAACTACCTGACAACCATGTGAATGAGCCTTCTTGTACATTCCAGCTCAGTGGCGCCCCCAGGTGATTGTATTCAGTGTCATGTGGAGCAGAAAAGCTGAACCCAGTAATGCCAGAGAATCATAAAAGATGATAAAATTGTCATTTTAAACCACTAGATTTTACAGTGGTTTGTTTCACATCAATGGAAATAGAGCAAAAATCTGTTATCATACTGAGATTTTAACACTTAAGAACACTTAAGAAAAGCAACTCCAAAGATGTACTATATTATACAAAGATGCTTAAAACTCTGTACTCTTCTAAACACTTATATATATTCGTTCATTCCACACAGCACCTCTATAATATAGAGGCAATATTACCCTATCTTATAGATGAGGGAAAAAAGAACAGAAAAGTTGTTAACTTGCCCAAGATCACCTGGCTCATACGTCTCAGAGCAAGATTTCAAACCCAGGGCCTGTGATTCTAGATCCTGAACAGTTAACCTCTGTGCATGCTGCATCTTATCACTTATTGAGCACTTAATATGTGTCAGACTGTGTTCTAAATTCTAAGTTCTCTACGCTCCTAACCATAACACCTGACTGTCTTTATTAAGAAGACAGTGAGATAAAAAAAATTAAACATATAAAAATATACATGACATCAATAGTAACCAAAGCAAGTTGGAATAGCCTAGATAATGTCTACCAATATAGACTATAAAGAAAAAAAGTTACCAGAGGCAAAGTGGATCATTACAGCATGATAAAAGTTTCAATTAATCAGGAAAATAGAATAATTCTAAATTTAGGATCACCTTAAAACACAGATTCCAAATATTAAAATCATAAATAGGCTATACTGAGAAATTTAAAAACCCAGCATTATGGTGCAAGATTTTTAACATAATTATTTCAATAATATATACATCAAGCAGAGAGCAACTCAGTAAAGTAACAGATTTGAAAAGTACAATTAAATAAATTAAACTTTATATAATCCATATATATAGAATGTTACACTATAATTAGAAGTTATGCATTTTGTTCAAGCTTATATTAAGCATAATAAAGATTAGCCAAATTTGGTATTAGACAACAAATTTCAAAAACCTGATGGATTTCAGATAACATTTATTGACCACAATGCAATTAAGACAGAAATCAATGGCATAAATATATTTAGAGAAAAACTGCATGCATTTAGCCAGTCTTACGAACAGGGAAGCAAAATCCTTCTTAAAAAAATGAGCAAACTGAATCCCACAATGTACTAAAAAGTTAATACAGTAAGACCAAGCTGAATTAATCAAAATTGATTACACATACTATCTCATTCTATTGGGTTGATGTAACCATTATACAAACTTATGAAAATGACTAAACTCTTGGATCATGTGTCCTCTTATCTGCAATAAGATGGTGATGATCTTTGTTGTATGTCTGTTATCTCATATGAGATGATAAAGATGACCAAATGAAAGAAAAATCAGTGACTGTAAGTGTGGTTTGTAAACTGAAAAGCACTGCAATAATAAGATATGTTATTTTATTATGCACAAAATTATTACTAATATTTCTTTTTTGCTTTTCAACTCATGTTGTATAATTTTCTGAACTTTTTAATCATGTTGCATTGTTAATAAGCTACATAGAACAATACAGTCTGGATAAGTTTAGCATGTTCTTAAGATGAAAATTTGAAATAGGCACGTATGAGAGCTATACATTTATATGTACAATCTAAAAATAATAAGCAACATTTTATATGTCACCTAGGTTATGAAATAATGATTTCCTATTACTCAGAGACTCATTGGGAGTCTTCCTTGATTATATCCTCTTGGCTCCCACTCAAAGTCAATCACAATTCTGAAATTTTTGTTACTTAATTTCTTGGTTTTCTTTACAGTTTACATGTATGTCTGTTTCCCTAAGTGGGTATGTATGTGAGTGTATAGTTTTACCTGTTCTTGAAATTTAAATTTGTAGAATCATTCAAGTTGTATATCTATGTGACTTGCTTCTTTTGTTTAAACTTATTAAGATCCTTCAATTGTGATACCTATTGATGGGGTTGGTTAATAGTTTACTGCTTTTTGGTGTTCTAGTATATAAATATACTATACTTTGTATCCATTTTAATAGTTATGAACATTTGGGTTATTTCAATTATTTTGTTCAACTGTTTTAAACAATGCTACTGTGAACATTGCCATACATGTCTCCTTGTCTCTGAGTATACGTGTACAAGACTTTGTCTAGATTTCATACCTAAAACTGAAATAATTGTGTCAAAAGTTGCTACATTTTAAATATACTAAGAAATCTCTAACTCATTCCCAAACTGCTTGTATCTATATACATGCCCATCAGCAATATGTGTTCCTGTTATACTACAGCCTCAAAATTAAAGTTATAACCCAATTTCTCAATTATTGTTACTTTGATGGATTTTGAGAAGGCTTCTTATTGAGGTCTTATTTTGCATTTCCCTAATTACCAATAAAGTTAAATAAATTTTCTTTTTTATTGATAATTTATTTTCTCTTCTGTGAAATGCCTCTTCATGTCTTATACCTACTTAATTTTTAATAATTTCTTGTTAAATTTTAGTAGATACAAAATAATATTTAAACAATATACCTGATATGCAGAATGATAATACAATAAACACTGCTATACTTAAAAAGAATTTCCTTTGAATTTTCTGTGTGTCCTGTATGTTCTTCCTGATCCCATTCTAGTTCCTCAACCACTAGTGTAACCACAATCCAGTTGGGTTTTTGTTTTCAGCTTCTCACTCTCCTGTATGTTTTTTTTAATATTGTTTTACTACATAGATGTGAATTATAAACTTTTCTCTCCACCTTCATGCTCAATAACACTGTTTGTGTTAGCGTTAGCTGGACTAGTCAGCATTACTCAAGAGAGTAATTAAACAGCATTAAGTAAAATGCGGCTGCTACTTACCCTTCAGTGAATTTCGCATATGTGCCTATGTGAGCAGCTGCTTAATTGCAAATCATTGCCAGCAATTCAAAGCACCAGCTCCTTTGACTTTGAGTTTTGCAGTTACTTTTGAACTGACTATGTGTTTTATTTTCTTTCCACTTTGTATTTAACATGATGTTAATCATCATGTCTATCTTCTGATTAGCATGCACTCCAGACTCTCAGTAGATCTCAGGTTCATCTGAACAATCAACATTGAGGTGGGTGCATATTCTCTTCATGTTTTTAATATATGGTTACACATATATTCTCCATAAACAACACACAATATTGGTTTATTAACTTATATAATTTAAGTACACATTTTCACGAAATACATATTTTATTGTTTATAGAGCATTTTATATGTATACATATAATGAAGACTGTATTTATTTTAATTTTTTATCTTCTATTGTATGACCATCACAATCTATTAAATTGTATATTAATGAACACAATAAAAATGCAGGTATAAATGTTAAAAAAGGATGATACACAAGACCTTTAAGGGAATATGAGCCAATACAAAGCCTCATGATGTTTCTTGTTACTGAAAAATTCTCTAAATTATGCTTTTCAATATTGTTGACTCCCATTCATACTCTTGTTAATTTTTGTTGATATTCTTATGTATAAATTATTGGATATCTTCATGTTTATAACTTATTAGAGACTATACATATATATAATATATGTTATATTTTCTATACATATATATCCTAGTCTATGTTGCATGTCTGTTAACCTTTTTTGCATATGTGAAGTTTTTATTGAATAATTGGAACAAATGTGGTATCATCAGTAAATAACTTTATTACTCTCTGTTTTTACTAATAGAAACTACTCCATAAGAGCTAGTATTTCCTTATCCTTTGGTTTCCTACGATCACTCTGTGATTGTACTTTCGTTATTCTGTGACAATTCTTGTTACACTGAAAAAAATTTTTTAAAAAGTCTTCTAGTCACTTGTATTCACAAAACAGTCTCAATCAAGGAATTTAAATGACCATTCCTAGGAGTTCTAGGTCCACTGTGACAGAGTAAGCTCTCTACAGCCCATGCCTGCTGCCAAATACAGCTAAAAACTCTAGAAAAAGTTTAAAAATTAACTAATTGAACATGTGGAAAAATAAACAAAAGCAGGCTAACTGTAAAAGAAGGATAAAATTTGAAGAAGTGACCTGCATGGCTAAGAGTTTCCTGTTTTGTTTCACTTTGTTTTTCTCTCAAGGCTTTGCCCTGAGTTTGAATATTAGTCACAGAGCTTTATAAAGCCACTGAAGGATAAAAGTCAGATAGAACCTGACAACTTCCTGGCTAGAGGAACCAGGGAAAGGAGTTCTTATAGGCAGAGAGTAAGGGGAGAATGCCAGAGGGAAGAGACCTAGAGAAGATGATCCACTGATCCTGTGTATCAGTCTTCATAGTTCTCAACCTAACCCCTGGGCCACACATACATGGGACACTTCCAATCAGTGAGGCAAAGGCTTAGAAACTGAACTGAAGTTTGCACCACAATTAACAGAAGGCAAGGCAGAAACTACAGCTTTAAAATAACTGGGTAAAATAAAAATAAAAACATTCTCCAGAGGATTTTAACAGAGGTCAGAGTCTATCCAACACATATTCACAATGCTTGGAATAAATCCAAGATTGTTCAACAAAGAACCATAAAAATGTGACCTGTTTTCAAGACAAAAGAAATAAACAAATGCCGATTAATGGATGACCCAGAGGTTGAAATTGTCAGACAAAGACTTTAAAGCAGCTATTGTAACTAGGCTCCAAGAGGTAAAGGAAAAGACACTTCAAATAAATGAAAAGATAATAATTATTAGCAGCAAAATAAAATATAAATAAACCAAATGGAAAATTTAATTTCTGAATTTTTTTAAAAATTAGTATGAATTACCTCATTAGCAAAATATAGATGAGAGAGAAAAGAGTCATTGAAATTAAATAAATAGAAATTGTCAATTATTTTCCTCCTACCAAAAACCTTTAGTATTTCTTATAGTATAAGTGTGCTGGTTCTTTCAACTTTTAAATGTCTAAAAATATCTTTATTTTGCCTTCTTCTTTTAAATACATTTTGCTAGTTATAGAATTTTAGGTTGATATTTTTTCTTCCAGACTCTAAGAAACGAAGATGGTTCACAGTCTTCTCATTTGCATTTTTTCTAGTATAAAATTTGCTAACATTCTATCTCATAGTTCTTTTTATGTAAAATTATTTTTCTCTGGATGCTTTTCAGATTTTTTTCTTCATAATATATTTGAGCATTATAATGTGCCATTTTCCCCCAAGGGGTTTGTTAAGCATCTTGGATCTTTGGGCTTATAATTTTCATCAAATTTTGATCATTATTTCTTCAAGTATTTTTTCTTTCCCCGCCTTTCTCTCCTCTTATTCAGGGACTCAAATTAAATGTATATTAGGCTGATTAACATTGTCCAACAGTTTATTGGTTTCTGTTAATTTTTTTAGTATTATTATTATTCTCTTGTGTTACATTTTGGATAGTTTCTTCTGCTATCTCTATTGCTATGTCTTCAAGTTCAGTGATAGTTTCTTTTGCAATGTCTAATCAGCTGTTAATTCTACTCAGTGTACTTTCATCTCTCGAAGTTACATTTGGGTCTTTTTTTTATATCTTTCATATTTCTAATTCATTTTTTGAACATATGGAATACAGTTATAAAAACTCTTCTAAGGGTCTTATCTGCTAATTCTAATATCTGGGTTAGTTCTGAGTAGACTTCAACTGAAGCAGTTTTTCCAAGTTATGGATTACATATTTTTTTTGGTAACTTTGATTAGATACCAGACATTGCGAATTTTAGTTTGTTGGGTAGTAATTGTTTTGTATTCTTATAAATATTCTTGAGCTTTATTCTGGGATGCTCTTAAATTAAACAGTTGATCCTTTCAGGTCTTGTTTTTATGATGTTAGGCCAGTCCAAAGCAAGGCTCAATCTAGGGCTAAATATTTCCCAGTACTGAGAAAAGACCTTTTTCCTAATTCCTAGGGAATTATGACTTTCTGGAAGGTGAGAAAGAACACTATTCCTACCCTGTCTAAGCACTGGCCACTATTCCATATAATGTTTCATTTGGCTTTTTCCCTAGATTTGGGTAGTTTCCTCACACCCATATGTTAATCAGTACTCTGTTTAGTATCTGAGAGAAAGCTTTTTTAGATATCCAAGGCTCTATGTGTAGCTTTCTCCTCTCTGCCACTCTGCCTCATAAACTCTTACAGCCTTCATTTCCCTGGACTCTCAGCTCTCTCTTATGAATTCAGAGAGTCCATTGGGCTTTGCTTCACTTCCTTTTCATTGTGCTACAGTCTGGAAATTTTCTCAAGGTAGCAATCTAGGGGCAATTTTAGGACTCACCCCATTATTTATTTCCCATCTCTTTTTTGCCTTGTATTTAATATCTTGAAACAATTATTTTGTGTATTTGATGGGAAAACTGGATAGCCACATGTAGAAGACTGAAACAGGATCCACACCTTTTACCTCTCATAAAAAGCAACTCACGGTGGGTAATAGACTTCAACATGAGGTGTGAAACTATTAGAATTCTAGAAGAAAATGTTGGAAAAACTGTTGTAGACATTGGCCTAGGCAAAGAATTTATGAGGAAGACCCCAAAGGCAATCACAGCAACAACAAAAATAAATAAATGGGATCTGATCACATTAAAAAGCTTCTGCACAGCCAAAGAAACTGTCAGAAGAGCAAACAGACAATCTACAGAATGGGAGAAAATTTTTGCATGCCACACATCTGATAAAGGGCTGATAACTAGAATCTATTTAGAACTCAGGAAAATCAGCAAGAAAAAATCATAAAATCCCATCAAAAAGTGGGCAAAGGACATGAACAAAAACTTTTCAAAAGAAGACAGGATAATAGCCAACAAACATATGAAAAAATGCTCAACATCTCTGATCATCAGGAAAATGCAAATCAAAACCACGATGAGATATCACTTATCTCCAGTGAGAATGGCCTTTATCAAAAAGTCCCAAAACAATAAATGTTGTCGTGGATGCGGAGAGATAGGAACACTCATACACTGCTGGTGGGACTGCAAACTAGTACAACCTCTGTGGAAAGCAATATGCAGATATCTTAAAGAGATACAAGTAGATCTACCATTTGATCCAGCAATCCCATTACTGGGCATCTACCCAAAAGAACAAAAGACATCTGCACTCGAATGTTTATAGCAGCATAATTCACAATTGCAAAGATGTGGAAACAACCCAAGTGCCCATCAATCCATGAGGGGATTAATAAAATGTGGTATATGTATTCCATGGAGTACTACTCAGCTATAAGAAACAATGGTGATATAGCACCTCTTGTATTTTCCTGGATAGAGCTGGAACCCAACCTACTAAGTGAAGTATCCCAAGAATGGAAAAATTAGCACCACATGTACTCACCATCTATTTACATTTTAAACTTATATATTTAGAAATCTTTCAGATAATTATATTATCTCAATTTTTTATAGTACATTGTTTTTTATTCATAACTTTTACTATTGTAGTTCATTTTCCCATATAATTTATGTTTGTCACCACAAATTTGTATTTAATTGAGTTGTTTTAAATAGGAGCTCCACATGCTTTGAGGTGTGAAAGCTTGAGACTTCAGTAACATATCAGTTTTGAAATTTCATGCGTACTTCTTCTGGGCCTTCTATTCTTTTCATTCACGCCATAGTTATGTCCAGCTCTCAGTTTGAGAATTCTGTAACTACACACATAGCATACATTTAGACTTCATACTCATACATACTGGAGTTCTGTGTTTCAGATTTGCCATTGCTATTTCTAGGTCCCTTATATTTCCATATGAGGTGAGACGTTAGTGCCTTCTCAGGCCTTTGCTGAGCAGATGAACAGTCCTGCTCATGCCTGTGGCTTGTTAGATTCCCTAGAATATGGCAGAGATATTCAAAACACCTTATGGACATATCGTTCCTCAGTTTTTACTTTTTTCAGTTAGCCACTTGTTAAACCAAACTGGTAGCACCACCTTAGGTAGCTGTAATGTTAAAAACTTGCCCCTGATTGTTTCTGAAAAATGCCCCAAAACAGAGCTGTTCACACAGCATTCTGAGTTAGGTAAAAAGGACAATGCCTGAAAAGCTTCATTCTCAGCAAAGGCCTGAGAAGGCACTAACGTCTCACCTCATATGGAAATATAAGGGACCTAGAATAGCCAAAACATCTTGAAAAAGAAGAAGAAAGTTGGATGCTCACATGTTCTAATTTCAAAACTTACTTCAAAGTTACAGTAATTAAGACTATGTAGTACTGACACAAAGACATATATAGATCAGTCGAACAGAATTGAAAGTTTAGAAATAAAGTTCAGAAATATTGAGCCATACATTTATGCTAAATTGGACTTTTGCAAGGGTGCCAAGACAATTTTGGGGAGAGAAAAATAGTCTTTTCAACAAATAGTGCTGAGACAACTGGCTTTACACTTGTAAAATAATGAAGTTATACCCCTATTTCACACAATATATAAAAATATATAAAAACTGAACTGAACTTCTTCAGATCTGCTTTTCCCCATTCAGTAGGTGCTAGGCTGCTGGTTTCACAGCCACCATAGTTGTAACACTGTTGATTTTCAAGGCTGCCATGGAGCTGGGGAGAGCAGATAGAATTAGGACAAGTTAAAATGCCACAAAGCTCAGTGTTATTACTGAGATCCAGCTGTTTTTCTTGACTAACACTCTTTAAATTGTTTCAAGCCTTTGCTTAATTTCCAGAGTTCTGGAAAAAAACTGATTTTGATAGTTTTTGCCAGGATTGCTATTGCTTTTGTGGAGAAGTAGATTTTCTGAGGTCTTTACTTTGTCAGTCTGGAAATGCTTCTATCCCTGTTGGAATTCACAGTCTTAATTCCCAACAAGTCAAGACTATATTTAATCTTGATTCCTCATAGCCTCTCTCCCTTCAGGTTCCACATGCTAATCTTAGGCTTCTTTACTTGGAGATTTTCTTTTGTTTGTGGCAAGGTGGAGAATATTTTAATAGTAATTTTCTTATCTTTTAATGTGTACATCCCTGTATTTCAGATGGGGGGTACTTCCTACATAGGCTTTATTCACAATTTTAAAGAAAAGTGTGAAAATACTTTTTTTGAAGCAATAGCAAGAACTTGGTAAAGTGAGGTGATTTGGAGATCAAGAGCAAAAGGGAATGTTTACAAAGTCCTGGGTCAGTGGTAAGGAATGGGATCCATAACAAAGATGATGGCATAACTCTGGATCAGGTGAAAAGTCAACTTTTTTGCTAAAACAGAAGTAAATAAAAATACAAATAGTAGAATAACAGAAAGTCAATGGCCAGAGGGGGAAGCAGTTAAGAAAGTTCTTGTCTTATGATCTATTTTCTTTGTGAATGGAAGGCAGGCATTTTTTTCCTCAGAAAAAGACTAAATATGATAGAGTAAATTCTTGAAAAATATGCAGATATTTTGTTGAATGCTTTTTCTACATCTATTGAGATGATCACATGGTCTTTGTTTCTGCTTCTGTTTATGTGGTGAATCACATTTATTGATTTACTTATGTTGAACCATCCTTGCATCCCTGAGATAAAGCCCATTTGGTCATGGCAGATTATTTTTTTTATGTGCTATTGAATTCGGTTTGCTAGTATTTTATTGACGATTTTTGCATCTATAGTCATAAGGGATATTGGTCTGTAGTTTTCTTTTTTTGTTGTGTCCTTTCCTGGCTTTAGTGTCAAGAGGATATGGGCTTCATAAAATGAGTTGGGGAGAATTCCATCCTTCTCTATGTTATGGAATAAATTCTGTAGTATAGGTTCCAGCTCTTCTTTGTAGGTCTGGTAGAATATGGCTGTGAATCCATCTGGTCGAAGGATTTTTTTTGTTTGAAGATTTTTTTATTACTCCTTTGATCTCGTTGTTCATTATTGGTCTGTTCAGGAGTTCTTTTTCTTCCTGATTGAGTCTTGGGAGGTGGTGTGTTTCCAGGAATTTGTCCATTTCCTCTACATTTCTAGTTTATATGCATAGAGATTTTCATACTATATGGATGATGTTTTGTATTTCTGTGGTATTAGTTGTAATATCTCCTTTTTCATTTCCAATTAAGCTTATATGGGTCCTCTATTTTCTATTCCTGGTTAGTCTAGCAAGTGGTCTGTCAATTTTGTTTGTCTTTTCAAAGAACAAACCTTTTGTTTCATTGATCTTCTCATCTTCTATACTATTTTTTTATTTTCCATTTCATTGAGTTCTGCTCTGACCTTTGTTATTTCTTAGCTTCTGGACAGCTAAGGATATAATCAACAGAGCAAATAGACAACCTACAGAATGGGAGTAAATATTCACAAGCTATACATTTGATTAAGGGCTAATATCCAGAATTTACAAAGAACTCAAGCAAGTCAGCAAGAAAAAACAAACAACCTATTAAAAAGTGGGCAAAAGACATGAACAGAAACTTTTCAAAATAAGATAGACAAATGGCCAACAAATATATGAAAAATGCTCAACATCACTAACCATCATAGAAATGCCAATTAAAACCACAATGAGATATCACCTTACCAGTGTTAGAATGGCTTTTATTAAAAAGTCTAAAAACAACAGATGTTGGCATGGATGCAGAAAGAAAAGGAACGCTTATACACTGTTGGTAGGACTGCAAATTAGTATAACCTCTATGCAAAACAGTATGGAAATTCCTCAAAGAACTAAAAGTAGACATACCATTCGACCCAGCAACCCCACTACTGGGTATCTATCCAAAGGAAAAAAAGTCATTTTATCAAAAAAACACCTGCACTTGAATGTGTATTGCAGCATAATCACAACTGCAAAGATGTGGAATCAACCCAAGTGTCCATCAGTTCATTAGTAGATCAACAAAATGTGGTATACATATACCATGGAATACTACTCAGCCTTGAAAAAGGATGAATTAATGCCTTTTGCAACAATTGGGATAGAACTGGTGACCATTATCCTAAGTGAAGTATCACAAGAATGGAAAAACAAGCACCACATGTACTTGCTATTAAACTGGAACTAACCGATAAACACACATGCATAGAGGAAAGTAAAACTTAGTAGAAATCAAGAAAGACGGAGGGTGGAGGAGGGAAGGGGCAAAGACCTACCTCATGGGTACAATGAACACTATTTGGGCGATGGTCACACTTATAGCTGTGACTCAAGTATTTCAAAAGCAATCCATGTAACCAAAAACGTTTGTACCCACTTAATACTTTGAAATAAATAAAGAAAAAAATGTAAAAACAAAAAGAAAGAAAAATATGCAGACATGTTAAAAGAACAAATGTGGAGGATGGAGGGAGACCTTAAGGATTCAGAGAATAATATTTGTCAGCTTTGGGAACATAGTAAGAGTAGAGATCATAAATTGGCAATAATCTTACATCATTGTGTGATTTATTGTATCTCTGGGCTCCAGTAACTGCAGCTCTAGCCATGTGAAATCACTTTCACTTTCATAAATAAATCATGTTATTTCATTCCTTCATGCCTTGTTCAATGCTACTCTGAGGTTCTCCATAATATAGAGCATCTTGTCTCCTTTTATCTCTCTCTTCTCTCCAAGGGAGATATGTGACTCATCTGATTAATGAGTTGGAGAAAGAGTCACAGCCTATTCATGGTACAACTTCATGCTAACTATATCTTAGATCACCCTTGGTATACATAACCCTACTCTGATGGGGTACACTCTTGGGGACTTATACACAAAGAACAGTTCTTTGACTGTGATATGTTTGGATAAATCAGTTCATTTAGTAGGTTGCTAGTCAAAAAGTCCATTTTTGTATCTGTTCCAGGCTCCATTCCATAGTAAATCTTTAGCAATTAAGAAAAGACAGGTCAATCCCTTCTGTTTATTTCATGCTATGTTATTATCATCTTCAAATGCTACAATAAGTTTTTAATATAAATTTTAACACATTATTGATCTTCCCTGTGAAGATATCTGTTGTTCTATGCTAGATTTTAAGCACCTTGAGTACAACAAACATGATTGTCATTATAGAATACTTAGTACTTAACCAAGTGACCAAAACATAGTAGGCACACTACAATTGTTTATTAGAGTGGAGGACAATTTCTTTAGGACAAAAAGAGGAAGAATGTAGAAATTTCAGAAACAGACCTCCCATGTTCTTCTTTTTATGGATCCTCTGTAAGAAACTGCTGCACAAAGCAGTATTCTTTGAAAACAAGCTAAAAGGAAAAAGTCAGATACAGCACAATAATATATATATATACACACATATAGTTTCTCTCCACGACTCTACATAAATCATAAATAATAGTGTTTGAAGAGCCCTCAAAAATCATGCATTTCAGTTTTAAAAAGTAATGTAGAATACATTTACATACTTCTATGCCATGATCTCTAGGATATATCTAAAGTGAATAAATAAAGGTGAAGAAAATTTGTATAATATGCTAATGTTTGTATAAGAATTGGGAAATATGAATATCCATAGGTATATGTTTTTATTAACAATATACATATTAAATAGTTAGAACGTAAACATGTAATAATTAGCTTCCAATTAAAGTGTAAAAGTTAAATTTTCCTTACCTGTATGGCAGTTATATCCTTAGGGTTTTTTTTCCCCTCAAACATATACCTCCTTTTAAAAAACAAATGAAAAAAGTCACTTTTTATCACATTATTATCTGCAATAAATGTGTGATTTTCTCTTCAAAGAGTGCAGGTGTTTGTATGTGAGATCTGACACTTCAGTTGCTAGGTGACAGTCTGCTTCTTGGTAATGAAAAAAAAATGAGTACTAGAGTAAAAAGATGTGCAAATACATCAGCTATGAAGTACATTTGGAAAAAGCATATAACTTGTTTTAATATTGAACCAAACACGTAGGTCAATCGAGAAATGGGAACTCTCAGACTCACATTTTTCAGCTAATCTCTACATCTGAAGGAGCTTCTACCACCCTCCTTGCCCAGTTCCTAATGCCCTCTTGCTTTCTCTCTCACTCCTCAGATGAAGCATCTTAAGGTGTGAATAACTCTTTACAGCTTGTAAAGTGTAACATTCCCCCTCAAAATAATTCATTTACATTTTAAAAAGATAAAAAGAACCTCCCACCCCCTGACAATCCAGAACTTTCTAAGACACTGAAATGACATCCCTTAGGTGCTCTTTCCTCAAGCCAGATATTTAGTTCATTGGCCAATAATATTATTGCCTGAATATTGCTACCTCAAAATCATTCTTTATGATTTGGGAATATATGTTCTGAAATTCAGAAAATAATTTCAGGAGACACATAAAATTAAGTCAAAAATAAATCAACTGAGTCTTAATATCTTATATTTATTATTAAAGACATACCTAATCAAGGACACTTCTGTAGACACTAGTGCAGGACATCCTCATCTCTCCCTGTGTTATTCCTCCTGCTTAGAAGGTTGTTTCTGTCCTCCACTCTTCACCCACTTCGCTCCCATATATTCTTCAGGTCTCCTTTCACATATCCTTTCCTCAGGGAAAATGTCCTTAAATTTATCCCCACATTGGACCAGGAATTCTTTTATGTATTTTTGAAAGATCTTATACTTTTTCTTTATAGTTTTAAATCACATTTTCAAATCATATGTATTTATCTGATTTTTTAAAAATAATATTCATCATTTACAGAAGACTTTAAAATCCATGGAGGCGTAGTAATTTGTTCTTGACAAGAAATTGAATCTTCATTTAGACATCCTGGTAGACAGCAGAACATTTGACATATCAGTCACTTGATAAATACTTTTTAATGAATTGTATTAATAACTTGCAGTTAAGGAAATTATCATCTAATGAGAAAAATAAAGTTGCTATACTTATTAATATCTTCTCATCACAAAAATACGCAGAGGCCAATATGCCCACAAAGTTTGTATACTTGCTTTAAAGAGAAACTCGGTGGCAGGCTAAATGAGCAATACATGTAAGCACCATGAATGGCTCAGTAGTCAGCACATAATTGGAATTTTCTTCCCACCACTTCTCTTGAGTCATTTTCTCTCAAAGTAACATGATGAAGATTTAAATAAAATAATTCTTATTTTCATCGTAATTGTATATAAAGGGTTTATGGTAAGGGATTTAGGAAGGAATAATTGAAAACATTCAATTTTTTTCTCTGAAAAAGCAAAAGTCATGTTCAGAAAGTACCGAAAATCAAAATTTTGGTTTCCAGAATCACTGAGCGTAATTTTAACAATCATTGGATAAATATCAATTTTTACTATATTTTAAGGGTGATCAAATCCACAGGCTTTTTACTGTCCACATGTAATTATTATGTGCTAAAGTATGCACAGAGCCTCATGGTTTCTTTTAGCAAGCACATATTTTCCTTTGGATTTTCATGTGGAAGTTTTGTATATTTGAACATGTGCTCAACAAACATGTACTGTATGTAAAATGCAAACAACTATTTCATTTTTAAAGAGAGAATGGCTCTCCCAAGTATCAGTGTTGTTGAAGAGTGTATCTTTTCAATTTCATGTAACAAAATTTACATATTAATGTAAATCTTACAAAATATTTTGACACTTCATATTCTTTTGAATCTTCAAAAAATCCTCAAGGATTGTTAGACAGGGTGTATATTTCTATTTGACAGATGAAAAATATGAAGCCCAGCAAGAGTGATTTGCAAAGGTTGTTCCTGCAGTACCAAATACAAGGTTGAACTGTAGTCTTTTTTTTCTGCTTCTGCATATAATCTAACATGGTATGCATATTGAATTGTATTACAAATTATAAATATGTGCATATATATTTCAAATAGCACAAACTTTCTTCCTTAAAGAGTGTGAGTCTGAAAAATATCTTGCTTTCCATTGAAATATAAGGGGAAAATGGTGGTGTTGTGGTGGAAGCATTTTTTCTTCTTTTTACCTTTTTCAAAAACCAAATGTTTATTTCCCTTTCCACCGATGTGTTTCATCTGTGGCTTTACTCTAGTCTGTGGGTATGTTTCATCTTTGCACTTTGAGTTTTTTTATTCAAGGCTCTTTAGACCCCTGTGAGCCCCATGCATTCTCATGACAGAGGAGGCAAGAAGGCACATGGGAACTTGAAATGCCTTTAAGAGCTTTGGTTATCTGTGGAGTGCATCATGTTTGCTAATAACATTCACCAAAGCATGCTACAGGTCTATACCCCATGTCAATGCATTAGAGACGTAAATTCCTCTCATATGAGATATTGGCAAGTAACACAGCCACAGTTTATACTTGCTGAGCAAGTACAAACCTCTTACAGAGAAGACATTTCTCTTGGTCACAAAAATTTACATCTCTCCTTTCTGTGTGTATCATATTCTGTTTCTTCCCCAAATAAAGATACTCCAAATTTTACCCAATCCAGCTCTCAGCCAAGGTCTCTTAATAGTCTGCATGAGATCTAGCTATAGCTCCTCTTGATCAGAGACCTATGAGCTACAAAGGCAAGTGTTCTGTCTCCATACACACTAACATACAACCCATTTTGAAAGGTGGAAAATGTAGAGCACCTAAAAAATCATTCAACTGTAGAAATTCTTAAATTATTTTGGGCAAATATTATGAAATTCCTTACCCCAAAGGTTGGTAGTGTGCTTTGATGGGCCCAAGTTCTACTTCCTATAATGGGCTCCACAGTTTATTATTCTTTAGGAATCTTTACTATTTCCTCTGAGAGTTCCTTTCTTTTCTATCATCATCCTTGTCCAAATTTGAATAGCGCAATAGAGAACATGATCTCCTTGGGAATTGAGCAGTTTTCACAGCCTGCTTTATACGTGTAGATATTTTTGAAACCAAGGATTGTCTCACATTCAAACAGTCACAGTCTCATTTAATTCAGAATTATATATGTATATATATTATATATAAAATCAGGCTATTGTATTATAGACATCCTGAATTAAAATATATAAATATATAAAATATATAGGTACATAATGTATATATATTTTTTGTAGTCAAGTACATTTGTTATTATTCTTATCCACAATATTTTTAAAATCCTATATCTCACTACACTGAAAGTTTCTTTGGTAAGGCACTTTCAATCTCTTCTTCTTGAACTATTGTGTCCAAATAAAAAGAAGCATTGGGGTGAATATCAATCCATAGAAATATTTTAGCAAAGGGAACCATGGCCACATCTTTGATTTTGGTTTATGCTTTGAGACTGATTCTTTGAATAGTTTCTCAATTTTTTTTTTTATGTATTGGACATAGGGAGTTGGAAATCTCAGCCCTGAAAGTTTGAGAATTTCTATATTCTTTCTTTTTCTTTATGTCCCTCCATAAAAATGAGCCAATTCTTTTCTGAGCTCATACAGTGGTACTGTCTTGTAATATTTGCCTAATGCAGCTAATAAACAAAAACTCTAGGAAGATTTTGTTTCATAAAACCTGTTCCCCTATGTTCTACAAATTTATTTATAAGGTATATTGTTTGCCTTCCAAGTTCTTAAAACCCTTAGTGTACTGATTCCTTACCATTGCATGATATCTAGTGCCATTTTTTCTACCCTCCAATAAAAGTTTCATCACCAGCCTATTACACACTTCTTTTTTTTTTTTTTTTTTTGAGACAGAGTCTCGCTCTGTTGCCCGGGCTAGAGTGAGTGCCGTGGCGTCAGCCTAGCTCACAGCAACCTCAAACTCCTGGGCTTAAGCGATCCTCCTGCCTCAGCCTCCCGAGTAGCTGGGACTACAGGCATGCGCCACCATGCCCGGCTAATTTTTTCTATATATATTTTTAGTT
>CM052436.1:60137896-60175291 GCA_028533085.1 Varecia variegata
TTTTTTTTTTTTTTTTGAGACAGAGTCTCGCTCTGTTGCCCGGGCTAGAGTGAGTGCCGTGGCGTCAGCCTAGCTCACAGCAACCTCAAACTCCTGGGCTTAAGCGATCCTCCTGCCTCAGCCTCCCGAGTAGCTGGGACTACAGGCATGCGCCACCATGCCCGGCTAATTTTTTCTATATATATTTTTAGTTGGCCAGCTAATTTCTTTCTATTTTTAGTAGAGACGGGGTCTCGCTCTTGCTCAGGCTGGTCTCGAACCCCTGACCTTGAGCGATCCACCCGCCTCGGCCTCCCAAGTGCTGGGATTACAGGCGTGAGCCACCGCGCCCGGCCTACACACTTCTAATGATATAGCTTAGGGTATTTTGTTAGTGCACCAGACATTTCTGGTATCACTTTTTGGATAACAATTAGTTTAAGTCTTTCATATAGACAGATCCAGGAAATAATGATCTATTTAGAAGGAAAAAGAAAATCAACAGATGTCAATTTTAAGGTGAATGAATGTTTGAATTATCACACAAAGTCTTTAAACACAGTTATGACTATGCTCAATGAGGTAAAAGAAAAGTACAAATGGAAGAAATAAAAATATAGAAAATATTGGCATAAAAATAGAAAATATAAAAAGGCAAAAGGTAAAAATTTTAGAACTGATTAAAAAACAAGATCTGAAATCTAAATTTCCTGGATAGGCTTAATTACTAAAATGGAGGTGGCAAAAGAATCTAAGTTAAACTGAACATAGTTCAATAGAAATCATGCAATTTGAAGAAGTAAGAGAAAAAAAGATTCTGAAAAAAATACAGACTGGGCCATTCCAAATGGTCTAACACATAAAAGGTAATTGGAGTTCTAGAAAGAAAGGGCAAAGTTTGGTCCAAAAATTTTTGACAAAATTATGACCCCAAAACTTCCCAAATCTGACAAAAGACACACATATATATATATAGATATATTCCAAAATATCAGCACACCTCAAATAGGATACATTTGAAAAGAATCATACACATACACATAGGCACATCATATCAAACTACTGAAAGCCACAAGTAAGAAGAAAATCTTTAAAGCACCCCCAAAAAATAACTCTTTACATATAGAGGATCAATAATTCACATGATGGTGGATAGGAAATCAAAATTCATTAAGGACAGACAACAGTGAAACAACATATTTAAGGTGTTGAAAGAAAAAAAAGGTTAACTCAGAATTCTGTATCAAGTGAAAATAGAATAGAATTAAAATAAAGACATTTTTGAATAGAGCAAAACTATCAAAGATACGAATAAAATTCTTCAGACTTGGGGTGGGGGAATTGATATCAGAGTAAAACTCAGATCTACAGAAATGAAGAAAGTTTAAATAAATAAAGATTAATAATAGTAAATATATGGTTGGGTATAAAAATAACAATTATCTTATAACTTCCTAAATATATAAAGCTAATATGGAAAATTGCATTTTACATAACTACAGCAAACACATGGAAAATTAAATTTTTAAAAATTCAATTACTCCCCAAATCATAATATGCTTAAACAAAAATTTTAAAAAATGTGCACAAGACTTTTATACTTTGAACTATAGAGAATAAGAAAAATTTTAAAAAACCTATATAAATGGAGAGATGTTACTGATTCACAATTAGAAAAATAAATATTATTAAGATATAAATTCTCTCCAAAGTGATCTATAAATCCAGTACAATCTCAATAAAATGTCTAGAGCTCTTTTACAGAAATTGAAAAGCTAATTTCAAAACTTGTGGAAATGCTAATTACCTAGAATAATAAAAACAATGTTAAACAGAAGAAAACCTGAGAAATTTACACTACCAGACTTCAAAAATTACAATAACAATGTAGTAGCCAAAACAAGGCAGTGTTGGCATAAGGATAGACATATAAATGATGGAGTAGAATAGAGTATCCAGAAATAGACCCAAACATATATGGTGAAATGATTTTCAATGAAAATGCCGAGGCAATTGAATAAGGAAAAAAGTATTTTCAAAAATGGCACTGGAACAACTTAATGCCAGTATAAAAAACAAAAATATCTCAATCTTAACTCACATAAAATTACTTTAAATGGATTATAGGCCTAAATATAAAAGCTAAAACCACAAAACTATTTAAAAACAAAACTAAACATAATGTTAGAGACTTAGGGTTAGGCAAGCTTTTCTTAAATAGGACACTTATGGCAAAAGTCATAGGAGAAAATTTCATAAATTGGTCTTTATAAAATTATAACAGTTTAGCTCTTCAAAAGACACTACTAAGAAAACAAAAAGTAATCCAAATAAAGAGAGAAAATATTTAGGATACATACATTTCACAAAGACCTGCAGCTAAGATATATAAACAACCCTTACATCTCAATACTAAGAAGACAATCCATTTTGTTAATGTTCAACAGATTTGAACAGGCATTTACAAAAGAAGATAATATAAATAGGCAATAAATACATACAAAGATACTCAACCTCATTAGTCATCAGGGAAATGCAAAGTAAAACACAATGAGTTACTACTAGCTACCCATAAAAGTGGCTAAAATTAAGAAGACTGATAATATAAAGTGTTGCTTAGGATGTGGAGCAAGTGAAAGTCTCATTAATTGTTGGCGGGAAGGTAAAGTGGTACAACCACTGACAAAAACGGTTTGTCAGTTTCTTATAAAGGTAATAATCCATTTGCCATATGACTTAGCCGTTTCACTCCCAGGTATTTATACAAAGCAATAAAACCAGATGTTCATGCAAAGAAGTGCACATTGGTGCTCATAACACCTTCATTTGTAATAGCCTAAAATGGATATAACCTAAATATTCATCAACAAGTGAATAAGAAAAGTAAGATGTAAACGTTTTCCACTCAGTGGAATACTACTCAAGAATAGAAAAGAGTAAACTACCAATACATACAAAAATATAGATGAATCATTTTGCAGAGAGAAAAATGCTAACCACAAAAGATGGTGGTATGGTATAATTCCCATCATAAAAAACACAAACTCATCTGGTTTTATGGGTGTTTGCAGATGTCAAACTCACCGACTGTACATTTTAAATGAGTGCAGTTTCTTGCATGGACTTTTAATTCTCAAGAATGTTGATACGAACAAAATATTTCTTTACACCACTGATTTTTGCTTTGTTCTGCTACCATAGACCTTAACAGTAATAATTTCTGTTCCTGGTAATGGTAGTCTAGTTTACAGAAACAGCTAGAAAACATGGCAATAAGCTGGACACAGTGGCCTATAATGGCAGCACTTTGGGAAACCAAGGCAGGAGGGTTGATTGAGGCCAGGAGTTCAAAATCAGCCTGAGCAACATAGCAAGACCCCTATCTCTACCAAAAAAAAAAAAAAAAAAAATTAGTTGGAAGTGGTGACACATGCCTGTAGTCCTAGCTATTCAGGAAGCTGAGGAAGGAGAATCACTTGATCCCAGGAGCTCGAGGCTGCAGTGAGCTATGATTGCATGACTGTATTTCATCCTGGATGACAAGGCAAGAACCTGTCTCTAAAAACTAAATAAATAGATGAATGAATAAATAAATCATGGAACTAATAGTTAAAAGGTTCTATTTGAAAGTTTCTAGTGTCTTTTAAGGCCATCAGATTTGAGAGACCACCATTTCAGAGAGGAGAAAGGCCTAGAAAGGTAGATGTGACATTCAGTTCACTGATTATTTTTTTCTTGTTGAGTTTGATGATTTGCAAGCTACATCTGAGAGGCTAAGAAGCCAAGCAGAATTTCTGGTAGTCTAATGGGAGTCATTGAAAAAAACTGGAACACAGGCACCACCAAGCAGATGGGTCCCTGGTTTTGCCTGTGGTCCAGGTCAATTTCTGTGTACACAGACAGCAATGATGATAGCATTGAGAAAGATGCGATAATTCTACCTGGAGGAAAACAATATGATCAATGATATTGATGCTAAGGTTTGAAGATAAGTTATATTTTCCTAACTGAAAGAGTGGAGAAAGTATTTATAAGCAGAAGGCATAATCAACAACTAGCCCTTCAAAAGGTTTCTGAGAGAGCTTCCTTTTCTCAGCACACAACAGGGGAAAATACAAAAAGGGAGGTTCAGGGAAGCGATTGAGGAGGTTCTACCCTTTTCTCAGAAGAGATAATGCCTTTGCTTACTCGGTTTCTTTCCCATAGTTAATCTACATTCTTCCAAAAGAAGAGTAAGTTCCACAGATTGCCATTCTCACTATATAATAGCTGTCAGGAAGGAATTTAAATGCCAGGAGAAGGAGCACCGTCTTTTAGACTTCTTTGTTCCCAGTATCATTCTTCAAAAGGAACTAATTTTGAGATTATATATTGAGCAGGAAAAATGTCATTAGCTGGCTTTAACCAACCTGACCTTGGGGTAAAAAACGTTGGGTTTTTGTTGTTCTTTTTGTTGTTGTTGTCCTGCTAATGTATGACCTTAACCAGTTATTTTATTTCTCTGTTTCTGATTCCGATAAGGCCACCAGAGAATATCATGCCATAGAGTGCATAAGAAATATTAAAATACCAACAATCTATTTACTATATATCATGCTGCCTGCAATAAAAGTCAACAATATGTATCCTGCCTATGCGAAAAGTTCCATACTAAGCCTGTTACCGTTGATGAGTTAGCCTGTAATATTGCCTAAATCATGATAATTTCTTTAAATCGTAAAAGACTGCTGAAATTTTCTGGTATTAAACAACAGAAACAGGTCCAGAGGGAACTGCTTCTCATTACTTTTCTTTGAACATTTCCTTCATTCCTAAACTTCCTCATTAAATTAGCTATTTCTTTCCCTGGATATAAAAGTAGCTTGCACAGAAGGGCCACATTTATGGTATAGTGATGAGTTATGTAGAATCAATTTTTAATTTTTAAAATGACTAATTTGATAGGCAGGCGAAGCATGCAGTTGCAACAAACCACAACTAATAATCATTATTTCTAGAAAAAGAAATTGTCCTTGTTTGTCCACTATTCCATATCTCTTACAAAACTAATTCTAGTCCCTTCAAATTTACTTGTTATCAACAGTTTTTTTTTTTCACTCTTAATATTCTCTTGTGACAGGAAAGAGTTGAATTTTTTGGTAAAGATCAATTGTGTAATATGAATCTTGAGCCACAGGGTATGGTTTGTTTTAATTGCATGTTTCCAGATTTTGTCAAATTTCATTAAAAATAATCTCTAAGTGATATTCACAAATATATGTGATCACCCATGTCCATACACAAACATCCATCAACCACAAATACACCCTCTAAAGTGTGGTGAGAATTTGTGATTGTCATTTTTTTTTTTTTTTTTTAGTGTTTGCCATTCTGTTTACGTTTTAACCGGTTTGCTACCAAAACCTGAGCTATTCTTGAGTACTCTTTTTCTCTCAATCCTTATATTCAATCAACGTAATTGCATTACCCTAAAAAATCTATCCAAATATGACTATGCCTCATTATCCTCGTTGCTATCACAATAGTTTAAGCCACTAGTATGTCTACCTTGATCCCTGCAATACCTATTATTCCTGCTTTTGCTTTTATGCTGCTAAAGTGAATATTCCACATAAGAGCTAAAATGATCTATTTAAAACATAAATCAGATCATGTTGTTTTCCTATCTAGACTTCAATGCCATTTTGCTGAACTTAGAATAAAATGCAAACACACACTTAACCATGGTCTATGAGAGACTATATAGTCAGACAACGGCTCATAACTTTGCCTTTCTCTCCTTTCACTCTCTTTCTCTCATTCATTTCACTTCAGTCACACTGGACATACCAATATTCCTTGAAGAAAATTCTTTCCTCAGGGTCTTTGCTTTTACTGTTTCCTCATATTGGATCAGCCTTTGTGCACACCTTGGTCTGGATTGCTACCTGACTTCATTCAGGGATCTGCCCAAATATCATCTCAACAGAGATAGTGTCCCTTAATGATCCTATTTAAAGTACTATGATAGAAGTAGAAAATGGTAGATTTAAAGTGTTACAAAATGTTGATACTTGGTTGGTATTACTGTGGTAAATCACTCAAGATTTTTGCATCTTACTTTTCTCATCAGTCAAATGGGAAAAAATAATGCATGATTGTAGGTGTGGCAAAAATCTGAGAAAATATCTGGAGGAAAAATGGTTTGGTAACCGTATAGCACAATAAAGATAAAAAAATCTATTTTATGGGTCATTATAAATAATTGGGGGAATATTTCTCTGGCAGTGGTGATATGGCAAAACCATATATACACCTATATTTCTATGATGTTTGGATTTTACAATTTTACAAGTGATTATACAGTGATTCTCAAGATGATGCTATGACAATAAAAAATAGTGCTACCTGTATTATAATCATTTACATATGAGAAACTGAGACTGAAAATAGTGAAATACCTTCATTCACAAGCTACAATTGTTACATTTTATACCTTATTCCAACTTTTACAACTACAAATTTAGTATTTTTTGCATAACACTATATAACAGAATATCTAAATGCCAAAGAGAAAGATATAAACCCAAATATGCTGTCTAGTTAAGATCTATGTTGATGAATTATCCATTAATTTTTAATGTGTTGATACAAATACTGAACCATTCCTGGAAATATACTTTTTTATTGCTACAGTTACAAAAGCAAAAAAAAATTAAAAAAATGGTTTGGAAATAGTTAACAATAGTCTTTGAGTTCTTGAGTTTGTCACCACAAATGAGGAGCTTTCATAGACCATAAAATTAACTTCCTCCATTATCAATTGCCTAGCTGCACAATAAGACAACCTATACATCTTTAGCTGAATAAAACAAGCTTGCTGTGTTTTTCTTTTTTCCTGGCTAGTGATACAAGCTGTGTGAAGTTTTCAAAGGGAATACCCTTCTTGACAAGATTTACTCTTGACCAGCTATTAAAGCAGTGTATGACTAAGGTTCCAAGGAGTAAATATAAATGAAGATTGCTACCCTAAATACAACATGCATTGAAGAGACTTCTCTCATAAATCTTTGAGGTATATGTTTCAGAGATTTTTAGTCCATTAATATTCTAAATATGAGAAGTATTGTAGAGCTATTCTAACCTTATTCTACAATTTTCTAGGGAGTATCATATTTTAAGTAGGATGGTTTTAGAATATCCCTTTTATGATCACTGCTTCAAACTTTAGCACATTATTTTCAGGGAAATCATCACACTACCCTAAATTTTCAGTGTAAAGATGTATATCTTTGTTCTTTTTTATTAATTCCTAGTATTTTTAATGTCCTGTGTTAGATACCAAGGACAAGATGAATGATGCTTTTCAGCCCTATGGTGGTTATGGTCTAGTAGAAGTGATTTGAAATTTACATAGATAACCATAGGATGAAGAGGAAATTAATAATTTATATAAAAGCAGAAAAATATTTTGAGTTTGGGGAGTTTGTAAAATAAGTCCTCATCACAGAGTCTGGGTTTTAGAGCTGGAAGGTAATTAGAGATTATTTATTCTATTCTCTTCACTTTAGATATGAGGAAATCTGAACCCTGGGTAGAAAAATAATTTCTCCTGGTTCATACAGCTAATTAGTAACAGACCTGTGAGTAAAGTAAGTTCTTTGAGTGCCCAGTCTTTTGATACTTATTGGAATGGATGCTCACAATGGTTAAGAATAACAGCTGTCCTTGGGTCAGGATAATGGAACTTCTGGTGTATTTTATACCAGGCAGCCAACTGGTTGCTACATTCATCATTTAGAATCTTGGCCAACTTCTCAAACTGCATCTGACTGACTATTCCAATTTGTGTCTTCAGAAAAACAGGCCAGGGCATTAAGAAAAAAACAATAACCAATTCTTGCCTTCAACAATTCGTAAAACATCTAACTCTTAAATTGTGTCGTAGCTCAAGTTTCTGCCTATTTACAACTCTATCTAAAACCTTTAATGCCAGTACCTTGAACCACCGCCATTTGTGACACACAAATCTCAATATCCTGGTCAGTCTTCATCCAGTACCCAGGTTCATATTGCCTATTGGATAGGTACACCTTGATATGTAAATGAAAATATAAATATAAATAAAATGGAAAATACCTAAAGGTGAGGTCATTACCTCCCTTGCCCTGGCATGTTTCTCCTGTTCTATGTTCTCTCTCAGTGAAATTAGACATGGGAAATTTTTAAATAATTTTTAATTGCTTCTTCATTAATGAGTCTTCTTCTATCCTTGTATCCTGTTCTGTGAAAGTTTCCCTGATTCTTCCTTTCTCTGTGCTCTAGCAATTACAAGAGTTGACAAGTTTCTTTTTCTTTTTTTCATTTCAAAATATTAAGGGAGTACAAGTGTTTTTGTTATATGGATGAATTGTAAAAGTTGACAAGTTTCTTAAAGTCCCTGGGTGTTAGCATCTGCAACTATAAAATAAGAATGGTAATATCATTTATCCTAATAAAATTATTATGCTGGGATCATGGATGTTATTGGATGACTTTCTCTGCTTATTTATATTTTTCCTTACTTTCTAAATTTTCTGTAAAGGGCATGTATGTACTCTAATAATAACCAAAAATTCACAAAATTAAGGCAAAAAACACATCATGAGCATTTTCTCATTTGACTTCGTCATTATTTTTATTCAAAAATGATATATTCTCATTGTTTTAAATTCAAACAGTAATAACTAGTTATAAAAATCCCTCTATCTGTAGCAAAACTGTTAACTGTTGAGCAAAATTTATTTTTTTCTTTCTCATGAGCACCAAGGCAAATTACCACATTCTTAGCCTCATTAGCACTTAAGTATGACCATGTGACAGTTTCCTAGCCAATAAGTAAAATTGGTTCTGTGCCGTCTCCAGCCTTCCCGCATAAATCTCCCATGTGAAATTCCGCATACTCTTTCTCTTTCTCCCAGCTGAATTTTAATATCCATTAAAACTTTGGAAGCCACTGGGAGAAGATACTACAACCTTGGTCACTCTGGGTCCCTGAACTGTTTGAAGTAACAGAACCCACTCCCATCATCACAATCAATGTAGCATCTCTATGGAGTGATAAGGGAGCAAAAAAAAAAAAAAAAACCTAGACTTCTGTTGTACTTGAGCTATTATGCAATTTAGAGTCTATATGTTACAGCCGTAAGCCAATTTTAAATACATTTGGCTTCTCAAGTTAACCACTTAAAGTAATAAGAATAGACTAGATTTATTCTGTGGTAAACAAAATCCAAAATTCACAACAGTTTAACACAGTAAAAGCTTGTTTCTTGTTCCTGCAAACTTCTTACAAGTCCTAGTGACCCTCTGGCAGCTGTCCCTGTAAGTGAGTCAGCTACCCAATCTGCTTTTATCTGGTGGCTCTACCTTTTCAGCACAAGACTCTCTGCATGAACACTGTAGGAAGAGAGAACTGGCAGAGTTTTAAAAGAACTTTTCATTTTTGTCAGCTCAAAAGTCAGTCCCACTTATATTTTATTTTCCACAACTAGTTTCATGGCCGCAGGTAACTGCAAGAAGTTTGGAAAGTATAAAATTCTGTATGTCTAAGAAGGAAAGAAGAACTAGATATTCGTGAACAGTAGTCATGTCTATTGCACAATTTTTACCTACTTTTATCTAACTTACCAGAAAAACTCTATACATATGCAAGGGTATTCATAGAATTGTAGATAAATGAGAGTCTACTATAGACAGTGTTTGAACTCTTGCTTTCTCATTTAAAGTAGCTTGCAGAGTAATATACCGATAGTTTCTTTTTAACTGCTACATTTGTACAATATGTCCTTTATTGGTGGACATTTATTTCCAGACGTTTTCTGTTGAAAACAATATTGCCATGAACATTATTTGAGTACATGTAAGAACATCTATGTGATAAATTCTTAGAAATAAAGTTAGTGGGTCATATTTGCATTTATAATATTTATATAATTTTTATGATATATACTATATATAACTTCCTTCCAATGCATTTGCATCAATTTACATTATTGCCAACAGTTAATAAGGGCACTCATTTTCTTTCAACCTCACAATCAACAATATATTAGCAAAATTGTGTGAGGTATCATGTGTAATATGCATGTTAGCCTACCTATCACATACAGTAATGCATTGCTTAACAATGGAGATACTTTCTGAAAAATGAGTTGTTAGGTGATTTCCTAGTTGTGCCAATATAAGAGTATACTTACAGAAACCTAGCTGGCATAACCTACTACATATCTAGGCTGTGTGGTGTAGTTTATGGTTCCTAGGCTACAAACTTGTACAGAATTTTACTGTAGTGAATACTGTAGGCAATTGTTACACAATGGTAAGTATTTATGTATCTAAATATATCTAAACATAGAAAAAGTACAGTAAAATGTGGTAATATAATCTTAGGGGATGACCATCATAAATATGGCCTGTCATTAACTGAAATATCGTTATACAGTGCATGCCTATATTTATGGTTAACTAAATAAACTTTGCTCAAAATTTATTTTTTCCACTATTCAGAATTATATAAAATGTTGCACATAAATATGTATTCACATTTTTATTATTTTATTATAATTCACTTTTAGAAGTGGAATCACTGCATCCACAAGTGTGAAATATCTTAAGGTTCCTGACATATTATCAAGTTGCTTCACAAAAAGGTTTTATCAATTTACACTTCCACCAGAGTTATATGAGGACTTATCTCACTTCACTTCCATCAATATTAGGTTTTACCATATTTTATTCTTTGTAAACTTGTAAGCTACATAAGGTCAATACTGAAAATTGACAATGCAACCTCTGTAATAACTAACTCATGAGAAATTAGCATGGCAGATTCCATTATCAAAAATACTCTAAATAGTATATATTCTTTTTTTTAGCATCTTTTTTAGAATTTAGCATCTTTTGGGGGAGAGAATCACTATTTCCCTGTTGCATGTGGTTCTGTTAAGCAATACAATCATATAATCCTGCTGTAGGTTTCCCCTGTTCCCTATTTTGGACAAGTACCCCAAGCTGTGCCAATTCAAGATCTTCCTTAGTATTGATCTGTAGAATCAAGAATGAAGAAATTTTCTTTTTTTTTTTTTGATGGGGGGTGTGTTGCTAAACTGAGAGGAAATAATGCTAGAGCTGCCTGGGGCCATATCTCATTTAATATATGAAGAATAATATTTTTTTTACAGAATGAAGCTAAGCATAAAAATAGTAAAAAAGAGAGAGAATGTTTTAACAGCACTGAGTGCATAATTCCAACCCTAGATGCTTTGTTTCTCTATATCTCTTCCTCATAACATTAAACTGCCCTATTGTTCCCAGCAGTGAGCTTCTTTTGTATAAGCTAATTTGAGCTGAGTTCTTGCCATTTGCCACTGAAATAATTCTTACTAATATACTCAGGAAAGCAGTATACTTACATCCTTCTCTGCTTCTTTGCATTGTGATAACCATAATGTCATTCATTATACCCAATATAAATCTCATTAAATTTCATAAAGAAAGCAGCCTTAGATCCACAAATGTCTCCAAAATAATCAATGAAAGATATTTTAGGGGCTAGAAATGATTTTAATATTACTGTATTTATTTGGTTACAATATATTATTACAAATTGGCAATCTTTTTTTTTTTTGATATAGATGAGAATTTAAAATTTGATGACCTAAAACCTGCCAGCTTTCAGCCCTCCTAAGTACCTGTTTCAAAAATTTTGCTATTTGGTGCCCTTTGAGATAAAATAGGAGTCAGCAAGCTATATTTTGGAGTAAGGATAGAACTGAGAAGCAAATGCATGCATTTGGATGTTTAGCCAACCTTTAGGTCTGAGCTAATCCAGAGTAACTAGTTGTACAACATTGAATACATTGATTTACTTCAGTTTCTTCATCTATAAAGGACCTTACATGAATGACTTCCAGAGTCCTTCCTGGTTTTCACATTTTAATTAATACTAGTTTCATAGTAAACTTAATGTCAAAGTAGCAAGTCTGATGCTAATCTAGTCCAATTTATGTTGCAGGAATAATACATTGCTTTAATTTTTTTCTCCTATTCATATAAAAAGAAGAGACTTTAGGAATCTCCCACTTTTATCTACTTCATATAAGTCTCAATGTTGTGTTTCTGAACAGCCCAAGTCAATTAAAGCACTATATATCATTTGACACTATAAAATCATTAGTAGAAAAGTTATATTCCTCATAGAGTAACTATTCTATTATCAGACCAGGTCTATGAAGAAAATTCTCTAGTTATATTAATAAATATATAATTATATTTTTAGATTTTTTATAATAACTCTAGTTTTAAATATTTTATATTTAAAAACTCAATATTTTCTAAATGGCAGTTAAATAGGTATGGACAATTCTTAAAGAAAATAATTAAATCAAGCTTTCCTTTGGAAATACGATTGCTTTGCCTTAACATAGATTTTTAAAGTTAGCATACTAAAATTGTGAGGTTCTTCTTTTCTTTATTTTTCGTCTAACCAAGAGCCCATGAAATGAAATGATGTTACGATAGGAATTATATTTTGCAAAGAGAGTAAGACTAACAGCCCCAATTTTCCACTGTTTTTTCAGCCACGTTAACACAATTCCATTAAAAAATATCTACTGAGTATTTCTGCAAGACCATATGTCACATATTGCAGATGGCAAAATAAAATGATACAGAAGTGACTCTGTTCTCAGATTAATGCACTGTCCAGCAAAATGGATAAAATGTGCACATACAATGAAATTTATTCAGTCATTACATATTTACTAGGCATCTGTTGTCTACAGGCACCATTCTAAAGTTTTATGAGTACAGTGGTAAATCATCTGGGCAAGGTATCAGCAGTCATGAAGCTTACATTTTAATGAGGGGGACATACAAGAAAGAACTCAAAATAGTGCTAGAAAGACAGTAAAACATGAAGATAAAATAGCCAGTGATTGTGAAGTTACTTTACATTGGATGGTCAGAGAATATCTCTTTGCAGAGATGAAATATAAACTAAGACTTGAGTGAAAAGAAAGAGCCCACCAGAAAGATCTGGGGAAAGCATTTCAGGATGAGTGAACAACTAGCACAAGGCCTTAGATCTTTCTATAACATATATTATATAATACATAGTAAAAGTAAGCATGTGCTAAAGTACCCTAGGAAAGGGGCTATGGAAATTCAGAGGTGCAAGAACAGATGTGAAAGTGGAGATTGGAGATTTGTGAAAAATTTTAAATAAAACTCATGTTTGAGTTGGTTTTCATCAAATGAATATGGCAAGTCAAGTTCAAGGAACAGAAGACAAGATTTATAAAAAAGCATAAACTAAAAATTTCTAATACACAATTATAATCTTATATTACTTTATGTAGTGAGATTTCACACCTACCAAAACGAAGTGGAAAAGTAGCACTAGGAGGTCTTTAGTGGACTTTTCCAAAAATATCATTAAAAAATACATGATCACTTTTTTAGAATCTCAGAGCAAGTATTTCTCCCTAATAGCCAAGACATTAGTACTTTAGGAAAGAAATATTATTTTAATTATTAAAACATGTAATTATGTCCTTTTTTTCTCTTGCCCTGGATGACTGATTTTTAATATTCATTAGGAAATCCTTCCATCAGAATTTTCTAGGGAATAATTGTGAGTATTTGAAAATATGCATGAAAGGATTTGTATAATTAACAGCTAAAAGAAATTACAAAGCTCACCTAATTCAAAACGGTCATTTTACAGATGAAGAACAGATCCAGAGAAATAAATCTTGCCCAATATCACAAAAATAGTTGGAGAGAGAGCCAAGACTTGAACCTAATTTCTCATTGATACCCAATCCAATTCTTTTTACAAATTATTTACTTATGTTTTAATTGACAGATAAAATTGAACATAATTATGGTATTTAACATGATGTTTATGTGTATGTATACATACACACACATTGTTGAATGGCTAAATCAAGCTGCTTAACATATGCATTACATCACATATTTAGCACTTTTTATTGTCGGAAGAATTTGTTGGTCAAAAGACACAACATTAGCCAAAGGCTATAAAGTTTCAGTGATGCCAAATGAATAAGTCCTGGAGATTTACTTTATAGCATACTGTCTATAGTCAATTTTGTACTATATATCTAAAAATTTGCTAAGAGGGTAGATTTTATTTTAAGTGTTTTTATCACAAAAAAGTAATAAATACAGAGGCTGGAGGAAACTTTTGGAAGTGACAGACATGTTTATGGCACAGACTGTGGTGATGGTTTCATGGGAGCATATTTATCCACAAACTTAACAAGTTGTATATATTGTATATATGCAGTTTTTTACATTTCAGCCATATGTCAATAAAATGGTTTAAAAAATCTGAGCAGATTCAGGCAACTACAACAGTGAGATATGAAGTGTATCAGACATAATTTGTTAAAATGAAAATTTTAAATATCAAAATATGTAGATACTTTTCATATCTTACAACTAAAGGTGGTCCAAGGTTGTTTCTTTAAATAATGTCACACTCGTTCCCTTGCTTTCAAATATGATTTCTAAAGGGGTCAGTAAAAGAGTGAAATTTGTAAGATTTCTTACCACATAGCAATCTTTCTGAAATATCATCCTCTCTTATAGTTCACTCAGCATTTTTTAGTTTAGCCTTCTTTTTGCCTAAAAACACAATGTAAAAATGTGCTGATGCAACTTCTGAATATTTCATGAAAAAAATCTAAATATTGGTAGGAGAGAAGGAGAAACTCTAAGAACCTTGTATTTCTCTTTACTTTTACTAGATGAATGATTGAAAAAAATACACGGTTTTTAATCAATTTTTAAATATAAGAATATTTACATGAAAACACAGCAAGTGTGTTCTCAAAAAAGATTAATTAATTCTGTTTAAAAAATATTTATCTCTTTTAATGCTATTCATATTGTGAAACTTGTACACAACTGCCTAATTTTTATCTAATTATTATTAGATGCAAAATAGATCTGTAAAATGCTACTAAAATAAAAGACAAAATGGCTACACTGCATACATACATATTTTATTTATTCAGCTTATAAATTGCATTACAATGTGTGTGAATCATCTTGTTTGTTTCTTAACAATCAATTACTTTTGGATAGAATTCCTAAGCCCAATACTGGCAATGACATCAGAATTCAATTTAATGAGAATGCTATTCTGGGAGAGGGCGAGCAAACCAAGAACAAGGACTTGACCAGTTCCTACGAATGCATATAACCTCCTCTTGATGCTAACTGATTTTTAAGGGTTGCCCTAGAGCTCTCCTTTTATTCCATTGATTTGATTTTTCATTTTTCTCTCCTTTATATGTCAGATTCATTTTTGTTGTGAGCAGCATCATGGCAGCACTCAAAACCAGAAATACTTCCCAGTGAGTTGGGCTGCACTGAGGTTGGCACTGGTTGCTCAAATATAAGGGCAAATGAAGAGATGAGAAATAAGTCGGTGAAGTGCAATAACACCAACGGGAAAAGGAGACTTGTTGAACATGAAGACGACACTTCAATTCTCTAATATTCAATTGACACAGCTGTAAAATTAGAACATTGGATTTACCCTTCAGCCTCTAACATTGTTTTGATCTTATGACTACAGTATATGTTTTTAGAATTAGAATATGAAGTTTACTTAGAGATCATCTGAGATCCATGGACCCCAAAGTTGTCTATAAATGACTTGAGTTGGATGAAAGTCTTTGTGCATTTATTTCTGTAGAGTGGCTCCTTATAAATTTCTGCCAAATACAAAAAAGTTTTTCAGGAATTGCCCCTAATTTTTCAATGGTTGGGAAATTAAGGCCTACATAAGGAAAAGGACTCATCCAGTTCCTGTGTTCTGTAACAGCAATTGGAAACCTCATACTCTGAATCACAGGTTCAGATAAATTATTCTTTATTAGACCTCAGATGGTATCTAGTCTTTCAACTAATATAGTTTGTCAGTGACACTCAGACTCTTCAATGTCAATTCAATGTGGTTTACTATCCTGCCACAAGTCCTCTGGCAGTTTTTGGATGTTAACAAACCCCTGTTATTACTAACTCATGTTATTCTCTCTCAGCACAGATCATTCACTGGAACTTAGAATAACAATATTCTAAAATAGTTCCTATAGATGGTAGATAACTGATTATGCTTCCATTAGTAACAGTTCTTCCATTCTTTCCCTATACCCGGATCTCTGCCCACCTATTTATTTAATCACCAACGAAACCAAAAATCTACAGTGACGGCGAAATTTGAGCGGTCTTGTTATTCCAGGCTCAGCGTCAGAGAGATCCTCTCCAGCACGAAAGCTGGTACTTAACATAATTTCTGGGAAAATGTAGCATATTAAATGTTTTTCTCTGTCCTTCCTGTCACCTCCTAAACTCTCTTGTGGATCAGATCCGGTCACAAATTCTCCCTTCTGATTTTTAAGTGTCTAACAGTTTTGAACTATCAATCTTAATTATCTTGCTTTAGAAGTACTAACCAGGAAGGAGAAACAAAGGGAAAGAGATGAGGAAAGAAACTTCTATTTTATTTTTAAAGAAAGCATTGCTGGGAGGTTAAAATTAATACTGTATTCCTTTCAAATACAGTAATCCTCACTGAGAGAGAAAAAATACATTAGTAGGTAACACACACTCTCCCTAAGATAAAAGTTTCAAAAATCACAATATTAATCACAGTGCCTCAACAGTTTATTTTGAAAGACAGGGAACAGTATGCCTGGGTCTCTCAGCCCAGATGGTGATTTCCACACACTGTCCTTGCTGAGTTCAATAAATCTGACACTTGTACTGCTGAGCTGATGTAATCCACTTCTCACCTCTCTTCAATGTGTCTGAATTCCTTTGATCACAATATATAGTTTGATGCTTTTATTCTTAACTTAAAAAAAAAAAAACATTTTGGACGCTGCCTTTGGCTTTCTTCTGAAAAGCCAACAGAATGACACAGTTTAATTCAACAGCCAAACTTTCTTCAGATGAACCATTTTAAGTACATTCTGGTATTTATTTTTATATATTTTTAAGTTGCTAATAGTATACTACCTTTAAAAAAAAGCACTGCTCTTCCTTCTGCAATCAAATTATCTGCCTTTTACTGTGTTGGAAGTTGTTCTTCATCCTTTTATAAAGTAAGGACATCCAAAGCCAAGAAATCCAGGGTAGCATTTTAGTCACACCATGTTGACATTTGAGATGGTTCACCTTGACATATAACTTTAAAAGAGCCAGATACCTCAGGTAAAGTCTTGGGAAAAAAAGGTCTCCTACAACTATTCTGTTTAGGCCACAAGTTTTCTCTTAACTGTGCCCTTAAATCTTTTAGACAGATATAAGACTGACATTCTGTAAGTTTCTCAGCTCTTATTATTGGGAGAAAGATGTCTTCATAAATCTCTCCCAGAAAAACATGGAAAAACTGTTCGAACTAAAAATTGTATGATGTAAATGTAGGGATACCTGTGTGACTAGGTGATTCCATGCATGACCTTAGGTAAATTTCTTCACTTTTCTTGTTCAAATTCATTTAATGGTGATTATACTTATCTTTTCTGTTCATGTGAGAAATAGACTAATGGGATAACATGAGAGAAACAGCTTTATGGGTTGTTGCATGCTACAGTACTGGAAGTGATCACCAAAGGAGAGTGCGAAAGAGACAGTAGTAAGAATAAGTACAACCTAAATGGTCTCCAACAGAGGTGCTAAAAATGTGACTGTAGTAATTGCACAGGCTTAAGCTGAGTGTAATGCATATGATTATTGGCTTTAAAATGAAACCGTTCTGGGGCTTTTCTTTTTCTTTTTCCTTTTTTTTTGGCAGAGTCTTCCTCTGTTGCCCTGGCTAGAGTACAGTGGCATCATCGTACATCATAATTCACTGCAACCTCAAACCCCTGGGCTCAAGTAATCCTCCTGCCCCAGCCTCCCGAGTAGCTGGGACTACAGATGTGTGCCACTGAGCACAGCTAATTTTTTTCTATTTTTAGTAGGGACAGGGTCTTTCTTGCTCTTGCTCAGGCTGGTCTCGAACTCTTGACCTCAAGCGATCCTCTTGCCTTAGCCTCCCAGAGTGCTAGGATTCCAGGAGTGAGTCATCACGCCCGGCCCTGGGCCTTTTCATGATTGATGTGCCTGTGTTATGGTGAGCACATCTAATCTTAGCTCACAAAAGTTTTCATTAAGCATAATATAATTATTGTTTCTATTATACTTCATAATTTTCTAAGAAAATAAATAAAGCAGACCTAGACATATCCTAAGAAATTTTGATAAGAATTAAGTGGCATTTTTAATTCTGCCATGCACATATTATTAATCTTATACAATATTTAAAAAGTAAATTTATATAAGTGGTTTTCTGCTGTGGCACTGGTAACACTGATTGCGTTAGTTATTAGGATTAGATACTATGGCAGCAACATTTCTGAAATTCTTTTATTCACTTTGAGAATAAAGTTGAATATAGCACATAGCGGCCATTGTCATTGTGAAGAAACTTGTTAATGGTTTTCTCTATCTTTAAAACACACTAGCCTGATTTATATTGTAGTGATTATTTTTTGGTTATCATATAAAATTATATAATTTACATTTATATGATGGCACATCCAAAGTTAGATATTATGTGCCTTCATGTTTTTATCTGTTACTGTTTCTGTTGGCTATCCTCAAATACCACTGCACATAGATTATACTCAGCAATTTAAAAAATAATCATAGAAAAATATAAAGGCTTCCATTTTTAGCAATGTGGAAGACTAAACATTAATTGAATCACCTCCCACAATAGTACACTTAAAGTTAATGAAAAAATGCAGAAACAACAAAAATCCTATTCACAAAATAGGAAAGGATTCTGTGAGTACAGGAGCTTGCGTTAACTTGGAGTCAATTGTCCATTACTTACAGCCTAAAACCTCTATTATAACCAGTCAACTGCACTGAAGAGAGGACACAGTGACTAGGGTGCTATCAGAATGGCATCTTAGTTAAGAGAAATTCAGAGAAAAACAGGACCTCTGAATAATCATAATTCAAAATACATTAAAATCTGACTGGAGAGAGTTAGCAGAGATGTTTCTCTCTCTTTGTCCAAGCAGAGCTGAAGAAAAAATAAAACAAGTCTCCTATGAGAATTTTTTATGTATTTTTAATTGAAAATTGACACATAATAATTGTACATATTTATTGGCTACAGTGTGATGTTTCAATGCATATATACATTGTATAATGATCAAATCAGGATAATTAGCATATCCATCTCTTTAAACATTTATCATTTCTTTACAGTGATAACATTCAAAATCCTGTCTTCTAGCTATCTTGAAATATAAAATACATTATTATTAGCTATAGTCACCCTACTATATAGTAGAACACTAAAACTTATTCTTCCTAACTGTAACTTTGTACACATTGACCAACCTCTCCCCCTACACACACACTCCTTACCCTCCCCAGCCTCTGGTAACCATTATTCTACTCTCTACTTTTAAGAGATTAACTTTTTTAGATTCTATGTGTGAGTGAGATCATGTAGTGTTTTCGTCTTTCTATTTCACCTAATGCAATGTCTTCCAGGTTCATCTATGTTGCCAAGAGTTCCTTTGAGAATTCTTAACAGCAAGCCCTCTTTTATTTGATTCTGGGGACAGATTTACCACCACCTCTGCTTCAAAACCTTCAAGTTGAAAAAATTTTTAAAGTTCCAAGGTGGTATTATCCCCAGAGTCCTGGAAAAAGTAAGAAAAAAAATTCTAGATGAATGTATTTTAAAACCAAGTCTCAAGAAATTAACATATAATTCTATGTGATATGAACCTATAAAAGAAGATGCATATAGTGAGCAGTTAAAATGATACTGTGTCAGTAAAACTAAAAGCAAAAATGAATTATATTAAACAATAATAGCATCCATTTTACAAAATTAATCAATGAAGGTAGAAACTAATCAATGAAGGTAGAAACAAATCATGATCTAAAAGTTAAAAAGTGCCATGTGAGAATAATTATTGTAATGGGGAATTGGACATATTTCTTCTCTCCTTGCATTGTTTAATAAGAGATTAGCTTTAGAATTTATTAAAATGAATGCATGAATGTTACAAATTATAGGAAAAGCTACAAAAATATAGATTTGATATAAATTCTAAACCAGTGTGTGGAAAAATTATAATGATTAAAAAAAAGAAAGGAAAAAGAAAGAAAAATATTCTTAAGTGGACAGATATTAATAGAAAGTACAAACAAATCATATAATCAATGTAGAGCTAAAATATAAATTGTGAGACTATATTTTTTAAAAAATTTATAGACAACAGAAGTCTAAGACAAGAAAAAACACACCAGGTAACTTCAAGCAAAATAAATATTGGATGTGTCTAAATTACTATCAGATAAAATGCACTTTAAAGCAAATACCAATATACAGAGTAATCAGATATTAAGAAAAGATTCAATTTGCCAGCAAGACTATAAATTTGAAAGCACCTAACAACAAAGTTTCCAAACATATAAAGAAAAGACAGAATCACAAGAAGAAAATGAAAAGTTTACCATTATGATAAAAGATTTTAACTATCTCTATCAGATATTAATAAAGGAGATAGGAAAGTAAATAAACATTTGGAAGCTTTGAAAAATTCAGTAGACTTTTCATGTCTTTTTATTCCCACTCCCTCCAGAAATCCAATTAAAATAATGCTAATGGAATAAAAGAAATGAAGCTATCACAGTGAAATCAGTGGGAGAGATTACTTATAGTGGTGAGTTAATTTAACACATTTTTGGAAGACAGAAATGTGATAGTGATAAAAGAACTAGAATAGCAGAAATAACAGACTAGATTATACTTCAGGGAAAATGCAGTGGGAGAAAGATTATTTTCTAGACAGGAACCCAAAGATGCCTGAGTCTAAAAATCTACAGATACAGAGAAAGTCCAGCAGAAAACATGAGGTTAAAGACTACATGAAAAACCCAGCCCTGGGTTAAAAAAAAAAAAAAAAAAAAGGCTTCCATCTGATTTTATAACTATAAATTCTCTCCATTATTAATTTAAGAACAATTAACCTAATAAAGTATACACAGAAAAAGCATATAGTAAACAACACAATGAATGATGATTTTTTAGAGGCATTTCATTAACATGAGAAACAAGACAAAGACATTGTATAGAACACTATAGTTCATATAATGAGCTATTCACTCTTTTGCTAACTATATATGCTGGGTCATAAAATCACATTTCTACACTTGAAAATAGTTATCTGAATGCAAAATAGAATCTGCTAATTAGGCACACTAGCACAAAGTAGGGAAGATACAAATGAGTTAGAGACCATATTTCTGCCTTTTTTAGCTCATCTGCGGGCAAACATTGTTATGAAAAAGGAAAAATATTTTGTAGCAGCATTCCAAAGTGTCAAGAGACAGTCACAGTTATGAGAGTGGTGGTATTCGTGAGAGTGGAAGTTTCTTACTGCAGAATATTTTGCCCTGTATCTCAGCTTTGGAAACCCATGCTTCTTTTTCCTGTGTGTCTTTAGCAAGTAGGGAAAGTAACATTGAAGCCAGTGGTATATTTTTGATCAGTTGTGATCTTAGAAATAGTACTATGATGTTGAGGGATTTTTGCCTTTTCCTGAGTGACATTCCTGAAAGCTTAGCCTACAACTTAGTTCTGCACTCCTAGTAATTTTATGACCAGCCATCTCCTGTAATCAAATTCCTTTCTTCTTAAAGTACTTGGATAATTTCCTATTTTCTACAATTATTCCTGACTAATAAAGGTATCTACTATCATTGCTTCTAAAATTTTTTCTACATGTAATAAATATGCATGTCTACCAATACAAGAAAAAAGAATAAGATAAGAAAAAAGAAATAAAATGTATGAGAAACAGAAAGGAATTAAACAAACTGTAATTATGTGCAAATGATATGATTGTTTACATATACATGCATTAAATCAAGCTTGTTATTGTGTTGGACAAATATCCACATTCTTACTGATTTTTGTCAGCAGGATGAATTACTGTGAAAGGCAGACATATTAAAAAACACTATTTTGGTGGTATATTTGCCTATCTGTCCTTGCAGTTATTTATATATTTTTGCTTTACAGATTTTGAAGCTGAGGTATTCAACACATATATTTGAAATTGTTACATATTCTTTGTGTTTTAAAATGGCTTTTGTCTTAAAGTATACTTTATCTGATACTAAGGATGTCGTATAATTTTCTTTCATTACTACTTCTTTTAGGTTTTCTTTTTCAAACATTTTGTATTTCCATGCTTTCATATGTCTCTTTTTTATTGTTTTACAGTCTGTTTTTTATTGTTTATTTTTAGTTATTATGGGTACATAATAATCATATTAATATATCTTCATAGGGTACAGGTGATATTTTGATATAGACATACAATGTGAATTAATCAAATCAGGATAATTGGAGTATCCATCACCTTGGGCATTTTTCATTTCTTTGTGTTAGAAACATTCCCATTCCACTCTTTTAGTTATTTTAAAGTATACTCTAACTTATTTTTGATTATATAGTCCTTTTGTTGTGCTACATTTAATAACACGAATATTGTTCATTCTATCTAACTATATTTTTGTACCCATTAACCATCTCCACTTTATCCCCCACTCCCTGCCACCCTTCCAGCCTCTGGTAACCATCATTCTGCTCTCTGTCTCCATGGGAGCAATTGTTTTTAATATTTAGCTCCCACATATGGACAGCATGTAGTTGGAGATTACTTATCTTTTCTCTCCTCTCTTGTTTTCTTTGTGTTCTTAGATTTTTTTCTTTCCATACCTGCTCCACTCCCATACATTTTTATGGTACACCTTCTATTTTTATTCTTTAGTTGATTTGGACACTTTAACATTAATGAAAATAATGATAGGCACTAATACATAAAGCACCACTATGGCCCAGATATTGTTCTGAGTAGTTTACATATATTGCCACATAAAATTCTCTCAGAAACTCTGTGAAGTGGGTATTGCTATTCTTCCCTCTTTGAAAATGAGGAAACTGAGTCACAAAAACTTAGGCACTGTTTTCAAGGTTGCATAAGTTGTAGGGCTTGAATTTCATAGGTAGACACCTATCATTGTCTGCCTTCTCCTTTCCTCAGACCAACGCAGGAACTTGAATTATCTCCTCCCAAATTATTTGCTATTCTTTAAAACGTAATTCTATACTTTTAAGCTCACAGTAATTTTATTACTTTTTTCTTTATCAATATTTATTTATTTATTAAATGCAATGAAGTAAATAAGCAAATTAATTAAGGAGGTGGAGAATAACTGTGGGAAGAAAACTGCTGTAGCTAGTGTTTCAAAGAAGGCATCTCTGAGAATTTTACCTTTGATCTGAAACCAGAAGGGTGAGGAGGATTCCAGGCAGAGGAAAACAACGTAAAGCCCCCAATGATGAGAACTGGATATATGCAATAAACAGAAGAGGCAATGGCGGCTGCACCATAAGTGTAAGAGAAAATGATATGAGTTTGGAGATATAAGCAGGGAGCTTAGTGTTTTATGTCTTGAAGACAGTGATAAGTATTCTGGGTTTAAATTTAAATTTGATGGGATGCTTCTGACAGTGAGTAAGCATGATCCTAGTAATATTTTAAAACGATTTCTCTCTTTGTTGTGTGGAGAGGCAAAAACAAAAGCAAGAAGACCATTTAGTCAGTGATTTTATGTCATTGGACATGAGAAGATTGCGACTGGGGGCTAAGGTGGTGGCTGTGGAAATAAATAGAACTGGGAAATTCAGGATGGCGGAGATAATCAGAGGATTTTCTGGATTTATTTGGAAGATGAGACAAAGGAGTAATCAAAATGATGCCTAGTGTTTAGGAGCAAACATATGATAGTGATGGTAATTCCATTTACAAAGAGAAAACCCCTAGTAGAAAAGAGAATTAGGAATTTCTATGTTACATTTATTGAGATATATAGGCCTATAGTTATAGAATAATACATAGGTAAAAAAAATCCCATAAGTCTACAAAACAATTGTTAGAACTAATGAGTGAATTCAATAAGGTTATAGAATAAAAGGTTAATATAAAAATATGTTGTATTTGAATATATTAGCAGCAAATAAATTGAAAAAGTAAACTTTTTAAAAATCAATTTACAATAGCACTAAAATTAATAAAATAGCTAAATATAAGGAAAACCATCATCTCACACTAAAAATTACAAATATTGTTGAGAGAAACTGAAGACGGTCTAAGTAAATGGGACAGTATATTATGTTCCTGGATTGAAAGTCTCAATATTGTTAAAATGTCACTTCTCCAACAAATTATCTATACATTCAATGCAATTCTAATCAAAATCCCTTAGACTTTTTTGGCAAACTCTACAAGCTTATTTTAAAATTTGTATGGAAATTCAAAGGATTTAATATTACTTTGCTAAGCATTTTCTTAAAAAGAAGAAGAAAGTTAGAATAATTATAATACTTGATTTCAAAAGTTAAAGCTTACATAAATCAAGACACTCTGGGTGTGGCAAAAGTTTAAACATATAGAGCAATGGAACAAAATCACAAGTTCAGAAATAAACCTACATATATTTAGTTCATTGATGTCTACAAAGGTGTCAAGACAATTCAATCAAGAAAGAAAATTCTTTTCAATAAATGTTTCTAGAACAATTAAATTTTTAAATGGATTTTTTTTAAAGTAAGATAAGAGATCAGTATCTCTTACCGTATACTGGAAATTGATTACAGACATAAATGTAAAACCTAAAATTACAAAATTTCTACAGGGGTTAAACAAAGTTTTCTTAGAACATAATCATTTTTATTAATTTTCACAGAACAATAATCATTTGTATTAATCATTATAAAACCATTGATAAATTGAACTTAATCGAAACTCAAAACTTTTGCTCCTTAGAAGCAATCTTAATAAAACCAAAAGGCAATCCAGAGACTGGGAGATAATATTCACAATGAGTATATCAGACAAAGGACATGTACCAGATGATATAAAGAACTCATAATTCAAAAATGAAAATGCAAACACTGTATTGGAGGTCCTGTCAATTGGAATATAGAAAGTAAAAGAGCAATAAATCATATAAAGTTCAGAAATGGACAAGTAAAACTGTACCTTTTGGAAGATATCATTTTGCTTATATAAGCCCTAAATTTAATAAGTCTACATACAATACAATTTTTTCAGTCTTTAATCACAGTCATTCTAAAAATGTGTAATGTCATTCATTATGGTTTTAATTTGCTTTCCACTGATGACTAATGATGTTCAAGATCTTTTCAAGTGTTTCTGGTCATTTGTATATCTTCTTTTCTGATGTTTCTGTTCATATCTCTTGCCCTCTCATACACTGCTGGTGAGAATTACAGCCAGTCACAAAATGCAGGGTCATTGTAGAAGGAGAAAATGTTTGAAACTTCCAGGCTTCTTTTCACAAAAAAAAAAAAAAAAAAAAAACATGTTAAAAAAAGAAAAGAAATGCCTTTATGTCCCAGTTCCAATATGATCTCTTTTATTAAGCTTTCATTTATTTGCCACCATCTCTTCCACAAAGCTAGATAATGTATTAAACACCTACTATGTGTTACCATGTTGCTAACCAGTGGAGTTAAAGACAGAAAGTCTTAGCTGTCTTGGGACTTAGGATCTGTGTGCTTGCAAAACACATGTTTTGATATTTCTATTAGAGCATGTTTATAATATTTTTCATTTAGCATATTATGTCTGTCTTCCCCATGAGGTTGCTAGTTGACTATCAAAAAGGCTATATGTTAACACGTCTTGTTTTACTCCACGACACCCAGCATAGTGCTTGGCACAAAGTACGTACAAGGAAGGAAGGAAGGAAAGGTGGATGGGAGGGATGGAGGGAGGAAGGAAAATAATAGCCCATTTTGTTTAGTCTTTTATTTATTTCTCTATTTCCCCAAATCTGAGGTAAATAACATTTCTATAAGATTATGAAGCCAGCATGGTTTAAAGGAAAATAAATCTTATTCCAAAAAGCTAACGCTGGCACTGGGTTCATATTCAAGTATAATTATCCAGTTAATTTGACATTTATCTGGAAGGCTGGCTACCAAACTGAAAGCCAGTTTAGACAATATTAGCAGCTCTTTCACAGGGATGTTCACAAGTACTCATTTGTGCCTACATGTGTGAAATTCCGTCTGTGAAGTTGATTTCAGAACCAGATTTCAAGATCAGTCTGTGCCATGTGGAACATCTTAGCTGGAGTACTGTCTTACCAAGCCAACCTTTCAGCCAAATGGTGACGTGAACAAAGCTAATTTATTCAGGTTGAACAACTGCCTTAGTCACCTCTCTGCCTCCAAAACTAAAAACAGTAACATAGATCACCTATGGATTCCATATGTGAGTGCACAAAAACCCAATGCCTAAGTCCACCTTGTGAGCTCCTCTTAATGTTTACAGAAAGATACTCTTTTGTTGGTATGCTAAAATTACTGAAAGAGAGAGAGAGAGAGGGAGAGAGAGAGAGAATCTAACTCTGCAGCATATTTCTGACCATTGTTATTTGAGAGCTTTATAGTGTTGCCTCAAAATGGAGTCAAAACTGGTTAACAGAAAGGACCAGTTAGTCAAGGCTTCAGAAATCAAGAAATAAAGAGAAAATGTTACCACTAATAATAAAAAATAATAACAACAATTTTAAGTTTATAGTGTTATAACCACATGTATAAATTCAAAATAAATTCATAAGATAAAAATATTACACTCTACACAAATGGAGAAAGTGATGCTAAGCATGCAGAGAAGCATTTGATTCACAGAAGTCTAGCAATCAGATGCTAAAACAATCCTTAATGTTCCCTTAATTGAACCTCACTTTAAAGATGAAGAAAGATGCCTGAGAGAGATAAAAAATTTTACTGTATTACAGAAATAATTAAAAACATCATCTTTACCACAGAAACATTAATGGTGATTTCACCTGTAAGAGGGACAGGCTGAACTAGTTCCCCAGGAGAATGTTATACATTTTTATTGTTTTCTAAAACCTTTGCATTTGCTGTTTTCTCTGCCTGGAAATGGCTTTTCTTAGATACTTACATGGCTCAATACCTCACCTCTTTTATATCCCTGTTTAACAAATATCGCCTCTTTGGTGGGACTTCCCTGACCACCTATTCTAAAATTGCAACCCTTGTCACCCACTATCCCTTTTCTCCATTCTACTCACTTTATGATGCTTATTACATCCTAATATCATATAATACTTTGTCTTTATTTGTTTACCTGTTTATTTCCTGCCTCCCCATCTAGAATCTAAGTGTCGTGATGGCAGGAACTTTGTCTTACAGCTACATCCGCAGTGCTTTCTAACATAGCCTGGAATGGATTTAGCACTCAGTAACTACATGTTGAATAATGGATAGTTGAGTTTTCGCAGAAGCTCATAAATGTTACTGTTCTTTCCCAGTTTCTTCCTGTGCTCTAACACTATTCTCTGTATCACCCTATGCATACAGACCCACACAGACACACAGCATCTACACGAAAGCATGTGCACAAACTGACACAGATACACAAGATTTTTTGTCTTCATCAAATTCAGCAAACACCAAATACCAAGGTTTCCACTAGGTTCTATTCTTTTGGGTACAGTATGCTATCGAAGGGAAATAGGCTCAAGACATGGTCTGAGCCTTCAAAGAACCCACTGTCTGGTTGTGATGAGCAAGAAAGTAATTTCATCTGACACATTGTTTAACATTATGGTGTTTGAAGACACAGAAATATGAAGTGTTATATAGGTAACAACATATTGCCTTATGGTATTTTGACAGTAAATATGAGAAGGTTTCTGGAAGAAGTAAATGAAAACATTTCAGTCAGTAAACAAGGATGGATAAAGGAATTCCAGATAGAGGAAACTATCCAAGAAATGACATACAGGAATGAGAATGCAAGACATGTACAGAAGCCACGTCCAACTTCCTAAAGGACTAAACATGTGGGGGCAAATTTACTGAATGAATATGTTGGGTACAATTTGTGGCAAAATTGTAATGTGATTAGTAAACATTAAGAATTTATTCTCTTGGTGATGAGAAGTTATTAATGGTTTCGCTTAGGGGAGAAAAATTAAGCAGCAGTTTTGTAGTACTTATTTAATATCAGGCATTATTCTTAAAAATGTGACGTGTGCACCCTTTTTTATCCTTTCAAGAAGTCTGAGAAAAAGATTGCAAAGTTGAGAAAACAGAGTCTCCAAATAAATAAATAAATAAATAAGATGAAAAGGCAAAATAGTTCAAAAGTCCAAGAAATATTTTAAAAACAGGACTCCTAATTTGGGGTTCAGGGTTTATTCCATTCCACCTTCCTGATTAAATCTGCTGTTTAAAATATTTCTTTGGAGACATTATTCATTAGAGATTCTAGTGAGGAAAAAAAATCAGTCATACAGTTCATATAGGTATTTTCAGCAAAAAGAGAAATATAAGCATAAAATAATGAGGGTCAGAACTAGAACAGGGGACAGAAATGAAAGGACAGATGAGATAGGGAGTGTGAAGTTATTACACAGACCACCGGACAACTGGATATTTTCCCTCTGAGATAGTTCAATTTTGAAGGAAGAAGTAAAAGTAAATTGCATTTCATCATTATTTATTTATTTTATCAACTAGTTGAAGGGAAGAAAAATGAAAATAGCAGTAGAAAATAAAAGCAAGTGTCAATAAAGGCTTTTAATGGAAATGGACACTATAATATCTTTCCTTCTTTCTTTTAAAAAACCAAACATAAAAGCAACACAAAAGCTTTCAATGTATATAGGTTTTCAAATCCACCCACTTACACCTGTTCAGAAACATCTGTTTTCTTATAAAATGGAAACTGATAAAAAAAAAAAAGAAAGGCCAACTAATAATAACATATGGTGAAGAAAAAAACTTTCTTAGTTTATTTATTTTTATTTTTTTCCCTAGGAAAAGGTAATTTTTAAAACTAAACTGTAAGTTATTGCTTAGACCTAGGTATGGATATTAGAATCTCCCCCATTACGCTTTGGGTTCCTGGCATGTCCTTATTTGTTAATGTGGCCAGTGCATCAGTTATTTTCATATAATTTTATAGCTATAGCTATGGTTGTTCTGGGTATTTTATGTCATGGTTTTAATGCATTAAGATTTGGATATATAGAGAATAAATTCCATTATCTCAGAATATGGTCAAAACTGCTGATGTTTTTTAATTTAGGTCTGCAATTACCCTAACAACTCTAAATAAATTGTAATCTAACACAACAATGAATCTCAAGAAGTAAATATCTGGCTAAGAAGATGATGAATTTTATCTGAGAAAAGAATGAAGGAGACAGCCATACTTATATCAAGAAAGAGACCATTCCAGGCAAAGTTAATAATAAGGGTAAAGATTCTGAGACCAGAATATAAGCATGGAACTTTCGATGGATAGAAAAAGTCCAGTGTTTCTGAAGCCAGAGAGGGAGGTGAAATAAACAGTGAGAGATGAGGTTGAAAAAGTTGGCAGAAACAAGGTCAGGCTTGCCTTGGAGGCCATGGAGAAATATTCTGTTTACAATGGGAATTCACTGGAGTGTTTTAAGAAAGTAACGGATCCAATTTATATTTTTAAAAGTTTACTCTAATTACTCCATGGATAATGAATATAAGAGGACAGAGATAGAAGCATGGAGACCAGTTAAGCAACTTTAACGATAGTCCAGGTAAGAAAAGATTGAAGTCTTAGATTGGAGCAATGGAGATAATGGGAAGTGTTCATAGTTGGGATATAGAGTGGAGGATATAGCATATCTGGGGTTAAACTAGAGTTTATGTCACTAAACTTATAGTCAATAATGTATAGAATTTCCTTTATTTTAAAGAAGGAAAAAATAATGTGATGTTTTTAATAATAATTAAATGAATGAGGTTAAAAACTGTAATTTCTCTGTTTGGTACACAATAGGTTTTAGAACCAGACTTTCCCTAGATATTAAGAAAGTCATTTTATTCAACAAAGGACACTGACAATATAACATTTATACCAAACACAATTGTTTATTCATGTGATTTATTTCTCGTAAAACTTCTGAATATATTATTGTGTCACTTAGCTACTTTTATGTGTCATGTATATAAATTTCAACAAAATTAGGTTATTATGAACAGAAATGCTTAAGGGTTAATATCCTGTGCACATGAGATTTAGGTTTGGGATTTTTCTGTGCATGACTAAAATATAACTGAGCTGTTTGATAGTAAACATGGCCAACATTTCTATATGAGAGCCTAATCTCAGTCTAGAGGAAGGTATATTTATTTGGAATTGTGTGAACAGTTTACATTTTCTGCTAAAGTATGTTGAAACTCAAGTAGTGCTTGTGTAATGAGATAGTTTACATTAAGTACTAATAATGGTTTGCTGCATGATCATCACAACAATGTGTTGTAATTTATCACACCTGGCATTGAAGGCGCTCTAAGAATTTCACAAACAACCCCTCATTAATCTATTCATTTACCTCCTTTCCTCTTGAAAGTTTCTAAAGCTACTTAAGAAATTATGCAGCAACTGTGGAAAAGAGAGTGGTTTTGGAGCATTCAGTGAAAAAGAAAGGACTGACTACATAATTGCAATGATGTAAATTCCAAGTAAAACAATCTGGAGGACTGACATAATCACATATGTGATAAATTTCTGTTTCGTTAAAATGGAAAACACCCTAAAATATTTAGATCCAGTTCCTCATTTTAGAAGTTGAGCATTCCTGTCTATTTTCTTACTCATCTATTCTCCTTAAAGGTTTGGGGCTTACTGAGGACCTGGAGATCTGTCACTCAGAAACAAATTGTTGTATTACCCCAGTGCCACATAATTATATATTCAAAGATATATAATCTTTGAATTATATATTCAAAGATATATAATCTTTGAATTATATATTCAAAGATATATAATCTTTGAATTATATATTCAAAGATTGTTTGCTACATAGCAAACAATGTAACTAGAATTGTTGCTATTTTTACGCACAGTACATTTGTTATTCTAAAATATTATTTATATTATTTGATATAAAGCATAAAGTATATTCTGAATATATTAAATAAGGTATATGTTCTTGGTTGTTTCACACAAAATGTGAGGCTTGTTAGAATGTTAACAGACAACAAGTGTTCTTTAATTTTATAATCTCTTTGTATACCCATTTATGTCATTAGATTATTGATTTTATAAGCACTTAAAGAACACTCATTTGATAGATGTTGTATAACTTCCCCAAAACTCCAACCCTCAATTAAAGATTTTTGAAGGATGATAAATACCCTCAAAAAATATTCTGCTGATAAAAATGAATTAACATTCAACCTAATCTAAAAAATCAAAAAAGTTTAAAAAAAAAAACAGATAATAAAGAGTGATGGTTTATATTTATAAAGAATAATTCCCATCACAAAAAGATACTTCATTTTGAAAAAACATTCACTTTAGGATTTGTGTAGACATTATTAGATATCCCTATTAAACTACATATTTCATGTTGAAATATTATTTAAAGCTCATATAATGGAAAATGGTTTATATGGGGAAAATATTTAGGTTCTTAGAAAGTAATAGGTTTGGATGTTGTTGAGAAGCTGCAAAGCTTCCTGAGGAAGTAGTAGCAAGCAGATGTAGCCAATTAGCTATGTAAATGTTAAATCAAGCACTCATCTATAGGTGAAATGGGTTAGGCAGGATAAAATATTCTCCTAATTAGAAAAAGACAGTCATGTTTGGAAGCAGCATATGTAGATATAGATCTCTTTCTGAATAAATGGAATCAGAGCACCTAATTGGATTTAAAAATAATTTCACTTAAACTCATCTCAGCTTTAGCACAAAGCATGCCTTCCTTATTTTCTGTGAAAATTAAAATCACCTACAGAAGAAAACCTGCAAAATGATACAGAAGGTAGTAATTCTTGGGACTGGCTACAAGCCTGGGTATGTTTTATCCCAAAGAATCTTAATTGTAGAAAGAATGTTATAACATACACATAAGTAAACACTTCTCTGTTAAAATGTAGCCACTTTATCATGATATCAAACATGATTTTTAAATGATACTGAGCACTCCTCTTGTATTTCTCAGCCTGCCTTTTCAAAAGGCACTGAATATGCTTAATTTTGCATTTGTCAATACCATTCATGGTTGCTTATATTTACCTCCTGTATTTGCTCATTGAGAATGAATAGTAGTATTTTGTATGCTTTAAGCTTTATATAAATGCTATCATGCTGTAAACATTTTTATAACTTGATTCCTGCTGTGATCTTATATTCTTTGATATTTGATCTTTGTTGATATATATAAATACAGTTCATTTAAAATGCTCTGTAGTTTATCACATTATGGATATGTTATAATTTTTTCATCCATTCACCTGTTAGTGAACATTCACATTTTCTTCCACCATAATACAACAATTTTCTCTTCAGTTTATGTCTTTTAATCACATGTACATTTCTCTGAAAAGTGTCTTTACATCTTTAATCTTGCTCAATATTATCAAATTGATCTAAATGTATTTACTACTATCTGCTCCATCAAAACTAATAATCATTAGTGGTTTCATTCTTAACTACACATATTGTTGGATTTTTTACTTTTGTGTGATACTGGTAATGTATTATTTTTTAAATATAAATTATCCTGTTTCTTAGGAAGCATGAGCATCTTTCAAAGTTACTTGACCATTTGTCTTAGTCTGTTTTGTGCTACTACAAAATACTACAGCCTGGGTAATTTACGATGAACAGAAATGTATTAGTTCATGGTTCTGGAGACTAAAAAGTCCAAGATTGAGGGACTGGTATCTGGTGAGGGCCTTCTTGCTGCATCATCCCATGGTGGAGGGGCAAAATAAAAGGGCATGAGAGAGACAAGGGGGACCAAAACTCATCCTTTTATAAGTACCCTACTCCCTCAATAACAAGCCCACTCTCAAAATAATGGCATTAGTCCATTTATGAGGCAGAACCCTCGTGGTCTAATCAACACTTAAAGGTCTCACCTTGCAACACTGCTGCATTGAGGATCAGGTTTCCAGCATGTGAACTTTGTGTGTGGGGGGGGTACATTCAAATTATACTAACATTTATTTATCCCCTGATATGAACGTTACCCATTTTCTCTGTATACATTATAATGTATTATAAATACATTATATAATATATAAAAATACATATATAATACATTATAATATAATGTATAATAATGTATTTACATTATATAATGTATAATAATATAATGTATTCTGGATAAAACATACAGTAGTAACAACAGCTAACAGAATCTTATATGTAAATATACAAAAGATTGCAAATTCTTAGTGAAGAATGTGATAAAACCTTATTTAAATACATTACATAAGATCAAAATATATGGAAAAATATTTTTGTACTGTATGTAAACTAAAATTATAAAAAATGGCAATCTATCAATTCTATGCAATTCCAATCAAAATCTAAACAGGACTGTTTTATGATACTTGATGTCGCAGACTGAATGCTCATGGTTCCCCCCATCAAATTCATAAATTGAAGCCTAAACACCAATGTAATAGTATTTGGAGATGGGACTTTTGGAAGGAAATTAAGTCATGAGGGTGAGCACCCATGGACAAGATTACTTATAAGAAGAGACACAAGAGAGTTTGCTTCATCTCTCTCTGCTCTCCATTGTGTGAAGACACAGAGAAAACCACCATCTATGAACCAGAAAGAGTACCCTCACCAGACACCAGATCTGCTGGCACCTTGTTCATGGACTTCCCAGCCTTTAGAACTGCGAGAAAGAAATTTCTGTTGCTTCAGCAGCCCAGTTTGTGGTATTCTGGTTTGTGGTATTGTGGGTATAGCTGCCTGAACTGGCTAAGAGACTTGGTGATCTGATTCTAAAATTCATATTGTATATGAAGAATCCAAAATAGGTAAGAACATTTTGCAGAATGAAAACAAGCAGGAAGGTGTATCAGCCACCACTCATGCATTACTACAGATCCTGCTGGGCTCCTTTGTCTCTTGTTCCAGCCACCCCTGAGGCACCTTGCCAAGCATGCACTCCAACCTGGCCATGCCTCAGCTCATGCACTTGCTGTGCCCTTCTTGCCTCCTGCTTCAGGGTTTCCCCATCCATGACAAGCCATGGAACTCTGCTCTGTCCTAATTTATAGCATAAAAGTGCACTCAAAACATTGCTGCATGAGGAGATTAATAACTGGAGAAAAGACAGTATTCAATAAATTTAATGAAGTAATTATTTTCTATAATTAAAAAACGCTTTTTTACATCATAGAGAAAAGTTATTTTTGAATGGATAAAAGACATGGATAGGAATAAATTTTTAAAAGAAAATATAAAAAATACAAAGGATGTGACTTTGAATATGAAAGAATTCCTTTTATAGATATAAAAAGTAAAAACCTCAAAAGAAAAGAATTTATAACTTTGCCTAGATTAAAATAAAAACTCTTGTTCATCAAACACTATAACAAACTGAAAAAAAAAGCCAAAGACTGAGAGAAGAATAGGACATATAAAGGATTAGCATCCAGAATCAATTTATATGATAGGTATCTTATAGATTGCCAAAATATATATTAAAAGAAAAAAGAAAATCAGCCTAAGAGAAAAATAGTTAAGGGTATGAGTAATCACAGATGAGGATAACTAAGTGATCAAGTAACATATTAAAATGTTAATAATTCTAAAGAATGTTCCAGTGTATAAAAACTCATATGCTTGGTGTTCATATCGGAGTGTTTGTGTGGTTTCATTCCTGATTGTACATATTATTATTATATTTTAAATTTAATATGATCTAGATAAAATTATTTCTTTTTTAGTAAACACAAGCATCATTTAATTTTCATAAAGCCCTATAAGGTAAGAATAATTATTATAGCATTTCACTGAATTAGGCCAAGAACAGTCAGTCAATTGGTCCAAATTCATACAATCAGAAAGGGTCAATGTCAACTTAAGAAACCAAGGATTCTGATTCTAGGCTCTGTTACTTGTTTAACCATTATACCATCCTTGCTTTCTAAATGAACTGTGGCAAAAGTTTCTTCTTTCCTAATCTTAGTACCTCTTATTTCTTTATCTTTTCCTACTAGGTTTATAATACAACTGATATAATGTTAATAGAAGCTCTAGTATCAAGAATCCTTTTGGTATTCATACCTTTAAAAGGAAACACACTTAACACGTCAGTCTTAGGAATGACATTTGTTTTAAACTTCTGATAGAGTAGCTCTATGGCATAGTGATTAAGGACAGTGAGTCTAGAGCCAACCTACCTGAAATTCAAACCCTAGTTCCCCTACTTATTCTCTGACATCTAAATTATCCATTTACCTATCCTCCCTTGAAAGTGTAATATAATGGTCATTATATGAGAGTCCTTATAAAAGTTATATGTTACTAGAATGAAATGCTTAGAACAACACCTGGCATATAGTATGCACTCAATAATATTATTTGTTATAGCTGATATTACACTCTTGATTACACCAGGCTATAAAGGCACATATGAAGTTTACTTACATTTATCATTTGTTATATACTTGGATTTATTTCTTACATCTTTATGTTTGCTATTTACCCAGCTTTTCTAAGGATGTTCTTCCTCTTTCCTTACATTTGATTGAAATGATCAAGTTTTATTTTTCTTTTTGTCCATCTACTAGTTTGAAAGTTACATATTCCATATCTAATCTTTTAGAATTTTTACTAGAAATCTAACAAGCATATTTGATTTGATGAATTCTAAAGTTTTTAACATCTCTAACTTTAGCCTACAATATAAAAAACACCTTAGTAAAGTTTAAATCTGATCATCTCCCACCACCTTACATATTTTTGTTGTTTTGTATTCTATGTCAACTTTTTATATTTCCAAATTTAATCTGTACACACACACATTTATATAGATTTATCTACATGTTTACTAATTTCTTTTCTCATTATTTTCTATTGCTTTTCACTTTTCTGAGATAAATTTCTTTCTTCCAAAAGTATTTAGTGTTCAGCTAGGATTAGCATACTGAGTTAAGAATAGAGTGAGATCATTTCACTATGATTCCATGGCAGTAACTTCATCATCATTTGTCAAATGTCTTTCTATTTCACTCTGAATTTTCATCTGTTATGCTATTTATCTACTCCTGAAAAAATATAATTCCATTTTAATTATTGCAGCTTTAACATGTTTTGATATTGGGTAGGATCTTTGCAAGTATATGTGACATGGGTATATACATATTTATATATAATATTTGTTACTCTTACTAGGTTATATTCTAAGGTAATTTTTGGCTAATTTGGTTAATTTTGTTTGGATTTAGACTTAATAGACTAAGTTGGTGGAAGTTAACACCTTTAAAAGGTTAATTTTTTATGTTCATAAAAAATACTTGTAGTTAAGTTCATATAGATCCCAAATGACTTCTCTTGAGTTTATTCAAATATGTTTTTATATATTTGATTCTTAGGATAAATAAAATTTTTCCATTTTCTATTTATTCTCTGACTGCTTATTGCTAAAATGGAAAATTTTAAATTTCAGAATGCTTATTTTGTGATCAGTAAGCTTTTGAAGTTTCTTCTAAATTCCAACTGTTGCAGAGATGGAGTCTCCCTCTTGCTCAGGTTGGTCTGGAACTCCTAGCCTCAATCGATCCTCCCACCTCAGCCCCCCAAAGTGCTAGGATTACAGGTTTGAACCACCAAGCCTGGCCTTTAATTTGACTTTTTAAAAAAATATGGATTTTGTAGGGTGTGGAGTAAGGCTGCAAAATATTTTTTAACTAAATAATTGACTAAATATGACAAAAGTACTTACCAAATTCATGTCTATATGAATTGATTTACAATGTGTCCTTTATCATAGATTATTAAATGTATTAGTGTCTACTTATTGAATATATTATTCCTAATTTCTTGAGCCTGTCCACTCATGTGCTATACTGAGACTCATTTAATTATATTTCTGAAATTTTGGACATCTGAAAAATAATAACAGTGAAAGTAAAATAATAATAATATAATTACAGCTATCAATGAATGAGAATTTACTTTGCCTTAGATTCTGAGCTGTTTATATGCACCATCTTAAATAATAGTGAAAACAATCTTATTTATGTGGTTATGCAGATAAGTAAGTTGCAATTCAGCAATTTAACAATTTCTCAGGAGTCATAAGGCTAATAATTGGGATGCTTAGAATTTAAATATAAGCTTATTGGACTTATGGTAAATTATGATAGGTGATCAAGCACCATCATCCATCATGTGGTAAGTT
>CM052436.1:60175791-60208455 GCA_028533085.1 Varecia variegata
CTGACGCCACGGCACTCACTCTAGCCCGGGCAACAGAGTGAGACTCTGTCTCAAAAAAAAAAAAAAAAAAAAGAATAAGTGTTTCATTTCCACACTGCATGCTCTGGCCTGAGTCTCATTAGTTCACCTTATAAAATACGGCGGCTGAAATAGATAATTTATGAATCTCTCTAAACCCATATGTAGATAGCAATTTGTAAATGAGAGAGGTAGCACAACAATAAGAAAAGAATTGGCTAATCAAAAAATGATTCTAAATCAACTGGCTCTCCCTAAGAAAAAGATATTTCCTATTTTACATTGTATAAACATAAATTCCAGAGTAAAATCTTGAAAAATAAAGCCTTAAAATTTTATAAGAACATACTTTTGTGTTATCTCAGTATAGAAAAGCATTTTTAAAAGCAAGAATTGGAAAGTACAAACTTAAACAAAAAGACAGGTAGATTTGAATACCTTAAAATTTAAATATATAAAACATTAAAGTACATTGAATCGACAAAATATTAATATATAACTTTATCAATAGATATTTATTACAGACATATGTTAATTACATAGATACACACACACAACAAAGTGAAAACTTGTCAAAGATTAGGAGAATATACTAGTATCAATAATAAAAAGAAAATGAATGCAGAATGGGATATTTTTTTGATACACTTAAAAAAGAAACTAGGATTTTCTATACCAAAAAAATTAAAAAATCAAAGACAATAAGCAGTTACTTTGCTTAATTTTCTTTTAAAAAATGATGAAAATGTGTTAGAATTACATAGATGTGGTTGTTGGACAATATTGTGAATGTACTAAATGTCCCTGAATTGTGAACTTTAAAATGGTTAATTTTATGTTATATAACTTTACCTTAATGAAATCAAAGATACTAGATAAAAAGAATCTTATTAATCTGATCACTGTAATTAAAATTATTATAAATTAAATTATTGTTTTAAGTTAAATTCTACCATAGAAACAGAAAATTTGAGTATAAGTTTAAATATAGAATATAATCATTTTAATGTACTAAATAGGAAATGTAAATTTATGGTTATAAAATCCTGACAAGATCAAGGACAAAAAAGTTAGGATGCATCCTCTTTTGCCAGACCTCTGGCACAGGAAGCCAGAGTGGTATTTGATGCAACGCTATGCACACTGGGGAAAATATTTGTTTTTCACTGAGACAAGGTTAGACGACTTATCAGACTGGCTTATTTATCCTCTAGTGGCTGTATGTTCAAGGTGCAAAAGTTGTTCCCATTCCTCCTCTTTTACTTCTTTCACTTTCTTTTTATCACCCATTTATTCTAATTCCTAACCCATAGATAACTACCTAGATAATCCTATTGTCTCCTTTCCCCCTCCTCCCGTGGACTGATACACGAATAAATCTGAGATCAGAGCGTTCAGAATGAGCTTCATTTAGAAGGTTGATGTGGAAGATGAGTAACACAGTGGTTAGAACAGGCGCTCAGGCTCCAGACTCCCTGGCTTCAAATCACAGCTGGTAATTGATGTGGATTCCCCATATCAGCTATGTGACCATGGATATGTGACTTAAATCCCACATACCTCATTTGCCTAATTTGTAAAATGAACATGATGATAGTAATAGTACCTACCTCCCAAAGTTATTGTGATTTTTTTTGATAACATAGACCATTTAGAACAGTTTTTGTCATGTGGTAAGGGCACAATAAATTTTTGCTATTGTTATGATCATCATCGTTATTATGGCCTGAAAGAGAAGTCTATTGCTCATTAGGGGACCAAATCCTGCTCATATGGAGTCTAATTGTTTTTGATTATGAAGCAATGCAGATTCAAGAGAAGAAATTTTACCACTAGGAGTCACACACACACTCGTTGCTTGACCGTATTTGTTGGTATACAACCGTGGGAGCTGATTAAAGATACATGTAAGGCTGCTGTCTTTGTGCCTGGTGCTGGAGAATGAGCTCAAAAAAAGGAAGTGAAACAACAGTCATATATTTGTCACAAGGAGAAGGTTATAACTATGCACTGCTGTAGTTCGCTCACATTGTCACTTAGAGCTGGCTCAGCTTGTTAGTGTGGGGCAACAGCCAGGCCAACTGGCTGAAGTTCCCATCAAATTCTCCTTTGGTTTCTCTAATTTTTGTCACAGGTGGTATTTACCACCCTGATAAAGGACTCCAGCATCTCCTGCAGGACAACCAGACCATTCAGGTTGGAGGCTTGAACATCCCGAGACACCTCTGTGGTTCTCAACCCATCATAGATCCAATCACTGCTCATAGGTTTTCCCTCACTCTCACCACTTTCATTCATTTATTTCAACTGTCTGCTGATTGATTTAACACATCTTCCAAAACTTATTCAAAACATCTTTTGTGGCCCCCACTAAGCTGGAACTCTTTGGTGAAGGAAATTCTTGGAAATGTAGTCCCAGCTTAGCTAAATTGAGGAATACAAATCCATCACAGTCCACTCTTTGTCAAGTTGGCATCCATTTACACTTCTTCCACCCATATTTCCAAATAAAGCCAGTAGCACTTCTACTTCCACTTCCCATATGTTATGCTTCCACTTAACGTAATGCAACTATTCCTCACAAGTCCAAAAGCATGCTAGCCCTCTTCCCAAAAGAGGACACAAATTTCCTTCATCTATTTTGGACCGATGTTCAATCCTTTTCCAGCTGAGTCACACTCCCCCTTTGATGTTCTGAAATGTAAATACTGTGATATGAAATTAACTGCTATTAACACACTTTATTGTAAATGGTAGGTAAATGGGAGAAGTGAGAAGAAAAAAATGGCTAATATATACTTATCTATTCATCTCAAAGTAAGGAAGAAATTTACATAACTAATACAGTGCACATTTCTACAACTGGTCATACAGACTTAACTGGTATTTATAACTACTTTCTTCCACCACCCACTCTATAATCCTTCTACCCTCAGCTAGTATCTCAGCTGATTACAGCTTCTTGCTGGATAGGATTTCTCACACCTTCATTCTTGAAGGGTCTTGACCATTAGCAGGCCTGCCTACAGTGGGCCATTATAGCTTTTCTAAATTGACTTTAATCTCAGGACATGGGAGTACTGAGAGGCATCCCAAGGGATCTCCCTTAGATTATTACAGAAACATTTCTGTAGTAGCAATATATAAAATCACATGTGTGTGTGTATACTATATATAAAATTTTGTTTCACATTTTATATGTATTATATATTATGTATATATTATATTATATACATACACATCAAACATGAAATTTAGCATAGAAATTGGACCTAATGCAATTATGGCAGCTGGTTAAATAGTCTATGTGAGGCTGTTGTATACAGCTTGAAATCCATAGACCAATCAGTGTGGAAGGGAAGATGGGTTTGAGGTTGGTAAGAGGTACCACAAGCTGGAACCCATAAGAATAGAAAGGAACCCACATCAGTATCTCATTACCTCCCAGCCTTCAACTTTGATGCTATAAGTGTTCTGCAAGACATGCTGATGCCCTGCAAACTGGAGCTAAATATGCACTGGCCCAGAAGTCTGAAAAAATCAAAGAATGATTCAGGTGAGATACATTAACTAGGAACAGTGCACAAAAGGGAATTCTGGAAAACATATGTTTAGCTTGCCTAAATTGCTGCAATGGAGTAGAAATCCACAATAGATTCCAAGACAGGCAACAACAACAATAACAACAACAAACACTCTGGATTAGAATGCAAGAGGTTTCTAATCTTATAGAATTCATCTTCAGTGTTTTTTTATTTGTTTTTTCAAAATCAGAGATGAACTCCCTATTTTAAAAATGAGAAATACCGTCCTAGAAGTCAAAGTTCTGTGTTCTAGACTTATTTTGCAACTTAGTAAGTTTGTTATGTTCAGTAATTTACTTATCTAAACTAAGGTTTTGCTTCTCCACCAGTAATTGGGACAAATAAATACAGCATCTCCTCATTCACTGATTTGTTGATATAAATAAATGAGATAATAGTCATTGAAATGTTCTGTAACTTATAAAGAGTAATATATACACAAGCAATAGAATTATTAAATCTGATTTGCTTTTGTGAATGACAGATGATGTCATCAACTACAGAGAATATGATTGATCTTGGTTTCTTGTCTGGCCTGAGGCCAGGGCCTTATGACATCTTTTCGACATTTCAACAAGATACCTGCTTTATGTTGGAGGCATTTTCTTTCCATGTGGCTAGCAGCAGGAAATGAAATCCATTACAGCCCCATGTAGGTGGTTAATTTGTTTGAACTGTCATTTAGCTGAGTCTTCAGTGTCTCCCTAATGATCTCCCTGGTGCAATGCAGTGCAACTCTTGCATGTTACTTGCCACCAAATCAGCTGTTTTCAAAGATGCTTTTTGCTTTTATTTTATGGATTAGTATCTTTTCATACTTTAATGAAAAACACATTATATACAGGGCACCCAGCCAAGCACTGTGGATGAAGTTTGTGGAGGTTGTGTAGTTGAAATGAGAAGAAACAAAGAGGTACAAATCATTTTTCTAACTATGAAAAACTCAACCTAGTGTAAAATAAGACAATACCACAAACAAGATGAGACAGAGAAATTGCTATTGTAGTCAAAAGAATGGGGTTTTGTTTCAAGGGCAATTGGAATAACATCATAAAGAAAGATACATTGGAACCAGATCTCTATGAATATTCAGGATTTCATTAAGTAGAGATGGGATATGTACATGTTGAAGGTATGACAGACGGAAGAGGAGAGAGAAAAGATGTCTGGAAGAAAAACTTTTCATGATTGTGGTGAATATGGACTTAAATAACATAAGAACATGATGTGTGTATGTCCCAGATAGCGAACGACTGAAAATGCCCATGTAATCAGTTAGAATTCACCCAATGAGCTTGTGAACAGGGTTAGTGATACAATCAGAGTAGTGCTTAGAGGGTTGTTCTGTTAATTATGGAATAAGGGGCCAAAGTCTGGGAAAATACTTGGCTTATTTATGTATTAGTATGTGTGTGGGGGAAAAGGCTCAACAAGGATGGAGGTTTGATACAAAAAAGGAAGGGATATGAGATGCAGACAACAAAAAATAAAGACATTGTGTTGTCTTTGTCATTTTTAAATTATTACCTTTTTCTTTGAAGCTAGATATTTTCCTTGACCAAAAAAAAAAAAAAAAGTTGAGGTGTTAGGAGTATTCAATGAAGCTGCATCTTTTGAAAGATTACTGCTGAAAAAGTATTAAAAAAATAATGAAAGAATTAGGATTCTGTAAATTCCCCATGAACCATCTACCTATCATTTCAGCTCTAACGGATTTGCATTTGAAGGGTCACTTTGTGATCCAGAGGGAATAAGTGAATGCAGCTCTACTCTGGGAATGGCTTCAGCTCCCCCACAGGTGAGCTGAGCCATCCGCTCACCTCTACAGACAACAGTAAACATTATAGCATATTTGAAAATGGAGTAAACTGCATCTCCTCCCCAAAACACAGCATCCAAAGATGTGTTAACCAATGGGTAGCATCACCCAAGCCTTTCTGTGTGACATCAAATCACTGCAGCCAGAGGCCAGCTCTCATCTCACCACCATCCTTTGCTTCTCCTATTACATCTTTATCCTTCTAATTTCCCAAACATGCCATGCTGTTTTAATTATACGTACTTCCATAATTTTGCACATGCCACATGCTTTTCTCTTTGCCTAGAGTACTGTAATCCTCCACTCTCTCTGTCTGAACAACTATTATTTTCACTCAGTAACTCAGGAAAAATACCACTTATTCTATGATATCTTCTCTGACTTAAAATGTCTTGAGAAATATTTACTCACCCTTTTATCTATTAAAGTGGTACCATTTGCATACTTCTGGTGTTACACATTAAATTGTAATTATCAGTTCATATACCATGTATCCCTCATCCAGTATATACAGTTCCATGGCTCACATTTTATGCAATAACCTGTGTCTAGCCATATTTTATTGTTCTATCTTGATTATCTTTTCCTTATCTTTCTTATCTGCTTCTAACTCACATTGTTTGATAATATGTAACCATTTGTAGATTACCTTAAGTCATTTTGGGTATACGATGAAGTATATATAAATACATAAATGTATGAACAAACAAAGAAATTATCTCTCCTCTTGCTCTGTGCAATCCTTGGGACAACAACTGCCTTTGGTGACCTTTGATGTCCCAGAAGGTAGTAGAATGAATGGCATATGGCAAATGCTCAATCAAGTTTGGTTATAGAATCAAACAGGAACTTTTCTTTCAAAGCTAATTTGTACACTTTTAAACAAATAAATTAGCATTTCCATCTTCACTGACACATTTGCTAAAAGAAAATGCACTTGCCTTTAAATGTAAATAAAAGGTTATTCTGGTTATGTGAATAAGCAAGATTTTTCAAGTGTCTTTCTCAGTGGCATCCATAGACAAACTTCAGGCATTCTATATAACAAGTGTTATGTAGATCCCCAGGCTAAAGACAAAGGACAAAAAACTATGAGAAGCATTTTATGTTAATGTAAACTCATCACTTACCTGCATCCTGCTGATCTCATGATTCCACCACTTTAGCACTAAAAGGAAAAAACAAAAACCTTTAAATTTCATTAAAAGGCACAAATGTGTTTGAAGTAAATAGAACACTGAAGTTAGATAAAGGGTGTTATTTTTTTAATTGACTGTTTGGCTTAACGAGGTTATGTTGTTTGTTTTTCATTACCGGTCACATGTGCAAATCTGAGGGACTACACAGTGTATACATGTACAAATGTGTGTTGGAACTTTAAGAAAAGTGGTAGGTTGGATATTTATCATGATGTTTTAGTCACACTGGCCTAGTTTTAAAATAAAATAATTTTCTTAAGGAGCTCATATTTCACGAATTACTTCATTCAACAATAATTATTGGGAACCTGCTTATGTCAGGCTCCTATCTTAGGATCTAAGTATAGGACAATGAACAAAACAGGCAAAATTCATGCCCTCATTTAACCAATATTCTAGTGAAGTAGACAATCTACAAATGAATGTATAATGCATTTGTAACAATAATATGATGAAAAATAAATCAATGCAAAGGGATGAAGTGAGCTGTGGTATTGCTATAGGTTAGTTAGCCTCTCCCCACCCCCACCAAAAAAAGAAAGATCTCCCTGAAGAGGTAAAACAGGAGTAGAGGAACATCTGGGAGAAGAGCTTTCCTGGCAAAAGGAACAGCACATGCAAAGACATTTTTTTTTTAGCGTGACTAAAGATTCTCTACAGACTATTTCAATTCACTTGAATGGCAAAAATTGTCAAGAGTTGGTGCACATAGACAGCCTCCTTTTCAAGTTGTCAGAATCTCAGTGTTTTGATCATGGAGGAAATCTCTGCTTTTTACTAGTTTGTTGTTGTTATTGTTATTGTTGTTATTATTCTAAACGTCCTCAGTGTAATACTTGTTAAGATTGGTAATATTGTATTGTTAGTACAGTATTACAATATTGTTAATAAGAGCTTTGAAAATAAGAAACACTTCTTTTTTGGTGTCTTGCCCACTTGAAATTAGTTGGCATTCTTTTGAACTAGATAACAACCTAGAGGAAAAGTGTAGGTATAGTGAATAACAAAGGATGAAAGAATCAAATGCAGTATGATGAGGACATTAACCAGAAAGAACACTGATTATTGAAAGCTGTGAATGAGCAAGTGTTTACTTGAAAAAAGTGAAACTACTGAGTGGAAGTCAGGACACTAGCTATATATCAGAATCAAGCCTCCTCTGGCTGCCTCCAAACTCCAGCAAGCCTCATCTGTAATTATTGATTCCAAAGAAGTCAATGCTGAATAGGGATTCATTGTCTCTGATGAAGATTATGAAATTAAAATAATAGAGAAGTTGAAAGTTGCTTTCTTGATGGGAAAATATGTAGAATTGAAACTTAACAAAAAAAACTGTCACAGTATTAGGGCAAACGGGAAACAAAATCATTTTAGAGATTGATGACATGTCATTGAAGTCTTAAAATATCTTATCCCTTTAAATTCATATTTTTCTCAACCACTTAGGCCAATGGCATATTAAAGTCTATTAACCTCAGTTATTTTGTCCTCCAAGTAACATTGGGCAGTGCAAGAACAACTTTAAAATTGAATGGATTTCTTTTTGCATTATAAGATATGCTGTTTGACCTTTTATGTTTTTAACAGAAATGCTTAGTTATTCTAAAAGTGGTTTGATACACCATTATTTGGCCATAAAATATTTCTTCCTGCAATGTCTCTTTTGCCCTTGCTTTCATATTAGCATATATTTTATTCTTTTAGTTCAATGCCTGAGATCATTTCAATGGTGAGACACTCCTAGGCCATTTGTGAAATTGAAATATTATACCCAGTACAAATGCATTGATAAGAAAAACATTTAAAAATTTGAAACATCTTTGTATTGGTCTTCCCTAGGCTCCAGATACAGATATAAGCGATGGGAGAGAGGGATGGAAAGGTTATTGAGGCAGACGGAAAACCTTGCAGAAGACCCAGTGGGTACAGAGGACAGTGAGAAGAGAGGCCTGGCAGACACAGTTCAGCTTCAAGGGAAGAGAAACAGGGTGAGGAGGCCAGAGTGGGCAAGGGGCAGGCAGCATGGGTAACTGCACTTTTGGGCAGTGTGAGCCTTCTCTGTATGTCTTACCAACTTCATGATGGCCATGGCCGGATGAATGGATAAAGAAAATGTGGTATATGTACAATGTAGTATCACTCAGCCTCACAAAAAAAGGAGATTCTGTCATTTGCAACAACATGGATGAACTTGGAGGACATTATGCTAAGTAAAATAAGCTTAAAAGGCACAAAGTTTCAGTTATACAAGATAAGTAATATCTGAATATTTGCTGTGCAGCATCATGCCTATAGCTAACAATACTGTATGGTATACTTAAAATTCCCTAAGAGCATAGATCTTATGTTAAGTGTTCTTAACAAGCACATACATACACAAACGCACACAAATAGGAATAAAGGAGATGGGAGGTTATGAATATATCTAAGTCCTTGATGGTGGTAATGGTTTTATGGGTATATGAATATCCCTTTGCCTGTCAATCATGCCTCAATGAAGAAGGTTAAAAATAATGGTCATGGCATCATATTAGCTTGAAATACAATTTTAAATGTTCATTTTAGAGAAAATGAACAATTTATCTCCTCAGTATGTGCATAGAAGCTACTTCTGAAAACAGGAGATCAAATTACCAGCCTTAAAAGCTATCAAATGTTATGAGAGTCAGGAAAATCAGTTTCCTAACTAGTTCAAGGAATAAATGCCAAAGGCCTCAACTAAGCAAAGACAAAGAAGAAAAAAATAAGATTGAAAAAATCTTATTATCTGGGTACACCCAGATAATCCTGGGTACATACAGATATTTGCTCTAGAACAAATATCAGAAACTCAAGGTTCTACTGGGAACAGGAAGGTCACATGTATCCTGAGGTTGCCAGGTGAATCCATGTGTCACCAAAATATTCAGGTGATGGTTCAATTCAGAGACAGGGCACAAGAAACCAAAAAACTAAGTTTCATGTAAAAGCTCTCAATTTTTCTAATATTGGCATTTATTTCAAATCAATTTAAAATATTAGCTAAATTGAAACTTATCTGATGATCACATATGACTATGTTTTTGACTTCTGAATTAAAGCCATATGAAAGCATAAATGTAAACTGACAGCTGATACAAACTGTGCAGGTAAACATAAATATAACTCAGGGAAACAGTGTTATCTGCCAAATACTGGAACTTGGACTGTCAGATAAAAGTTTCCAATTACACATGGGTGCATTAGATTAATTCAATTCAGAATGTTTATTTTGAAGTGCATGTTTTTTTATATGTGGACAGATTTTGCAAATTGGTTTTACATATTTTACTTTTTTACTTATTTTTTACATATTTTACTTTTTTTTTTTTTTGGTCATACAAAAATGTGTTTAGTCCTACCAAAAAAATAAAAGTTATGTGTTGCTCTCCCTGGCTTTCATAGGAGGATTGCAGTCTCCTCTGAACAGTGGTTTGCAGCCTGGGGTTAGGGAATGGTTCTGGGTGAAAAAGGAGAATGAGGCCCATACCAGGAGGTCCATGTCCATGAGGGTTAGAGGTGGGTCAGGGGCATGGGAGCACCAGAAAGGGGAGGGTTGTATGTAGTGGGAGATCCTGGGGCAGGTAGAGGCTATGGGGGAGAGCAGAATATATATGAATACAGAAATAAAATTCTACCATTATATATGTGTAAATATAGCATTAAAGCTCATATTAATGGAACTAAATCATGTGTGTGTGTGTGTGTGTGTGTGCGCGCAGTGTGTCTTTTATTAGGAGCATTGGATTAAACATTGGAATGCCTACAACAGAGTCATAGTGACATACTTAACAGCTATGGAACCCTAGTTATTTCACTTGTTTAATCCTAAATGTACTCTTCAATGAACAGAGCAATAACCCCTATTTTTGCCTAGCAAGATTACTATTAATATAATAAGGATCAAGTTATATTACAATAGAGTGTTTTGTCAAATGTCATAATGTTTTAAATAAGCCTCAACATTTGGAAAATCCACTATTTTATTATGCAGAAGATTTATTATTAAAACAAGGGGGAAAATATAAGACCTATGATAGTTGGCATAACTTACCAGCCTTATAGCTACAAACCACAGCATGTAGGATATTGCAATATAATCTAATCATACCAGCTCATAAATGTGAAAGTTAGCTGGCTGTGTTTGCCAACAATATATATCAGTGCCACTTGCTTACTGAAATGAATAAATCACTGATAGGGGCTTAGAATACGTTCATCTTATGTGATTCAGAAAAGACATCCTGCAAATCAGCCATCCTTTATGTGGGATTCTCAAACATAAAATGTAGACTGCAGTGATGCAATATTACATAATTATCCTAGTTGAATAACCTCTTTCTAAAAGCACAGTAAGGAGAAACTCAGCATGAGTTTATGTAATACCCATTATTCAACAGTGTCAACTCCATGGTCAGCCATCTCCAGAATATAGTCACAGCAACAAAGAGAAAGCTCTGCTAGCCTTGGGCATCATGGGAATTTGTCCCTCCACCCCTCACAAGTCATTGGGTGGGGCACCATAATAACCCTTAGAGTTTTATCCACAGCTGTATAACAACCCTTACTGATACAGGATTCAGACCTCAACATGAGGTGTGTATTTGCAAATCTCATGCTTTCACATTAGCAAGAATTAAGATAGAATGTTGGGAAATGTCAAGAAAACTGGATGTTTAATTCCAGTAAATGCTGTCATATGACCTTGGACAATTTAACTCTCATTTCTGCACTTTAGTGTCCTTATCTCTAAAATGAGAGACTAGGTGATCTCAAAATTTCTATCAAGTTACACTATTCTACTATTTATATGGCTCACCAAATAATAGAGATTGGAATTGAAGAACAAAAGCTGATATTAAGTGTCTATCAAAGTTAGGCACATAGTAAACAATGAATAAATAATAATTGTTATTGTTATTCTACATTGTTTCATTGTTTGTCTCAAACATTCTGAAATTATTATTGCTTAAATATTTTATACCATATCATAAATAAGATGTCATTAAATGTTAAAATTAAATTTACTCAGTCACTTTTCTTAATTGGGAAGTGGAAAAATAGAGCACATATTTTAGTGCTTCATTTAGGTTTTCATTAGGTATGTTTTGTGTACAAATTTCAGGGGAAAAAATAAACCTTCAAAACCTGCAACACATTTGTGAAAGTGTATCTCTGTAGAACTACTTGAGGAAGTTTTCAGATGACAAAGACTTTTACAAAGCCCGTGTCCTTACCTTTGTAGGAATGGCTTAACAATACCCAAAACTGCAGAGTCAGGTAATAACTTATGAAAATCAACTGGAGTGATGTGATTTTTTATTTAATGTAGAACTTCTTCATAAACAATGTCTTGTAGGAAGGCATTGTTTAAAAATAACAAATGACTTATTTGTTTATGTATATGTTTCCATATGTAGGAGAATAGACAGCTTGTCAAACAACCTTCATAGTACACTATCACTCTAAAGAACTAAAATTTATATGGTTACATTGCTCTATACCTTACAAAAATATTTAAGAAATTAAGTTAAAAATCCTACCTACATGCATGGTTAAGATTGCTTATCACCCACAATTATTTATTGAGTAGATTTTACATTTTTAAAAAAAAAATCTGTCTCCTCCTTAAGTATGTACCTAGATGAGAAAGCTGAATGACCACTGAAATATAAGTCAAATTATTCCACATTTAAAAATACCCAAATGCATAGTGTTATCTAGATGAGTGGAGTATCATATTTTAAAGAACATAAGCTTTGCAGCCATGCAGTTAGAGGCGACACTAGCTGTGTGAGGTTACATAAATGACTTAACCTCTCTGAGCCTCGGTGTACTCAGCAATAAAACAGGAGTCATAAGTAATACCACAACAGAGAGTTGTTTGAGAATGCATAAACTGTGTGTGTGTATGCAAATCCTTAGCACAGTATCTGGTGCAACAGGCCAAGAAGAGAGATAGTGTTTAATTTCTCACATGATATTAAACATACATCAGTTCTTAATGGTGGAAGTTATACTAGTCTTATTTTACTCACAAAAAGTACTGATTTATATATTTATCATGGCAAAATATGCAATTTTATGTTTCAAAGACCTACTAAAATAATCTAAAATGGACAAGACACATATACATAAGTGCCTTAATGCGAGTGGCAAAACATCCCCATGCTAATATTATTTTTTTGTCATTTGCTTTTTGTAGTTTTTTTGTACCTTCTTCACAATAAAAGTGCTCTTAAAACTTGGCAGCTAAAAAAAAAATCTGGTGGTGGGAGGGCTGTGAAGTGTAAGGCAACGCCTGTCTGCATAATGTGCCTGGAAAGACAAAGTAGTACACATGCACGTGTACACACACACACACACACACACACACACCATAAGAGAGCTACAAAGTACTAAACTATATGAAACAATCCATACAGTAATAAGTCAGAAAAGGCAAATAGTTAAAGATAATTATCAGGGAACTCTCCTTTGAAACAAGTAGGACTTGAAATAAAGTATGAAAGATAGCTAGGATTTAGAAAGGCAGAAAAGAGAGTGGAAAGAAATTCTCAGGAAATTCAAGGAGACTATGCTTAGACCATTTGGAGGCCAGCTTGAGCAAGAAGTAGGGAAGAAGAGGAACCATAAGAGAAATAAATTACTTCTAAGATTTTAAAAATAAAATATGGTAATGCCATGAAAGATGGACTTACTTTGAAAAAAAGCTGGAGGCCAGGAAGACCAGTTAGGGGGCTCTTCCAGAAATCTCAGTACTAAGTGAAGATGGTCCAAAATGAGACTAGAAAAAATGGACAGAACACAGCATTTAATTGCAGAACTGCTACAGAAGGTAAAATAGAGAGATCCATCAAGATTTATGTATAGGTATATACCTGTATTCCAAGGTATGCACCTTGAGAAATGGATCATTTCTGTGTAATGCAGCATTACACAGAGAAATAAAGTCTTAAGGGAGAGGAGCCAAATTGGGATAGGTGTTGGGACAGAAGAGATAAAATAATTAGAGGAGTTGGGTTTGAATCCTAATGTGGTAAATATAGATGGAATGTAGAAGACAATTTGATGGAAGTATTTCACAACTATCAACATGGAACCATGAAAGTAGATATATTTTATATGAATATATGTATAATTGTGGTTTGCAGTATTTTTAAGGTTGCAAACATTTGAAGAATACAATAAAAATTATAGATCTTCTCCCTAGGTAAAAGAAATACTCATACTAAAATATATATGATTTTGCACATAATTTCAGAAGATGCTCAGGCCCAATTTATGTATCTAAATCCCAGAAGAGCAAAGCTCATTTGGAATAAGCAAGAGCATGAAAAAATGACAGTTGAAAATAAATAATACCTACTATTTATTTAGTATCTATAATATGCCAAGTATTGTTTTAATATTATATTTTATGTATACTATTTTTATAGCCTTTCCTTTAATCTCCATAATAATCAATGATGTAGAAATTATTTTCTTCTTTTGCAGAAAAATTGCCAAAGAGTAGAAAGAGAAAAAGGGAACAGTGTTCTTGCTTCTCTCCTTTATTTTACCTTTGTTAGAAATAAATTATTCTGATATTTGTTAAAATGGTAAGGAATCTTTTATTTGAGATTATTGTAATAGGGGTGAGACTAGAGCAATGCAACAGAGAGATTGAACTCAACTCCAAATACAGCAAAGATCACTGGGAATTTATAGCCAACAGCAGAGTGATGGAGTCAGTGGATGAAAAATTACTAAAAGAAACTTGATTAGATATCCAGGATTCGGGGATTCTTGCTAAACTAGATTATTGATAAAGGCAGGTCAAGGTGATCAGATATCAAGGGGGTGGGTTGATAAACTTGCTTAGCATGATTCTTGGCTAAAACTAGGTGTAGCAGGCCAACAGCAAGGCCCAAGGACAAGGTCTAGGCAAAAAGCAATGGCTCAGAGGAACTTGACTAAAGTTTGGTCAGGAAGGGAGTCTTTGTCACCCTCTTTACTCTGCATTTATCTCTTCATTCAAAAACATTTATTGAATTCTAATTGTCCAGAAACAGATAAGTGATGCCAAACGCTAACCAAGAGAGATGCTAAGGATATATTATTTGTCAGATACAAGGAATTTTGAAAAAGTCAAATGAGTGAGGAATTGAAAGACACCATCAAAAGTAGGACTCCAAGAGCCTTTTGTTACCCAAGATTTGAAGTTCTCAGAGGGCCAAATAGCAATTGTATCTGATTTCAGATACAATTCATTAAAGCACAAAACATGGACTTGATCCCAAAGTGAATGACTCTTGACCTTGAAAGCAACTATCATATCTCTAGCTGATAGAAGCTCCCATAGCTCATTTTAATTTATGGTTTAGTAAATTTCTTTCTCTGTACCTTATTTTACTCATTTTAAAATGTGGGTCCGGGCTAGGTGTGGGCAGTGGAATGCATGAATACATGATACAATACATACGAGATAATTCTAAGAGTCTGTGATTCCATGGCCTCCAAGTGTGTTTTTGAAGTAGTGAAGAATAATCAAAAAATTCATTAAAGAGATGGTGACATGGGGATAATTGTGGATAGTAAGGTCTAATTAAACGAATATCATATTTATCTTTGTACAGCCAATTTCCAGCACAACTAGTATCTCTTATTTTCTAATTGAAAATCAATTATAAAAGAGCTTGAATCAGGGAGTAAAAATAGTTTGTTTAGTGAAGAGTGCATGGACTGTGAAGATCAACTGCCTGGGGTTGAGTCCTACCTCTGTCACCTGTTAGCTAAGTGACCATAGGCAAGTACTTAAACTCTCTGTACTCTAATTTCCTCATGAGATAAATGGGAATGATAATACCTTCCTATGTAGTTTTTATGAATATCACACAAACTAATGCCTGAGAAAGGCTAAGAGTGTTACCTGACACATAATAAAAGCTCCACAAATTCTTGACATTACTAAAGAGGAAGAATACAAAATGGGTTGTATAAAAAATGTCACACACAGTGTTAGGTATTTTAAAATAAATTATATCATCCGATTCCAGCTATTAAAAACTATAGATCAGAATCCTAGCATTTAAGTCTTTTTTCATATCCCTGTATCTGGGTATATCAATTATTCAAGTCATTTGAGTATGTATGGGACTGTACTAGTTGTCACCCCAATTCTGGGAATTGTTTGAATCTTATGATTAGTATGAGAAAAGTGTCACATTAAAAACAAAAAGAAACTAAGAATTATCTTTATCGTAGATCTGTATAGTATTTGCCATGTTTTGTTTTGTTTATCTCTAAATTCAATACTACAGCTGACTTTTCTGTATCTGATTAGCATACCTGAAATGACAACACAGAACATAGTCATATTGTATGGATAATAAGCACATGCCCTTATTTCTCTTAGTAGCTCTGAGAGTCTAGAATGTTTCAGTGTTAAACAGCTTTAATGTTTGCTAATTTTGAGCCCAGATGGATTTCATATTTAATCTAGCTTTAGGTTCATAAACAACTTAGGACTTACATTTTTACCTATCTAGTCAGCACAACTAATGCAAATTTGCTCTTGTTAAGCCATGTCTGCATAATGACTTCCACTTTTTATTATTAATAACACAGTGATATTTTACAGTTCTAAAAATAAAATCATTTTGGGTTGTTTAAAAAGTAAAGTAACATTGAAACAAGATAGGATCTTTTTTTCAATTTTTTTTCCTGATTTCCTCCCAAATGATCATTTCATGTTGAGAATTGTTTGTAGAACCTCAAACAAACATTTAGAATTGTAAGTGCCAATATCAAGCAGCTGCATGCTTGAGAGCAATGATTACAGGGGAAAAAAGAGAATTGAAAAACATCAATTTTATTTATCATCATTCCTGAGCTGCTGGTTATAATGTTCCTTTAATTGTTGACATTTGTATTGCATATTTCAGTTTACAGCAAAATTGTCGTGTGTACGATGTCCTTATATAACCCTATAAAGAGGTGTCATCTTTCCCCACTTAGACTATGAAACTGAGGTACACAAAGACAAGTCAGTAACAGAACAAGGGCCAAACGGTCTGAGTCCCCTCCAATCCTACCATCATCCCCATTGCCAAATCATGTCTTCCTAATCCAAATAACACTTCTCACTATTCTACATGATTTTATGGTTATTATATAGGTTTCCAATCAGAATACCTGTTGCCATGTGTTAAAAATGCAGACCTATAAGGGACCACTTAAGAGTGCTGCCTTTCAACAAAATAAGGATAATCCCTTCATGGGTCTATTTATTCTTTAATATTCTTCGTTTTAGAAAAAAAGTTCATTTTATTTCTTTACCCACAATCCAAAGGCACTAGACAACTGGTCTTATTTGCACTGATGCTTCAGAATTTGCAGCCTTATGAACAATAGACAAGCTGTTAAATTTCAGTAATTTGACAGTGGAATAGTGTGTTCACCTGGCTCTTCAACAGCTGTAAAGACCCAGTCTTCCAGCCAGGTACAGAAGAGACAGAAATTCCTAAATCATTCCAGGTAAGTAATGATAAACTTTGCTGCACATTAGAATCACCGGGGGAGCTTTTGAAACATGCCAATGCCCAGGTCCCTCCCCTAGGGAGTCTCATTTAATTGGTCTGGCATGCAGCCTGAGCACTGGGATTTTTTAAACCTCCCTGAGTGATTCCAATGTGCATCCAGGGGTGGGAAACACTGACTTAAGACATAACCTCGAGCAGTACTTCTCAACACTGGCCATATATTAGAATTTCCTGGAGGATTTTTTTAAAACTACTGATGCCAAAACCCAATTAAAGCAGAATCTCTTTGAGTGAGGTGCAGGCATTGGTGATTTCTAAAGCTCCACAGGTGATTTTGACATGTCATGTATGGAAACCATTTCTCTAAAATAGTTACAACTCAGTATGTGTTCTACAGATTAGTAAAAAGAAACAAACAAGCAAACAAGCAAAACAAGTAGCATCTGAAAGCTTGCTAAAATTGCAGAGTCTCAGACTCCACTCCAGAGGTACTGAGTCAGAATCTGCATTTTAACATGAATTCCAGGTAATGAGCATGCACGCTAAAATGTGCAAAGCTGTTTTGGACTGCTTTTGTAAAGACCTAAGGAAACTGTTCACTTTGCCTAATTCCTCCATTTCTTCTTCTCATTTGACTTTCAAGTTCCATATGAAAATATTCTACTCATTAAGGGTCATTAGAAGTAAATCCCTACCATACATGCCTAATTGCCACACAGTACAAAAATGATTACTTACACCTAATTATCATTAAATAGCTATCTACTGAACTAATATTTGAACCTGGAGTTCAAGGCCCTTCATAATCTAAACTGATTTAACCTCTTTCTTGCCAACTTTTCCCCATGTGTTGGCATATTTACTCTACCCAAATATAAAAAGCTGTTTTCCAAAGCATGATCCACACCTTCTAGCCTCCTAGCTGTGTACCCATCTCTACCTAACATGCCTTCCTTCCATGTTCAAGCATATCCTTTAAAGTTCAGTTAATGCTATTGTTCAATGAAGATTTCTATAATTCCAGCCCATTCCTATCTGGTAATAACTTCTTCTAGTACAGAATACTCATAGTATCCTACCTGTACCTCTTTTGTGGCCCATTTCACATTGTTCTTTATGTTAGTTTTCAAGACTTGTTTTATATCCTCTATTAGATAATAAGTTATGTTAGGAAATAATTCACCTCTATAAAATTCACACAACTTTTCACAGAGCCATGTGTATAGTAGGTAATTTTTTTATCTTTCTTCTTATAATTTCTTATGCTTACCCAGTTCATGTCAGTCTTCTTAGTATAATCAGTCTGTTCTTACGCTCTCTGCCCAGGATAGATTTAGATCAGAGTTTCACAAACTGTGGTCTTTGCAGAATGTGCATTATGAATTTCTAAGGAAGATACTGTATGGAGCAGTTTGGAACCTTATATGCCAAATACCTTTATTAATGAGCTTATCACAGGCATCTTTTGGTCTGCATGACACCCTTTGGGATATTTTTAATAATAGTGAGTGATAAATCATCCAAGATAAAGTTAGGACTATTCACTATTCAGGCTTTCAAGGCTTACCCATGTATATCATCACCATTTCTTCCTTTGCAATGGGAACATGAGAGTTCTAGCCAAAAGAGACAGAATGCTGCGATAGTATTACTCGTAGACTGAAAAGGTGAAAATTTAGAACCAAACATCATCATAGGAAAAAAACAAGAAAATACAAACAAAAACTCTGTGTTGTTCTGTTGGTGGGATAGGGAACCTGTGGCCTTCAGGCCTCATGTGGCTTTCTGGATCCTTGAATGCAGCATTTTATTAAAAGGATTTGTTCTGCGAAGTTTGGATTCGGTTGAGAGGCCACACTCAAGCATCCAGAAGACCACATGAGGCAACAACATGGATGGAACTGGAGATCATTAAGTGAAATAAGTTAAGTACAGAAAGACAAATTTGACATGTTCTCACTCATACAATTGATCTCATGGAAACAGAGTAGAATGACAGTTACCGGAGGTGCCAGAGGCTGGGAAGGGTAACAGGGAGTGGGGATGGTTAATGGGTACAAAAATATACTTAGATAGTTAGATAGAATGAACAATATTTGATAGCACAACAAAGTGGCTATAAACAACAATAAGTTAGGGTATACTTTAAAATAACTAAAAGAGAGAAATTAGAATGTTCCTAGCACAAAGAAATGATAAATGCCTGAGGTGATGGATACTGCAGTTACCCTGATTTGATTAATATACATTGTATGCTTGTATCAAAATATTACATGTACCATATAAAGATTTATGAACTATTATTACCCATAGTAGCTACAAATTTAAAAATTAAAAAACAAAAAAATCAAAGAAAAAGAAAACACCGTGTTGTTACTGTTAGGGAAAATTTTGTGTTATATAGGATGATTCACTAAGGACCCCTGGCATTCTGTCAGTTATGTCTGAGAAATAAGAAAGTGCCTATTAAGTTCAAATTATTCTAGGCAAACATTTTTTTTCTATTTCTAATAAACTTTTTATTTTGAGAAAAGTTTAGGTTGGTGGTACAGTGGTGAGCATAACTGACTTCTAGGAAAATCTTAACACTAGCGATGGTCTTCGATATAGTGTATTCCACTCTACTTCCTTGAAAAATATGAAATAAAAATAGGAGAGCAGGTAGAAAAATGCTTTTATTACCTTTGAAAGTCTTAGAAGCTTTTATTATTTTAAGAAACAACAAAGAAAGCCACAGAATTATACCATTGTAACAGATGGTATAATTAACATCTTAAAATTCAGTGGAAACTATGTCAAAGTTGACTGGCTGTTTTCGAAAATATTTCCGACCAGTTCTTCTCAAAATACTTTCATAAATATATTGTGACATTTTACACCATTTTATTAATTTTGAGAAATCTGACAGAATAAGACATTGTGTCATAGACACTATTTTCTTATTGTTTCCCAGCAATGTCACTTCCCTGTCAAAGTTGATGACAGAGAATCCCTCCCTTTCCTAATTGATGACTTTAGTGTGGATTGGAGGAGATAAGTAGTGCAGTCTTTATAACTAAAGACTAAGAAAAAGATGTCAGGCATATTTATGTCATGTCTTTCTGACATATATTTATCTCTGTTGACTCCATATTTCAGATAATCTCAATGACTATGTCTTTTATTTTCTGCTTCCTACAAAAGGATAAAAAGTACGTCTGGAGTCTTTCTTATTGATGGTTCCAGAAACACATGGAATAGAATTATAGGATTCTTGGTACAAAAAAGTTTCATACTGACTTGCTTTGCATCTTTTCAAATGTTTTTTAAGCAAAGCCCCATTACTTCTAATCATTGGTTACAGTGACACTGTAAAAACATACCTATCACACAACTTTCCCCAGCCATAAACTTTTTTTAAGTTATTTAAATACTTATAAATATCTATGCTAATTAAATTGTCATAGAATTTGACAACACTTTTTGCTGTCACTTGGACTAGTGGTTTCTAAATTTATCTATAAAATCTGAAATTACCTTAGCACTTATAAAAATACTGATGCCCAGTCCCCGTGTTCAGAGATACCTCTGTAATTAGTCATGGATGTGGCCTGGGGACCAGTATTTTTTAAATCTTCCTACATAATTCCAAGATACAGACAAGGTTGAAAAACAACAATTTTGACCAAGTTTTTCAAAAACGGATTTTAATAACCCCTTTAAATTTAGGTGTATTGATGGCATGAATTCTAATCTTCACTTTGCCATTTTATTATTTTATTTCAGACTTTTTATTGGATACTCCCCAAGTTCAGGAAATCCTTCTGAACATTAGACTCCAAATCTGAAGATGACCTACTTAACAGGTCACTGATAAAGAATAGGTAGTAAGTGACCTGCAAAATCCCTTTCCAGAAAGAGAAGGACACCAAAATGCATAGTTGCCACAATGTAGGGATGCTACGTCCATTATCTCTAATAGCTACTTGAAATTCTGATATTTTTCCCCATCCGCTATGAATATGACCTTAATAGCCACTTTTTTCCTTCATTACTTTCAGATACTTCTACTTGTCTTATACTGAGATTGAATGCACATTTCCTTCATTCTTTGCTTTTTATATTTCTGTGAAAGTCATAACAATAAATGATTTTAGATAACTGAATTATAGCCAATAGTTACAAACCTGTGAATCAAATTATAAACCTGTTTAGAAGTCTAATGCATAAAAACCAATATATAAAAATGTAAATTAATGCCAAAAGCAATTAGCTCAATGTGACATTCATGTAGCTTTTCCTTCTGGACTCCATGTTCTTTCCAGTAAAACACCAACTGCATTATATCTCACATGGAAAATAGCCAAGGTGAATGGCCCTTATAAGAAATAGTTACATTTGCCAGGAAATAACTTTCAATGGTTGAAAAACAGCTCAAATGTGAGAAAAGCCATTAATTGGGGTTAGACTCAATACTGAAATGGGAACAAAATTAGCACCTGCGGTATTCACTGGTACCTAGATATAGTCACAACCCCCCTCCATAATTTCCCATCTTTCAAATTGCAGAAGATTCTTTTTGTAAACTGCCCTAAGCCTATTTGACATGCCCAAGTCCAGGGTCTTTTGGTAGATAACATTAAATAGTAGTTGCTGAATAAGTTTGAGCTGGGTAAACTCCCCGCACAGGATTGTTACCAAATTATAAACAAAGTAACCCACAACTAATGGACAGGGTGAGTGTTGCAGGGGGGAAAGGGAATACCTTATATCATGGCTTGGGGGTGGCAAAGTCATAACATGTAACCAAAATGTTTGTGCACCCATAATATCCTGAAATAAAAATAAAAAAGCAAATCTCAGATAAATTTTTTCTACATACAGACATTTATTAATTAAACATTTATTAGCAAGTTAGCACAAGATAAATTTTGCAATCTATTCTGGGGCTTAACAAAATACAACCTTCTGGTTCTTTCAGGGATTAAAATCCCATCTGTCAAGAAAAATTCACTGGAGATAGTCGTATCAAGACTCCAGAAGCAGGATTCTGTTATCATTATAGATATTACCCTTATAATTTTCACTGGACATGCAGAAATCAGAGTTTACAGCTATATACTGGATCTTTTGGGATTTAGTTGATTAAGGGTAGTGGCCTTGCTGGATTCTTAGACTCTGTTCATACAAGTGTAGGAAGTGTTTCTTAAATATTTTTGACAATACATTTCTTTTGGAAAGCTGTAATTTTACCAATAAAGGATTCATCTACTCATCTTTCTAGCAGTATACCAAGTTCGCCAGTAAAAACCCATTTCTGGCATTCAGGGTGAAAACCAGCAAAACTTTGGTTGTAGCCCAAGCTATACAGACTAGTCACAGCTGCCTCTGGAATAGAGGCTTGCTAATAAGAATGCTAGTGGTCCAGAGTGTGCGCCCTTGATTAGAATTCTAGCAACCTGGGGGTGGCTTAGTAATACATTTAATTTCTGATTTTATATATACATATATATAGAAATATATATAAAGAGCAAACAAAAATATATGTCTATATGTAGGTATATATATATATAAAATCACATTGTCTATACCAAATTATTTAAAATAACTTAGTCATTATAACAATGCTGCTTCTTATTCTGTTCTGGAATTTGTTTTCTTTTGTTTCATCATATTTTTACATGACTCCTTCCCTTGATGACACAAATATGCTGTTTATTTATGTCCCCTCCACCTCCACATTTTTTAGCATGATACTTCACAAACAAATATGTTTAATAAGTATTTTGAATACATAAACTATTTTCTAGATGTTATAATTCTTATTCTATGTTTAATATTTTAGCTTTCAAAGAATCATTTTATTTGAAATTATGTCTTGATATTTTTATCTGAAACAATGGGAATCTAGGCAGAGTTGGTCATTTTATCTGAAGAAAGGGGAAATTTAGGCAAAAATGGCTTTGTGGCCATTAGACAGAAATTAAATGATCACTCTTTGTCATTTTTAAGAAAAAAAACTGCAAGTGGCCCCACATGACTCAATAGCCTGGTACAGAACACTTTTTCTAAACCAAGACCACACAGTTGTCATCGCTAACAAACAGCCCCACAGTAATCTCAAATTCCAGCCACTCACTTCGTCAGAAAAAAGATCAATTGAAAATACGCATTCATCATTAGTCATCTACCTTGCTGGGGTTTCCATCTATTGTTCTCCAGTGTCTTCCTCACAGGCATGTTACAAGATAGATGTGATATGGTTTGCCAGATTCATTTTGAGAAATCACTGATTGCGAGATTAAAACTGACATTTATTTTTGCTTCTTTATTATAAAGGCTGAATTTTGAAATACCTAATCATTAAAATTCTTTAAGAGTGAATAACTCTTAAGATCCTCTGACAATTTGTGAGGCTAATTGTATCTCTCACAGTTTTACCCATAATCTGAACTTGTTAGATTTGTCTCTCGGCAGACAGCCTGTTCCTTGGAAACAATATAGATGGACACAATGCATAAATCATTAAATTTCTCTGCATGGTCGTCCGAGTTTCTCTGTGGACCAGGATTATTAGACAAGATATGAGGACCTTGTTCCTTAATGCTGCAGCTTCCGCAGTCTCTAGATGCACTCACCTTTAGAGTTGAATTTGAAAATCACCTTCTCAGGGAATGTATGTTGTTTAGTCACCCCCAAAGAGGAATGCACCAAAAACAGTAACAGATACCATTTTCTGGCTCAGTTCTTGTATTGTTCTATCTCTCTAAACACCTTGGAATTAAATTTACCAGGTGTGTCCCTGAAAGTAGAATGAGGCAGAGTCTCCATTGTGACTAAGTAAATAGGCATCTTCAGGACTAGAGAAGTTTAAAAAAATGAATAAAATTGTCCAATTTGTGAAATTCTGATTTTTTCTGGAGTTATGCATCATAGCTCTGCACTAAATAGAAAGACTCCAGTTCAGTTGTATAGAAGGAATAACATAGGACTGGATGTGAGTCTCTGGAGCATTATCTCACTGTCTGATTTACCTTCCAGGACAATCTTCTATCTGTTGCCTTTAATACAGTCAATATAAAGGATATTGTGTAAGAGACCATAAGAGACAAATTGACAAATGAAATAGGTCCTTCTGCTGGGAGAATGGACAGATACAACAGTTGACTGATTTCAGCTATTGTAATACATGGAAAACACATAAAAACATTAAAATAGGTATTGTAAAAAAATGGAAATAACCTAAGTACATTAACTATATAGAAAACAGCCTCAAATATGATTATAAGAATTAGAAAAGGAGAGGAATGTTATTGGAAAATAAAAGTAATTATTAGAAAGCTCTAAAATGATAACAGAAAGGAGTAAGGAACTGAAAATCCCCACTCAGGTCAAATAAAGTTGATCTCTGAAAAACAGAAATCATTAAAACTTCTTTCAACTACTGAGTCATGGAACGTGGTACCTCACAACCGAGGTACATTGCAAATAATTTGAGTACAGTAACAGCTAAAGTCTGAGAGATTTTTAATGGTGTGCCATTCTTTCAGAAGTTGGAACAGACATGAAGCTTCCCTTTTAATAACTTTAGTCACACTTTCTTGCCTTTCCGTTTGCTATCTTCTGTGGGAGACCAAGCTAGAGCTACTTCCAGGGAGTTGCAAAACCTCATCTATCAGATGTACCAAAGCAAAACGCAGGAAGCAAACAAACCAGTGAACCAACAGAAAAGGTTGAGAACTTCTCTGTGATCGATACTCACTGAGACAGAGAGACTAGACTTGGCAGAGGGTAATTAACAAATGCTCTATCTATTTAATATGTGCTTATACTTCAGGAACGTTCTCACTGCAGAAACGACGTCAGTATTATTTCTTCACTTCTCTGACTTTATAGTGCCGAAAAAGATTAAGCTTAAAGAGTTAACTCTCAAGAAGCTGAAATTTAATAAAAGGCATGGTGAAAGTACATGCTGCTACAATTTACTGAGTATTTATATTTTTCTGGTCTGCTAAACACTTTACATATATTATCACACATAATCCTCATCAATACTTATGAGTTTGGTATGATTATCTCTTTTTATTAATAAGAAATATGAGGCTTTAAGAATTTAAGAAAGCTCATCTGATGTTATGTAAATATTGGTCAGAGAATTGGAATTCTGCACTAAATTTATCCAATATCAAAATCAATGATTATCTCCATATAGCCTCAAATAACAATAATGAAGTTAAAACACAGTAAGTGCCATAAGATGGTAAAGTAAGAACTGTTGGGTTGGGAGAAGAGAGAGACCTCTCCGAGATAGATTCATAGAAAAGCTTTAAAATACAGGTAGTAGATAAGGATCTTGTACAGTTGTCCCTCAGTGTATGAGGAGGATTGGTTCCAGGACTGCCCACATATACCTAAATCTGCACATATTCAAGTCAATCCTCCATATACATGGGTTACAATGCCTCCTAAGAATACTGTATTTTAGATCTGAGTTTGGTCGAAAAAACATCTGTGTATAAATAGACCCATATACATATATATATATGAGAGGGGGGCAGGGAGATTATAAGGAACTGGAACTAGCTATTGTGACTGTGGACACTGAGAAATTTTACAATCTGCCATCTGTAATGTGGATACCCAGGGAAGCCAGGGCTATAGTTCCAGTCTGAGTCTAGAGGCCTGAGAACCAGGAGAGCTGATGGTGTAAGTACCAGTCTGAGGGTGGGAAGAGATACCCCAGCTCAGCAGTCAGGTAGAGAGAGAACATTCTCCCTCCCTCCACCTTTTTGGTCGATCTGGGCCCTTGATGGGTTGGATGATGCCCACTCACATTGGTGAGGGTGATCTGTTTTACACAGTCTACTGATTCAAATGCTAATCTCATCTGGAAACGCCCTCACAAGGCACACCCAGAAATAATATTTAACTAAATATCTAGGCAACTCAGTGCCCAGTCAAGTTGACACATAAAATTAACCATCACAGATATGAACCAAACTAGCATAAAGGCATTGTAGAGTCCCTGTGTCTTAGGAGTTTTTTGTTCAATCCCTTCAGCCTATTTCTCTCATGTAGGTCAAATTACCAATTGAATTATGAGTGTAGCACTGCCTTTGGGACTGACAAACATTACTGAGAAGAAAGAAACTTAATGGGGGAATTGCTATCTTCTCATTTTCTCCCAAGAACTGCAAAAATCTGCAAATTTTGTCTGACAGTCAGGAAATCATTTATAATATGTTATTTTCCAACTCTTGGTCTTGAAGGAACTTTATTTGTATTATTGATTGAAATGTAATTTAAATTGCCTCTGCACTAAAGTGGCTTGTGAAGTGAGTATAATTTTTTAAGGATGTCTTGGAAAACAAACACAATGTCCAGGTCTCATTAGCAAGATCAAATAACAAAAACAGTTAATGTGTTCTAGCCCATCTTCAGTTTATCCCCTAGTTTGCTGTGGGTTGATGAAATAGGGGTAGATAGAGTTCCCAAATCTGTGTGCTTCATCAAGACACCTGGGTAGCCTCGAATCCACACCATGAATCTTAGAGGTTCTCCAAGCCTGGAGTAGTTCTAAAACTCCTATGTTTTTAATAATTTTCTTTTATAGAGAGATCACCACTCATTTAATGATCAAAATAATGTTGTTTTCTTTTGATTCTTAGTTGCCAGAGGCAAATCTATTTTAAAGTTTATTTATTGTGTAAACATAATAATCACATAAATTAAGAAAAACCTACAGTAATTTTATTCCCTCAACTTTAAAATTCTTTTTTTGTTGTTTTTTTCTTGTTTTTCTGTACCTTGCCCTAAAAAAGACAATTTTATCTTAGTTATATATAATATTTTGCAATTTTATTTTGTCAGTTATAGCAGAAGCATTTTCCATGTCACTACATAGTCTTCATATTTAACATTTTAATAACTAAAAAATCATTATTTGTTAATGAGTCATTTATTATTTAATATTATTTTCTGTAAATTCTTGTCAAAGTAAATATACTATTCAATTTTAAAATCACTGAATCCTAAGTTTTGGGAGTAATTATTATTGTGTTTTATTTCTCTACATGATTTCTGAAACATGCATTGATATCTATTCGTCTTTCTTATTTATATGTGCTATTTTAAGTATTCTCAAATTATTCCTGAAAGTATGAGGAATGTATCTAATTAAATGAGATAAACAAGCAAATAAACATATCCTAAAATTCACATGTTGGATTTTGTTCTAGTGAGGGACAAGGGCGGTAGCAGGCAAAAATGGAGAGGGGATCATTATTTTCATTCTATAGCTGTCATCTCATTGATCTTGTGCCTCTCTGTTTTCTCTTACTCCCATTTGATCCTGGTGACAAATCTTTGCTCTGATAATATAGGGCAAAGGACAACAAATTTTTAAAGGGTTACTTTTCTAACCATTAAATTTCTGGTAATATATTTCATGGAGAAAACATTTAAGGGGACTTTCTTGAACCACTGAAATTTGGTTAAGTTTGTTCTGGTTACCCTTATGGCATATTGGAGTGTGTCAGAAAGGTTTTTGTAGTCATGGTATCTTCTAGTCGTTTTTCAAAACATAACTCTCAGGTCTACTCTGCTCTGGGGTCCACCACATTTGGGGCCTACCCCCACCACAGGTTCATTTTTATAGGTTCTACTTCTCTGCTGACAGGTCCTGTTTTTCATTTATTATGAGTGGAGTTTTCTATTAATAAAACCATAGTTTATTGATTGCCTTAATGTATTTTTCTGCTTATTCTAACATTTGGGCCATCCCAAGTTTAGCTTCCATGATTGTTTATTCTCTTGAGAATGGGTCAGATTTATTCTTCCAAAGAATGATATTTTTCTTTAGTAAGCAATTACTTTGTTGGACATAAACTGCAAACTTTGTCTCCTAGGCAGCAGCTCCATTCCATCCAGATTTTGTTTGTTTGTTTGTTTTCTTTTGTTGTGTCTCAATAGGATTGTTTACAGGCTACCCACACATGTATGGTTCAAGGGTCAGCCAGAGATTTGAGTAAAGTTTATATACAGAATAAGGGGTCCTTCTCTCTGGTTTTATCTTTTCTGGGATTCTGCCCTCACTATCCAGAAGTCGTAATTACCCTGAACTCTTTTCTCTGATTCTTCAGGTCAGAAAGTCTGAAAATTTTTAAGGTTTTAGTCTTTATGCTTAACACTAAATACCACCTGCCCTCAGGCTAAAACACCAGTAAACTCACTCTGTACATGTCCCTTCTTCCTTCCAACTTTCAATTCCCCTCATGTTCACTCTACAGATCACTTAGGTAGTTACTTTCTGCATTTTGTCCAGAGTTTGAAGTTGATATCTATGGGAAAATAAGCTCACTTGGCCATTGCAGAAGCAGAATCTTGCCTTCTAATTCCTTTAAAACAGACAGAAGGAGAAAATTAGAATATCCAGAAAGAATCAAAGCCGAGCCATGGAGATTCTTGGATTTATGCCCAACTTGGGCATGAGGAGTTTCTTTACGAATAAAGGGCAAAATCATTGAGGGTAATGTTATGAGCTTTCAGGAGCCAGTCACCTGTTGCCTGCACATGTCAATAGTTTTTCTAAAACAACTCTAGTAGAGATCTCATCCACACTACCCTGGACTTCTGCAATTGCTTCCTAAATCATTTCTCCTCTTACAGCTTCTCTCTCCTTCCAATCTGGTCTCAACATTAGTTTGAGCATCTCTCTGCTGGAATATTTTAATAATCCATTGTCTACTTAATTAATTCTAACCCCCTCTGCCCAATCTTATTTTTTTCACTTTCCCCTTCAAAATTGGTGTGAGGTGAATGTGATAAAATCTACTCCATGGAAACCTGTCCTTTCCCTTCATAATTGGTAAGTAAAAACAAACAAACAAAAATATTCTACTGAAGGTGCACTGGGAAAATCAGCACATAAGTCCATATTGTGTAGCATATGTGAAATCAAAGAAGTAATTTACATAATGAAGCAGTGAAGACATCCAAACTTGTTCAAATCTAAGCTTTATCCTTAATAGTAGTGCAAGTCTGAACAAGTTTTTTAACCTCTGTGGAGCTCATTTCCCTACCAGCAAAGTGGAGTTAGTATAATACTATATCATAAGGTTGTTTTACAGATTGAATCAAGGAACACTGGAAGGCATCTTAGACCAGTGCCTGGCACATGATGACCCAGTAACTGTTAGCTAGTACCATCATTATCTGTGACTTTGTTGCGTTCTCTGTAAAATGGGGGATATAATTCTATTTGAAAGATTAATGGCTTACATGCAAGGAGTGTTTAAACATTTAAAATACTTTTCAAATTTGAAGGCAAAAAAACTCAGCTTCAGATATGTAGAACTATTTGTCGTTTCTTGCTCTGTACAATATGCAATTTATACCATTCCACATTGAGATGATTTTCATATGTGAAATGACCTTCTTTCCTTTCTGTCTGTTGAAATTCCTGCCTTTATTTAAGGCTTAAGCAAACGAAACACTCAACCCACCCTAAAACCATATCTAATCTTACCCAACTAATAATCTTTCCTTTCTCTAGCCTTCCAAGAGGCACATCTTGCATTTCGTATGTAATTTTTCCACTCATGCCATATTCTTTGCTCTGGACTGTGGGTTACTTAACAATAGTAGCTACAGTTTATCTATCATTGCATCTATAGCAATACCTGCATATAGCATCAATAAATATCTGTGGAACTGAATTAAAACAAGGCACTCATATTAGCAAATAAGAAAAATAAATTTGAAAAATGTCCATGTTTATAACCAGGAAAAATAAAATGCTATATAAATGGTCATATTGCTTAAGTGATAACCAAATAGGTAATATTATCTTTAAAATGAGAAAAATTTCTCTCTGGAGCATATTTTAGGACTTTGATTCACAGGCAGTTGAATTTCGTGGTATAAGTAATGACATTATTTCCAAATCCAAAGTCCAGCCACATGGCCCCTTTGGCTCAATGCAATTCACAGCTAGCAAAAACTGCTTAGTGCTGGATTTCACACCTGGTCTCTTGGGACCGGATGGAGGTGCAGTAAATAGTACTGAGAAAGATCATATAGATGCCAGAGAACCATCTGTGCACAGTGGTATAAATGACAAACCAAAGCATTTCATCTGTCATCCCCAAAGTTAACCTCCTACCTAAGGGACTAAGACATAAACAAAAGCAGAGTTTCTTTCTGCTGGACTGGCAAAAGCTTTGCTCTCCCATCTGACTAAAAGCAAATGCAAAGCATGCAGGCAAATAAAGCCTGCCCCATTATCAAGTGCTTTCTCTCGCTGCAGCCGTGTGATTCTATAAGGCTGCCCTTTCAAGCTGTCTTTCTGAGATCCATCTGGGATTGTTTACACAAGGGCAAATCTTATTTGTTTACTTCTAGACATCACTATTTGTCCTCTACCTGGCTTAAATGCTGCTCTATAGATCCAGACACATAAAAAGAGACTGCTTAATGGGTTGAGGAATGACAAATACAATTTTAACTTTTAAAACACCGCAAATGATAAACTACAGGTACTCTGAGAGATTGTATATCTCTATCTCTTTGTTTTGCAATTGTGGAAATAAGCTTATATGCCACAATAACACCAAAAATTCAAAGCAATGAAAGCCCAAAAATATGGAATGTATAGCCTGGCTCTCCCACCTACAAGTTGGTGATTGATGGGTTTACACCTCTAGATCACGGCTGTGTCTTCTGTTAAACAAGCAGATTTTTAAAAGTTATTGAAGGTCATTCTAGCTCTAAGTCTCTCAGTCAAATCACCTATGATTCTTTCAAGATTATTTAGGTTAGGTTGTTGAGAGAATTTATTTCCTTGGGGTTGTAAAATTGAAGTTCCTATTTTCTTGCTAGCTGTTGGCTAGGGACAGTTCTTAGCTTTTAAAAAGATGAAATGGATTAATTCATGTAAATCAACTTGAAGAACACCCAGCACCTAGTCAGTGCTGAGTAATTGATGATATTCTTATGCCAACCACCTTGTTGGTCTCTGTGATGTTTTAATCATTTGTAAACTTTCTGTGAGGCTTATGTAAATTACTTTCTTAAAAAGTAATGACTATTTTATTTCTTCTCTTCCAATTCTTAAAATCATACTAATTATTATCTTTAATAATATATAATCTGGTACTTTCATTACAATGTTGAATTTAAGCAGTTATCATAGAAACCTTGTCTTTCTTCTCAATTTAATGATAATCCTTCTAATACTTATCCTTGAACATAATTATTGTGAAGATTTGATATGTATATTTTATCATTAAAAAAAGTTTTCTTCTATTTTTATTTATATTATCTAAAGAAAATAAGTCACCAGTTTTCCCTCTTTGCTCTCTGAAACTATTTCTATAAAATCTATTTCTTGAAATTTAAAAGAAAGTAATTTATAAAACTATCTGAACCTTGTATCTTTTTTTTCCAAGGATGTATTGATAGTGTAGTTTTGATTAACAAAGACCTTTTAAATATTTTCTTGGTTTATTTCTTTTTTCAACTTTTTCTTGAGTCAATATTTAAATTGTTTTCTCTAGAAATAATTTAGAGATAAGGTTAAAATAGACCATATAGTGTCTGCCTGTTTCTCTTGGGACTCACACTCAGAAAGTCTTGAGTTGCTAAGCAAAATAAAATAACTACCTCAGTCCAGTGCAGTAGCTCATGCCTGTAATCCTAGCACTCTGGGAGGCCAAGGCAAGAGGATTGCTTGAGGTCAGGAATTTGAGACCAGCCGGAGCAAGAGCGAGGCCCCATCTCTACTAAAAAGTATAAAAATTAGCCAGGCATGATGGCACATGTCTGTAGTCCCAGCTACTTGGGAGGCTGAGGCAAGAGGATCACTTGAGACAAAAGTTTGAGGTTGCAGTGAGCTATGATGATGCCACTACACTCTAGCGTAGGCAACAAAATGAGACTCAAAAAAAAAAAAGCTTGTGAATATTTTCTACCATTCTGCAGGTTGGCTATTTGCCCTGTTGATTGTTTCCTTGGCTTTGCAGAAGCTCTTTAATTTAACGAAGTCCCTTTTATTTATTTTTGTTGTGGCTATGATCGCCGTTAGGGACTTCTTCGTAAATTCTTTGCCTAGGCTGGTATCTAGAAGAGTTTTTCCCAGCATTTTCTTCTAGAATTCTTGTGGCTCCATGTCTTAGATCTAAGTCTGTTACTCATCTTGAATTAATTTTTATGAGTGGTGAGAGATATGGATCCTGTTTCTTTTTTTTTTTTTTTTAATTTTTTTTTTATTTCAGCTTATTATGGGGGTACAAAAGTTCTGCATAGATATATTGCCCATGTCCCTCCCAATCCCCCGAGTCCGAGCCTCAAGCGTGTCCATTCCCCAGACAGTGCACATTGCACTCATCATATAGGTATACACCCATCCCCCTCCTCCCACCCCCCCTCCCCGCCTCTGTCAAATACACAATTGGTGTTATTCCCAAATGTGCACTTAGGTGATGATCAGGGAAACCAATTTTCTGGGGAGTACATGGGGTGCTTAT
>CM052436.1:60208555-60263205 GCA_028533085.1 Varecia variegata
CAAATACCACATTTTACTAATCCATTCATGGATTGATGGGCATTTGGGTTGTTTCCACATCTTAGCAATTGTGAATTGTACTGCTATAAACATTCGGGTGCAGGTGTCTTTATTGTAGAATGACTTATGTTCTTCTGGGTAGATGCCGTTTCAATCTTCTACATGTGGCTGTCCAATTTTACCAGCACCATTTATTGACTAGGCATTCTTTTCCCCAGTGTATTTTGCTGTCTATTTTGTCAAAGATCAGATGGCAACATGTGGATGATTTTATATCTGGGTTCTCTGTTCTTTTCCATTTGTCTATGTCTCTATTTCTGTGCCAGTACCATGCTGTTTTGGTTACTATTGCCTTGTAGTGTAGCTTAAAGTCTGGTAAAGTGATGCCTCTAGATTTGTTCTTTTTACTTAAGGTTGCTTTGGCTATTCAGGTTCTTTTCTGCTTCCAAATGAGACATGGAATTATTTTATCTAGATCTGTAAAAACTGATGTCAGAATTTTAATGGGGATTGCATTGAATCTGTAAATTCAATGGCTAGTACAGACATTTTAACAATGTTGATTTTGCTGACCCATGAGCATGGTGTATTTTTCCATTTGTTTACATCCTCTGCTATTTCATTCCAGAGTGTTTCATAGTTCTCTCTGTAGAGTTCTTTCATCTCCTTGGTTAAATGTATTCCTAGGTATTTTATTTTCTTTGTTGCTATTGTGAACGGTATTGAGTCTTTGATTTGATTCACAGCTTGACTGTTGTTGGCGTATATGAATGCTACTGATTTGTGTACATTGATTTTGTAACCTGAGACTTTGCTGAATTTATTTATCAATTCCAGGAGTCTCTTAGCTGAATCTTCGGGGTTTTCTAGATATAAGATCAGTTTAGATCTTTGAGGAATCAAAGCTTCTGTTCATGTCTTTTGCCCACTTTTTAATGGGGTTGTTTGATTTTTTCTTACTGATTTGCTTGAGTTCTTTTTACATGCTGGGTATTAGCCTTGAATGGGCTTTTCAAAAGAAGTTAGATGAATGGCCAATAAACATATGAAAAAATGCTCAATGTCACTAATAATCAGAGAAATTGCAAATCAGAACCACAATGAGATATCACCTCACCCCAGTGCAAATGGTTTTTATCAAAACTCCCCAAACATTAGATGAGAGAAAGGAACACTTACACACTGTTGGTGGGACTGCAAACTAGTTCAACCTCTATGGAAAATAGTATGCAGATTCCTCAAAGATCTAAAAGTAGACCTACCATTTGATCCTGCAATCCCACTACTGGGTATTTACTGAAAGAAGAAGAATTCATATTATCAAAAAGACACTTGCACTCAAATGCTGATTGCAGCACAATTCACAATTGCAAAGATGTGGAATCAATCCAAGTACCCATCAATTCATGAGCTGATTAATAAAGTATGGTATATGTACACCATGGAGTACTACTCAACCATAAAAAATGAATTAATATCTTTTGCAACAATCTATATGGAACCGGAGACCATCCTCCTAAGTGAAGTCTTGCAAGAATGGAAAAACAAACACCACGTGTACTCATTATTGAATTGTAACTAACTGATCAGCACTCATGTGCATAGATGGAAGTAAAACTCAACAGAAATCATGCAGGTGGGAGGAGGGGATAGGTGAAATCATACTTAATGGGTAGAATGTGTCGTATCTGGGTGATGGACCCTTAGAACTTTGACTCAAGGAGTACAAAAGCAATCCATGTAATCAAAACATTTGCACTCCCATAATATTTTGAAATTTTAAAAAATGGGGGAAAAAAAGCCTGCCTCATAGCCACCATGAAGAGAAAGTACATGAAGAGATCACATACAGACAGATGCCTGAGGAGCTCCAGATGTTCCAACACCCAGATGGTGGAGTCCTAGCTGTGGTAGGTCGAATTCTACAATGACCTCAAAGATTCTCACCCCTGGTATATATGCCCTCTGTAAACCCACCACTTGAGTATGAGCAGGACTATAAATATGATGACTTAACTCTCAGAATTAGGTTATGCTATATGACAATGGCTAAGGGATTTTGCAGATGTAATTGAGGTCTCAAATCAATTGATTTTGAGTTATCTTTTGAAAGGTAGATTATTCTGGCTGGGTTTGACCTAATCAGAAGTGTCCTTAAAAGGGATAGGACCCTTCCTGAAAGAAGCAATTGTGACAGTCTCTCTACTGCTAACTTGGAAGGAACAAACTCTCATGTTGTAGAGCGAACAATGTGGCAGGGTGAAGAGTGATCTTCAAGAGCTGAGAACAACCCCCAGTTGACAACCAGAAAGAAAGAAAGTTTCTCAGCCCTATAATAGCAAGGCATTGAATTCTGAAAATGACTATTAAGCTAGGAAGAGAACTTTGAGACTCAGATGAAATCTCAGCTCTGGTCAACACCTTAATTTCAGCCAAGTGAAACTCTAACCAGAGAACCGAATTTGTGTTTCCATTTTTATTTATCTCATTTGTATTTTTATTTATCTTTTTTGGCTGATATTGTACACTTTAAACTTCATGACTCCTGTCTTTATTCAATTCTAAAATATTCTCAGCTAATAGCTCAATATCTCTTCAAATATTTTATTGGCATTATCTCTATTCTCTTCTTCTGGAACTCTTATTAGACGTATATTGAATTCTCCTACTCATTCATCACTACTCATTCATCACTATTTTTGACTTCTTTTTTAACCAGATCCATTTTTAATAAATTTATCACTACTATAATAAAAAATAAATTATTTTAATATAAATAACACTTATTTTAAAGTCTTTGTAAAACTACTCTATAACACTAATTTCATGTAGAGTGAATTAGTGATCTAATCATTGATTTTCTTGGCTGTATTTCTTACCATTAAATAACTTCATGTAATTAGAATTAAGGACTCCAGGTTTATTTTAAGGGAAAAGGTTGATTTATTTTTATATTTACGTTTTTACTTTCCCTTTATACTCACTTCTCATTGTCCAGCAGTTTCTACTTACATCTTCCAACCCATCAATCTAGAACCACATTTACAATAACACTTCCCAAGTCTAACACTGCAACAAAATAGGGACTCTGCAGATCCAATCATTCAGGCAGGAGTAGTTTGATTCAGTTCTTTTCTGAAAGCTATGTCTGTACTCCTTCCTTCACCTCTCTGTTCAGGACTCCATATAAACTGTGACACCAGGTAGCAGTGGATAACTGTTCTAGTCAGCCTTCTCAGATAAGGAAGACTGTCACACTCTATTCCTGTGTCCAAGTAACAAGATTCCAAGACCCCAACTTGTGAGGAACACTCATTCTTTGTTACCCTATAGAAACAAAGCCTTCAGTTACTACCATGGACTTTTCAACACAGACTAATGCATTCATTATAGCTCTTTTACTACTAAACCCTTTGTTTAACTCTCTCTCAACCACTGAGATATTCATGTTGTTATTACTCTGGCTATGCCTTGCTATCTTATTTGCTTTATCTTTATCTAGCCAACTAGCATATAAAATGTTATTGCTAAATGTTTGGTCCCAAGGGGTTTTTTTTAGTATGAACTTACCATACCTTATGACCCAAAGACACAATGAACTTTTACATAATCCATAAATTATTTAGAAGGAATTTTTATTATTTTTTGTCCATTTGTACCTCTTAGTAACTTTGTTAACAAAGTTATCAGTAAAGATGGTGTTTATTTTACTCCATTTAGTTTTTATCTTGACAATTTTATTTATCACTCCTAGGATTTCTATTTGGTCCACTCACAAATTTATTTCTTAAGTGTATTCTCTTTTTCAAATCTTATTCTTAATTCCTGGATTCTCTTCTATGTTTTTTTTTTTTTCAAAATTTAAACATACCTAAAGTTCCTAGTAGATGAGTCCATGTTATCTTGTACCTTGGGTGTCAGGTACAAGATTTTCCTATCTGTTATATTCACTAGCTGTTTCTCATAACCATGTATGGTCTCCCATGTGGTGAAATTTGTGCCTATAATGTTATTTTTAGTGGTTATTCTCTTCTGCCCTGAAAGGTAGTTTTGTAATTACCTTTACTCAGCCCTACTGGGCTCACTGGTTCCATAACATTTTTTTATAGTTTTCAATTTTTTCTTTTCTTTCTTGTTCTCCACATTGAATAGGTAGCGGAATTTCCACCCTATATTTTCATTCATCAAAAGCTGGATGTCCCAAACACACCCCCCAAAATAATTATTTTTATACCCAAAGACAGGGTCAGGTAACTATATCCTTAGCGTGTTTGGCTAAGTTTTTCTAGGATGATGATTATGGTGATGAACATCTCTTGAAGATTTCTGTTTATTTATTTTTTTCCTTGAACTTATTACCATGCTACATTATTTGAATTTTGATATAAATTTTATTTATTCTTTATTTTTTTTATAGATAGAGGGGGTACAAGTGCAGTTTCGTTACATGGATATATTATGTAGTGGTGAAGTCTGGGCTTTCAGTGTATCTATCCATCACCCAAATAATGTACATTATACCCCTTAAGTAATTTCTCAGCCTTCACCCAGCCTCCCACCCTTCTGAGTCTCTAATGTCTGTTAGTCCATTATCTATGTCTATGCATACACATTATTTAGCTCCCACTTAAAAGTGAGAACATATGGTATTTGACTGTTTCTGAGTTATTGCACTTACAGTAGTAGCCTCCAGTTCCATCCATGTTGCTACAAAAGACATGATTTCATTCTTTTCTATGGCTGGGCAGTATTCCATAGTATGTGTGTGTATACACACACACACTACATTTTCTTTATCCAGTCATCCCTTGATGGACACTTAGGTTGATTCCTTATCTTTGCCATTGTGAATAGTGCTGTGATAAACATATGAATGTAGGTATCTTTTTAATGTAATGATTTTTTTTCCTCTGGGTAGATAGCCAGTAGTGGGATTGCTGGACAGAATGGCAGTTTCATTTTTAGAACATTAAGAAATATCTATACTGTTTTCCATAGAGGTTGTACTACTTTACATTCCTACCAACAGTGTATAAGTGTTCCCTTTTCTCCACATTCTCACCAATATCTGTTATTTTTTGACTTTTTAGTAATAGCTGTTCTGATTAGTATAAGATGGTTTCTTATTGGGGCTTTAACGTGCATTTCTGTGATGATTACTGATGTTGAGCATTTTTTCATATGCTTGTTGGCTATTGGTATGTCTTCCTTTGAAAAATGTTTATTCATGTTTTTTGCCCACTTTTTAATGGGATTATTGGGGTCTTTTGTTGAGTTGTTTGAGTTCCTTGTAGATTTTGGATATTAGTCCCTTGTTAGATGCATAGTTCACAAATATTTTCTCCCAAAACTAAAAAGCTTCTGTACAGCAAAAGAAATAATCAACAGAGTGTACAGATTCCTGGTTTATGAAGGAAGCTCAGTTCAAAAGTTATTAGCCAGCATGATCCTGGTCTTTTTGTGGACTTTAAAGTGTTAATAGTCATGATGGCTTTGTTCTTGTGTTGTATGTGAAAGGAAGTCACTATTCCTACTCACTTTGGACTATGCATTCATCTTTGATACCTGAAAAATATCCCTTTCTTGTTTGGCTCACAGTATCATTTTGAACAGAAGCATAACATTTTATTTTTATTGCCTGCAAGCATGTGGAAGTTGAAAGGACTTAAATAAGTAAAAGATAACTTTTTAACATCTAAAACTGTCTAATACTGAAACAGGTCTAGAAAATAAGTGAGTTCTCTATTACAATATGTGACAAATCACAGGATAGAGGGCTATCTATCAGAGATGACTAAAGCAATTTCTTTTTGTGTAAAAAGTTTGATGAGGCTACTTAAATTCTTTAGTTTAATGATCTAAATAAATATGTAAATTTTCTATTAAGATATTTTATAAAGCTGCATAATGTATCCTCAAAGCCTTAGCTCTCCCACCTAAAAGCTGTGTGACTTTGGGCAAGTCATTTTCCTTTTAAGGGTCACAGATTCACCATCTGTAAAATGAGATATGGATCACATTATCCCTAAGCTTTAAAATTCTTATGAGTCTATGACTATCACTTTCCTTCAGTTGGCTTTATATAAGAAAAAAATTTAACAGAAATCTGACTCTTGAACTGCTGATTGAAACACTCTTAAGATTTTTCATGCCCATAAAGTACATTAAAGTGCTGGGAAAAATGGCTTTCTCTGACCATGGGATTATATGTCACACTCATTCAGTGCTAATATAAATTCAGAACTTCTACATAGATCCTCAGCTTGAAAGTTTATATTGCTGTTAAACTGTTGGGCAGAAAAGCAGACATTTTCCAGTCCTAATGATCAGCTTAAATTGGCAAGAATACATGAAACTGGTGGCTAAAAAAAAAAAGCTTATTATTAGCAAACCATTTAATCATACCTCTCATAATAATGAATTCTAATTATGTTTTCTTCTCATGTCCTCTTAAGTAGACGGAAAGATTCTTGAGTACAGTAGTTGCTATGTAGACATCAGTAGAACCTGATATAATAAAAATAATAGCTATGTGCTATGATGCTGAGTGCTGCTTACATGTATTATTTAAGATGCTATCTTAAATACTGTCAGGATTATCTAACCTTTTAAGAAAAGTACAAATATTATCCCAATTTTACACATGAGAAAATTAAGGAAAAGAGAGGATGAATAATTTACTGACGTACTTTAAGTGGTAGAGGAAAGATTCTTATTTTGACTGACTCTAAAGCCTACAGCACTACCTTGTATGGCATATTATAGTAAGTAGCATATATTTGCTTATATTTATTAGCCTATTAAGTGAACCATCATTATCAGGAGCCAGGTACTTTGATAGGTAATTGGAAAGCTACAGAGAGAGTAGAAGATAGTTTTTGCATATAGAGTTCAGAGTCTAGGAGAATAAATAAGATTGAACATAAATGACATTATTACAAGTCAGAGAGATTAAGGGCTTTAAGGAAAGTACTGAGTGCTTTAGAGGTTCAAATGAAAGAGAGGTTGCAACCTCATCATAATAGACTTCACAGAGGAGATGGTATTTGAGAAAAGTCATGAAAATAGATAAGATTTTCAAAAGAAGATTTTGATTAGAAGAAATATTATGGGGGTAAAGAATGAAGATGGCATAAGTCACAGTCAGGAAAAAGGTACAAGTAATAGTTTGGTTCAAGTGAAGGGTGTCTGCACAAAAGTAGACAATGAGACTTTAAAAAGATAGCTAAGGGCATCCAGTTCTCATTTTCCTCCCTCTCCTTCTACGCAGAGCTTTCCTGGTGACCGTTACTGTTTGGGCAGGAATATCAAACTATATATTATCTGACATTCTAATTCTAATTGTACTATATCCAGGATTGAGATGTGATCTTTGATGCCCAAGAATTATATGTCATGGCCATTGACAAAGAATATTGCCAGAAATTATATTGTTTTCTGAATTATTCCCTTTCCTAGAGATTTAACAAGAAAAAAAATTATATTCTACCCTCATCTGTATATTGTATTTTTTCTTAGACCCAGAGGGCTATAGCAGTAGAGAAAGCCTCAAGAAATCACTCAAGGTTGAAAGGTGCTTTTAGTGTTTTCCAGTCAGTCCCTTTTCCCCATCTTCCTGGAATTTTTTCTATGGCTGCACTAAATGGCTTCCTAGTCTCTTCTTATAGTTCCCCAGAGGAAAAAAGTCTCTCAGACATCTCTAGGTCACATGTTCCTTCATTTTCAAGTATGGAAATGGTCTGATTGCCCTGACTTAGAGTCATGCATTAGCGCTTCTGCCAAGAAGTGTCAAGTGACACCAAGGGTGTCAAGAAGGATGGATTGCAACCTTGTGATTTTGTGACAAATAGAGCATGTTATTTAGAATGGCAGAAGATGTGACAAGTGAATGAGAACTTGAAGCCTAAATCTCAAGAAATTTTCTTCTCTTCATGATAATAGGGTGAAGTTATTCAATTTGTTGGTGCCTGCATTTTCCCTGTCCCCCAAATGAAAAGACTAGTGTCATATTATGAAAATCTTTGAGATGCTTCCATAGCTTAAGGTAATAATAAAAACAAAAAGTATATAGCTACAAAATATAATATATACACATAAAATTCTACCATTTTATGTGAAGCACAGTGTATGTATTTAGTCCTCACTCTTTGCTTACTTTCCATTACTTAACTAGAATATAAGTTAGATGAGGGTAGATCCATTCCTCCCAGCTTTCAGCATAAGCTCTGGCCCCCTCCAAAAAGGGAATTTAATAAATTGAATTTTTTGCATTTTATCTTGCCAGAATTGCCATTTAGAAAGTTTTTTATTAAATTTTTGGTCACTTTATTTGATTTTCCTTTTTTTTATTATGTAACTCATAATGATTGCATCATTACTTGGCTGTAAGAATTATGATTTAATTGTAGAATAAATGTCAGAAATTTTGTCTGCTTGCAAATAATTCATAAACAAAAGATTTTATCCCCAAGATTATTTAGAAATTCACTGGAAGCTAACGTGAAAACAATTATATTAGGACACAGGCAAGCAATTTATTCTTTACAATTAAATAATGTCTCCTTGAAAATAGGTTGTACAACAAACCAGTGAAAGGCTATGTGTTAATCTGAAATATTACAAGCACAGCAAAGAAAATTGATTTGTAATGTTTAGGCCACATGCATTTTCTAGGACACCAAAGGATTTTGGCATTTGAAATCACCATTTTGCCCGTTTCACCTGCTTATAAGATTATTCATAGTTGCATTAAATTATTTTTAAGGTAAAAAAGAAACTAAAGAACACATGAGTTCCCCTCATTTGAGTACCCTAAAACATTTTCCTTAGTGAAACTATGCCACCGAATAGAAATAGTCAAGCTCACACTCAGCACTCAAGTCAGACATTCAAGTCAGATGCCAGGAGATGCCTATTCCTTGCATAGCTACCCCGAACTTCTTCAACGGCATCAATCATGAGCAACCCAAGAAAATTTCTTAAGTAGCAAATTCCTACTAACAGTTTCTTTATTGAACTAAGTTAGAAGAGTGAGCCTGAAGTGTTTAAAGCTGCTTGTTTTGTATTTTTAAGAAGCCTGTCCTTTTTTTTAAATGCCTGCTTTTGGATTGACTCTATTTTCATGTTATTGGTAACAACAGAATTACTGCTTACATACAGAAAGCCACTTTCATCTTGAATTCTAAAGACCTGTATGACTGTAAATGTAAGACTCATTAATACGGGGAATGTCATGAGCTCTGAGGTACCAACCCTCACCTCCTTCTGTGGGAGGTAATGGTTGGAAGTAGGCCAGATATACAGGAAGCTTCTGTCTGTCTAGAGATGAGCACTTCATTTAAGAAAGCCTACTCTAATCTATATCTAGTCAGCATGTCCAAGGGGCTGGGAGCACACCAGTGTTGTGCTAAGGTAACAAGGAGTAAGCCTTCAAATAGCAACTGTTTATTTTACAGGGCCCAAAATATTTTGAGGTGTCTCCACTCTGGATATACTGTAGCATCCAATGACATCCAATGAGAGAAACTTTACTGAATTACAGCACTGCTGAAATGCCTGGATATTTTTGTATAATTTGATTTGCAATTAAACAACACCACAATTCAGTACTGTTAACACATTATCTCTGGGTGGTAGGATCAAAGATGAATTTATTTTCCTCTTTGTACTCTTTTGCATTTTAAAGTTCTCCAGACAAAAAAAAAGATAAGACAATTATTTGGGGGGACAGTAGGATGTAATGAGGTGGAGCACAAACAGTGGAGCCAGACTACCAGTTACAATCCTTGTTTAGGCATTTACCAGCTGTATGACCTTAGGCATGTTACTTAGCCTCTGTGGGCAGGAGCATCCTCATTCACAGAGCAGGGATGATGATAATAATTGTAAGTACCTTACCAGGTGTTGTGAGGATTCATTAAGCTAAAATAAGTAAAGCAATTAAAATGACACTGGCATAAACTACCCACTTTATAAATGATAATGATTATTTTCTTAAAAACACATTTTCACCAATGATGCTGTTTATCCATAGCATGACATGGTAACATCTTTCATCTCTATGGCTCACTTCAGATCCTGTATCAAAACAAACATCTCCAATATTGATAATAGATTAGATTATTTTTTAAATTCTCAATATTGATCTATTTCTAAGAAAATAACAATGTGAGCACTAGACAGTATAGTAGAGGCTTGAAAGGAATTCAAGAGAATAGGATAGCAAAGATGAAAGAACATTAAAACTGGGATGAAGACATCTCATTGTTAGTGTCAGTTCTGTTACTAATTATTCATGTAACCTCAGGCAAGTTACTTGTTTTCTTTGAGCCTTCTCAGTTTCTTAATCTGCACTATTGTCTATTCCAATTCCCTGTTATCTATTTCCTCTGCTCCTTTATCAGTAAGATCAAGAGAAAAGTATAACCTGCTGAATAAACAGTAAACAGCAAAATATTCAAAATAGTATGTCCATGCAAAACATCTTAGAGTCCTGCACTCGTACAGTGAGAGTGAGCTGATGCTCAAAACATTTCTGTGGTGGAAATAATACCTCCCCCCACCTTAGAGGTTAAATAACTGACACTTTGGAAGTTTAAATTTAGACATCATACAACTCTCATCAAAGGCAGAGTGCAAAGGAGAGCAATTGAGCATCTGTTAAGTAGATATGGAAGTGTGTTGTTCTTCCTCAATCCCTCACTGGGGAATTTAAATGACTCATTGTCTTTGCCTATTAGTATAGCACTATATGTTTCCACTCTTCATCATTCCTCCTCTTTTCTAGGTAAGCGGAATGTTTAATAAATCAATAAGAAATGATATCTGTACCAAGTTGGTTATCTTTGATGATTAAATACACACTGATGAAAAGGGGACATTCAGAGATGATCTTGCCCCATGTCCCATGTGAGGGGTCGATGGGTACACCAAAGATCAAGTTACAGAGGTCAAATATGGCAGGTGCCATATGACCTTCTAGGCTCTGGAAAGATTCTAATAACAAGAAATGACTTTTGCTTCAATTTACATAAACTCAAAATGACTTTGGTTCATTGTTATCACCTTCTAAAATATTTAATAGTACTTCTCAAAGGATCTATACTGAAGCCAGTATTTAATAAAGATTCTCAAGCATCAAAAATAAATACTTTAATATTCTTGTAAATTACAATATAAATGAATCCCCCAAAAATAAAAGGAGAAACAACAAAAGCATAGCAAAAATCATTTATTGTATAGCATTTATGTTTCCAGACTCAAAGACTATGCTATAGAATACCAGAAATTCAAGGAATCTTCAATTCTTCTTTCCCAACCAAGTAATTTTACACACAAGGACCCCAAAAATCACAAATGTAAAGGGATTTACCCAAGGTCATATAACTCAACTTGACATATTGGGAACAAAAACTCAAGTGTTTGCACTTTACATAAGCGTTTTGGAATTTTTATTATATCCCCTATGTGACCATCTTTGTTCTGTATGTTCTCATTCTTCTTTTTAGAGAGGTTGATGCAAAAAGATAGTCTCTTCTGAGTTTTCTCTTATACAAATTATCCGCTTTAGATAAAAATCATTCTCCTAACTTATTGAGAAAATGCTCTTTTTTTCAAGTTGCCTATCTTAACCTTCATTATGGTAACTTACAAATGTTGGTTCACCTTCCTTTCTTCTTTCAAATGACTTCTACAGTGAAATGGAGGACAAAAGGGTAAGAAAGATCATTTTAATGCTTCAGAATATAGCCATTTTTTTTTACCTATCACTCCTTCAATTATTCACATAAGTCAATACCTACATCCACAGTAATTATAAATATAGGAAAATAAAATTGCAAAGACATGACTGTATCCTCAGAAAAGCAGCACTGTCTCTGGTTACTTTTTTTTTTTTTTTTTTTTTGAGACAGAGTCTCACTCTGTTGCCTGCCCAGCCTAGAGTGCTGTGGCATTAGCCTAGCTCACAGCAACCTCAAACTCCTGGGCTCAAGTGATCCTTCTGCCTCAGCCTCCCGAGTAGCTGGGACTATAGGCATGTGCCACCATGCCCGGCTAATTATTTCTATATATTTTTAGTTGTCCAGCTAATTTCTTTCTATTTTTAGTAGAGACGGGATCTGGCTCTTGCTCAGGCTGGTCTCGAACTCCTGAGCTCAAACCATCCACCCACCTCGGCCTCCCAGATGAACTATGTTACTTTTATTCCCTACTTCCTCATTTGGTGTTTATGTGTGGGTGGGTATTCAAATGGTCTTAACTTTAATTTGGAAAATAGATGAGCAACAATCCTTTTATGCCGTAAGACCAAGGGCATGTCATCTAATCACTGAAACTTCTATGGTCATTATCACCTGACAAATCTAGCCGACAAAATGCAGAATGCCTATAATATTTATATTACTAAGACAAATAGATTGGATAAATCTATTTTTAATTCCAGAGATTCTATTAACTCTTGATGACTCTGTAGCCTATTCATGACTATAATATTCCTAAAATTATAATAGCCCAAAATAAAACTATATCTTCTCAATATAAAAATTATCCTGCCTGTCACCTGTTAACTTTATCCATTCAGGCTGCTATAACTGAATACCCTAAAGTGGTAGCTAATAAACAACAGAAATTTATATCTCACAGTGCTGGAGACTGGAAAGTCCAAGGTCAAAGTGGTGACAGATTCAGAGTCAGGGAAAGGCTTGTTTCCTGCTTGGTAGGTGGCCATATTCTCACTGTGTCCTTACGTGGTGGAATGGATCAAGGGTGCTTTCTGGGGCTTCTTTTGTAAGCGCACTAATTCCATTCATGAGGGCTCCACTGCCAAGACCTAATCACCTCCAACAAGTGCTTTCAGATTCCATCTCACTGGGGATTAGGTTTTAACATATGAATTTGGAGGGGACACAAACCTTCAGTCTATAGCACTTGTTACCCCAGCACACTCTGAATCTCCCAACACTTTGACTTTCGACTTCCCAGTCTCCAGCACTGTGAGAAATAAATTTCTGTTGTTTATAAGCCACTACTTGTTATAGCATCCTGAATGGATAAAGTTAACAGGTGACAGGCAGCATAATTTTTATATCAAGAGGGTATAGTTTTATTCTGGGTTATTATAATTTTAAGAATATTATAGACATGCACAGGCTACAGAGTCATCAAGAGTTAATAGAATCTCTGGAATTAAAAATAGATTTATCTAATCTATTTGTCTTAGTAATATAAATATTATACTCATTCTGTATTTTGTCAACGAGAATTGTCAGGTGATAATTGTCAGCACATATTTCTAAAACCTACTGAATAATGTGTTCAACATGGGAGAACAACAGTAAATCCAATCCTGTGTATTCTTCAATTCTTTAGATAAAGAATTCTCAAAATTTTTGAGAGAAAGATCTATTTCTGTAAAAATGTGCATGTCTGTGAGGAAAGCAGGAGGTACCCACTGCTATCAGTTTTGATCCTCCTCCTCTGGAAATCCTGAAAAACCACCGTGAGGAGAGAAAGGAGAATTATGGTAGTGATAACACAGGTAAATGCTGTGTAAGATGTACAGAAAAAATAATGTGGAGCTGCTTCCCAAAATAATTTCTTTATTTTAAAAAATATGTGTATATGTTAGAGAAGCCAATATTTGACTGTTTGGTTCCCCAGTATGAAATCAGACTCCTCGTAAGTTCCAGCAGACTACACTTATTGATGGTCTATGGTCACCAAATGCCATATATCCAAGGCAAAACCTCTCACCTAAATTTGAAGCTTTAGAAATAAATGGCATAAATGTGTTGATTCTTCCTCTCTTTTCTGAACATTAGCCATCCTATTATTTTTAGTTGTAGTGTGTTTTTAGCTACAGTTCAATTCTCTATATTGCATCTTCAATTTACTTCAATTTAAACTATATTAACAATTTTCAAACTAACCAGGCAGAAATATACTGAACTATAGCCCCAGAAATGAAATCAATGTTACTAAATCTGCATGCAGTGATTATAGATGGAAAAATTCCATCGTTGCCATGACAAAGCCACAATGCCTTTGATTTTTTTCTTTACGAAATAACAAAATGTGCATTTAATAGAGATGTCTAATTGTCTTTCACTCTGGTTTTTGCTCACCAACATAACAACATGCTTTTTGCTAAACATTACAGTATTGAAGGTGCTCTGCCTCCAGCTGCCATTAACATATTTTGTATTCATGCTTTGTATAAATTCTGGAAAACGTTTGCAGTTAAGCTTCCCAACTATGCATTTAATCTATATTTAATGAGATAAGAGAATGTAAAGTAAATGTGAATTGATTAACTTAAAATAGATGCATTGGTGTTTATTAACCTAACAGTAGGTAATTTCATGACCACTTTCTGAAGCTGTTAAACCATCATACCTAAACATCTTTTCTAGTTGAAGTTAAAGGTAAATTTAAGCATTAACAGAATTAGATGATCCAGGGACTGGCCCTTTCCTGCAATTAAAGTTGTGAATATCCCAATTGTCCCAAGCAATTCATGGCAGTTTATGAACAGGCCCTTAGAACTTTTTTAGGCCTTCTAACAAATGTAGAACTTTCTTTTATGGCCAAACCAGTGGATGGTTATGCTCAGCCACCTTTACGCTATGAGTCAAAATACACTTAGACACTCTATTCCAAGTCTAGGAAGCTCCAATGGTTAGAAAAATCTCCATTCAAACCATACTTTGTTAATGTAAATATTACTATTAGTCCTAAATTGTGACATTCATGGTATAGACCTTTAAGCATTTAAGACAGCTCTTGAGTTTCCCATAAAATTATTCTTTTGTTGACAAATTAATCCCAGGTACATGGATAAAATTTATACGACCGACCACATACCCATCTAAGCTGGCTGCCTCTATATGTCAGTTTCTTCCTTAAATTATGAATTTAGTGTTAATATGTGGTAGAAGCAGGCTAAATTCCTTATCTTTGTACTATATCCCAGCCCTTCCGACACATATTCTCCCCAAATTCCATCAATAGAGATTATGACAAATATTTAAGTATTTTGATAAATACCCTATCAAACCATCAGTCTGACTTTCATTAACTTTGATTTCTTTTAGGTGCAAGAATTAAGCAATGCTTTTTGACATGAAAGACTTTCAATGGAACTAGTTACCAGCTATGAGGCTATATGGCAATGCCATTTTGATATTTCAAGAAAGTGACCTTTCGAGATAAAATCTAGAAAAAACAACCTACATGAAATAATAGAAGCCTGGCTAAAAAAATATATATATCTCTATATATTTCTTACTGAAAGTCAATGGGACTTATAACTGAAAATTGCTGGGTATATTGCAATGAAGAAAGATATACTATGTGGTGAACTCCTCTTAAAAGCCTTAGTTCATACAATTATTTCTTTAATTAATAGACTTCTCTCAGAGGCCGAGGGGGGAGGATCTCTTGAGGTCAGGAGTTTGACACCAGCCTGAGCAAGAGTGAGACCCCATCTCTACTAAAAAAAATATAGAAAGAAATTAGTTGGACAACTAAAAATAAATAGAAAAAATTATCCGGGCATGGTGGCGCATGCCTGTAGTCCCAGCTACTCGGGAGGCTGAGGCAGAAGCATCGCTTAAGTCCAGGAGTTTGAGGTTGCTGTGAGCTAGGCTGACACCACAGCACTCTAGCCTGAGCAACATGGTCATGCCATAGCTGAGTAGCAGATCCAAGATTCAAACTCCAGTCTATGACTTTAAAGCCAGTGCACTTTTTATTATACCCAGCTCCCTTAATACTGAGACCTCCCTAGAAAGTAGAACAGACAACAAACTCCACCACAAGCCAAGGAATTTTTTCACTGTATTTACCATATGAGTTACAGTATTAACTAACCCTGAAACCCAGGGCATAAGGACATATCATAAAGACTGGTCAAAGTCTATTCTAAATTACTAACTCAGAGAGGGTTTCAGGTCAGAGTGGGACACCAGCAAGTTACCAGGGGTCTTTGTTTTTCGTGGATCTATTATTTTACCCTTAAATTAGCACCTTCTCATGAATTCACTATTTATGTGAATGACATTAGTATCCTTCCCCTTCCATTCTAAATACCATAAATTGAGGAACCTGGATATATGGCCTCCAAATGACAATGGGCACACCTGAGTCACTCTCCTTCACATGCCTAGCTCAGCCTCACAGTATTACCAAAGAAACACACCCCACATGGTTTCACTGTCTCTGTTCTGGATGCCCCATTTCCAGGATACCCTACATAATTTACTAAATTAATCTATTTAGAATGTACTTCCAGACATGTCAACTACCTAACCAAAAGTGTCTGGATGCCCTATTACCTATAATATAGTTAATTGTTTGTCATTTAAAGAGCTCGACAATATGTCTCATTTCTATTTTTTCAGTCTCATTTCACATTATCTTGCATTTATATCATATATTCCAGCCAAACTTCCCTATTTCATTTTCCAAACATGCATTAAATTTTCTCATTTATAGGCCATTACCTTAAGACTAAAATGATTTCCCTAACCCGGGGTTATCCTAGTCAACTGCAGTTGATCACTGAAGACCCTCATCAAGTGAATCTGTAGTACTGAAGCCTATTCTTGTTTTGCAAGCACCATCATATTGAGATCTTAACTGTCTTTAAATTCCTCATAGATATTACTTAAAATACTGTTATATTATGTATCACACTCACACACACACACTTGCCCTCCATATCCCTTCTAGATTCAATTACTAATCTCTACATCTCTCACAGAGTCTCACTCATGGATTTCTGATAACAAGTACCCCATAAGTGTTGCTTGAAATAAATTAAAGTAACATAAAGCACCCTCCTTTGTAAAAGATTGAAAAAATGTCCCAGTGTTTGCCTACCAATATGCTTAGTAGTGAATACTACTATGCCTTTCTACAATAATAAAGCTGCCCTACTTCATTAATGCAAGGTCAGAAATATGGGCCAGCTTGGTGCAGTAAGCACTTTCACATCTTCCTCATTCTTACCCCACCATACACCGAGGAACAGTTTTGCTTTTTTTTTTCCCAACCAAGTCACAGATGGCATAAGAGAAAAAAATGGAAGAACAGCTGGTAGGTCCACAAAGGTACCTTGGGCTCTCTCAGAAGCTCAGTTCAAACTGTCCCCATAGCCAGAACAAAGCAGTGAAAGAAGCAAAATTGCCTGACAATAACTTGAATTGCCCTGAATTGCCTCTACTCTCTGTTTAGCTTTAACTTAGGTGACCTGGCAGGTACAACTGCAGTATGTGGGCTCCCTTAGTAACAGCAACAGAGGCATGGTCCCTGAAACTGCCAACAGTGATAGCCTCTAGGTGTCGCTGGTCAGCCTGAGCATAGGTAGTGAGGAAAAAAAATACAAAGACAGGGGTGAAATGACGAAGAAGTCAGAAAAATGGGAAAGAGCAACTAAGTGGTAGAATGGAGAGACACATGCTCCTTCCTCTGCAAGACAGTCTCACTTGTAAAACTGGCAACAACTCCTTCAAAAATTTAGTAGATATCCTGTTTGAATAGATTGCATAGTTTACATTTTGAGCAGAAGAAAGTAAAATAAGAAGTTCAGTACAAATATTTTATATTTATGTAGCATATTTGCCAGGAAAAAAAAAAGACTTTTGCACCAGATTTTGTAATTGTATAAATAATTCTCTAATTATGTGTAATTCTAGGTTTAATATACAAACCTGAACTTTTTCTCTTATTGAAAACCTCTCTGGAGTTTCATTCTTCAAAATGCAACCTCCAATTTGAAACCATGACCCAACCCTCCTAGGAAAAATGCATTTATTTATAAAATAAACATCACGTACTTACTATGTGCCAGGCAATACCATTAACAAGAGACACACAGTCCCCAGACCTCATGGAGCTTATATTTCAGTAAGAGGAAGCAAGGACTGGTGGGTAAGGTGAGGAGAAGAGAGGGATACAGAGAGAAACATAGATAAGCCAGATATTTTGGATAATGCTAAATGATCTAAATAATATAAAATAAAACAATGTGATAGAGAAGAATTGTCAGCTTTGGATTAGGGCTATAATTAAGGTCATCAGGAAAGGGTTCCCTGAAAATGGGATGTTTGAATTGCGCCCTGAATGACAAAATTAAATAGATATCAGGGAGAGAGAGAAAGGGGAGAGAGAAGAGGGACAAAACAATTGAGTAAAATATGAACCCGGAGCATTCTAAGCAAATGGTCCAGAATACTAGAATATTTCTGGCCCAAAGTATACGAAGATACAGAAGCCTTAAGGTGGAAATTAGTTGGAATAAGCTTGCTATACTTGACAAGTGCAAAGAAAGCCACTGTAGCTGGTGCACGGTGAACAGAGTGAAAAGTGCTAATATGGAAAGCTGGAATAGTAGCCAGTGGTCAGATATTGCAGGGTATTTAAGACCCTGGAAAGGACATTGAATTTGATTCTAAGTTCAGTAATAGAAAGGATTACCTTTGAGGATTTTACACAGAGGAACAACATGATCTAATTTGCGTTTTAAAAAGATGACTCCAACTTCTGTGAGGAGAATGGACAGTGTAGCGGGAGAGCGAAGAAGAGAAGGAAGAAAGGTAGGGAATAGTTCAGGTGAGAGCTGCTGGTGGCTTGACTCAGAAGGGAGCGACACTACCTTCACCACGCTTCCGCAGTACTCGGAATGGAACTCTGCTACAGAGTTACTGCACTGCACGATGTTCTAATTTTATGTGAATCTGTTACCTGTATGAGACGATAAACCATTTGAAAATTGAGACTGCACCTTATTGATCTTCATAGCCCCCACCATTCGGGGTATAATACATAGCTGACCCTCAGTAAATGTTAGTGTCATGGATCATAGTACTGTTTTTTCCCTGTGATTCTGAAAGAAAGCATGAATGCAAAAGCCAAAAACCCGTGATGCCAACCTTGGTCCAATACTTATAGCTGGTCAACTGGACTAGATAATTTGACCACAACATCCCCCAAGCCTCAGTTTCCTCACCTGTAAAAGTGTACACCACCATTTAAACTTGTAGTCTTATTAAGAGCAAACTAGACAATGGATGAGAAAGGCCTTGTAAAATTACATTCCAAAGTCCGATTGAATGTAAAGCATTAACCATCAGTTCTGTTCTCCTCTTCTTAAATATTTGCCTTTTTTACAACAGAGGTTTTTCCCCAAAATTAGAATTCACTCAAAGTCTCTTTGGAAATCATAGGAGATCTAACCATGATGGGGAGGCAGACAAATCACTCGATTCTTCTAATCACTTGATTCTCAATTCTGACACAACTACCTGTAGTTAGCCCAGATCCCACAGGTCAAGGGCTCAGTCCTACAAGACTGCTTCCACTTCAGATGTCAGCAACAGTGGGGTCCTCAGGATACCTCACTTCTACCCGGCCAACTATAAATTTAGGGGTTCCCTTCAGGTTTGATAATTTACTGGAATGACTCAGAGAACTATACTTACAATTATTGTTTTATTATAAAGGATTCAATCAGGAACAGCCAAATGGAAGAGATGCATAGGGCATGGCATTGGGGGAGAGGGATGTGCAGAGTTTCCATGCCTTCTCTGGGTACACCACGCTCTCAGCACATGGATATAGGCAGCAAACTGGAAGCTCCTTCAACACAGTTTTTGTTTTGTTTTGTTTTTTTAGAGACAGAAGTATTGCTATGTCACTCAGGCAGGAGTGCAGTGGCTATTCACAGGCATGATCACAGCACACTACAGCCTCAAATTCCTGGGATCAAGTGATCCTCTTCCCTCAGCCTCCTGAGTAGCTGGGACAATAGGCACATGCCACTGGGACTGGCTATGTTTCAGAGTTTTTATGGAAGTTTCATTACATAGACTTGATTGTTTAAAAAGTATTAGCCATTAAACTCAATCTCTAGCTCCTCTGGCTTTCCTGGAGGTTGGTGATAAGGCTAATAGTTCAAATCCTCTGACCAGGTAGTTGGTTTTTCTTACAGCAACTAGCCTCCATCCGGAGCTATCTAGGTGCCCTCCAAGAGTCACTTCAGTAGCATAAACTCAGGAATGGTGGGAAAGGGCTCATTATGAATGTCAAAAGGCACTCCCACCACTGAGGAAATTCCAATGTTTTTAAATGTTTTGTGGCAGGAACCAGAGACAAAGACCAAACACGTATAAGTTTTATTATACCACAAATGACAATCAACTAGATTATTTCTAGTTTTTCTTCCAGTTCTAAATATTCTGCCATTGGTTGAGTTTTATTTATACTCCAATCCTTAAAGTTATAAACTGCACTGTTGAGCACAAAACCACATGAGTTTAGATGTATGAGGACTATATGAAAAACACAACAGTGGGATAAAAATGGTTAACTCTGCATTCCTTATCATCATCACAAAAGGAAAAGATTCTCAACGTTAATAAAATTTCCCAAGATTAGGTAGAAAGAAATAGGAACAAAAATAAGCATTCGAGAGGTGGAGAAAGAAAACAATTTAATGCAATATATTTCATTAATTCTGGCTTCCGAAAAGGTTTTATCAGATCTTGGACTACATATAATAGCAAACGGTTTTTCCCACAGCCAATTCAAATGAATAGAATGAACATACTTTCTGACAGCAATACTTAAAACCTATGTAAGATAATTAAGTTAAACATCAGAAATACCTACACATATTCATGAACAAAAAATATAAATAATGATCTGCTGCTTACAACAATATAACTCATCATCAAAACACAAAGCAAAGAATTCCAAATTGTAAAAAAAAAAAAAAAAATTAAAAAGAGAGGTAAGAAAGAAGAAAAAAGAAAAAAAAAAAGGAAACTGGTCTTAGTTCCTATAAGTTAAAAACAACGAGAACTTTCTGTTCTTGTGTTTTCCTTCCATTTTTGTTTTTGTGGGAATTGTAACCAAAGATTTTTCACTTTGGGATACAGGCAATTATGGTAAAGATTTTGCTCTCTACCTTGAGAACAAAGAAAATATCATATTTTTATCCAGATCATTTCCTGTACTTTCTCTCATGGCCTATAACAGGTAATCAGAAAGTCGCTGATAAACGCTTTATAGTTAACGGGCAAGAAACCACAAAGCACAGGGTATGGCAGCTAAATTCCCAATTATTCCAAAATGTACCAAAGGCATCGTATTTTTCAGCCAGTAAAGGGAAGTCACATTTATAGCACCACCTTGTGAAAGAATTAAGGAACTAGCTTGCCCAGGTTAGGAGCAAAGAGAAAGCCTTTCCAAACTCATTAAAGGAAATTATTTAAAAAATTCATTTCCTTTTAATTGTCTGTTTGTTCTTTCACATACACATATGCATATATATGGGCAACTCAATTTGGAAAATTTTTCTACTCATTTTCAGTATTTTTCTCTCAGCACAATTAAAACTTTAGATATTAATCATTAGAGCCACATGAAATAAAAACTCTATGTACTGTGATTAAACAAATATGATTTTATATTCAGGAAAATTATTGTATTCATTCCTTTTCTGCATGTCAGTATTCTATTCTTTTAACCTCCTTTCTTGTCCCTCTGTAGATACCAGGACACTCTATTTTTTAAAAATGAATGGAAAAAAATAGAGATCCCAGAATTCAATTCTAATAGTGTCTCATAGCAGGCATGAACCAGAGTAACATAAATTGTGTGTATAGCATCTAGTACTCCAATCAATATTTGTTCTACAAAATGAAAAATGGAAAATACATGGATGCTCTGTTGCTTATTATTAAGTTGGTCTTCTGAATTTTAGGAATAAAACTCATCAAATGTTTTACTCCATAAATTGTGTAAATTGTCATTCTAGATGTTTCCTTTTTCTAATTATCTGCAATGTATGCAATTATCTAGGCCAAGGTTTTCAGACTTTAGTGTGCATAAGAAACATTTAGAGTATTTCTTACTTGTTACCATCTCCTATTCCTAGGCTTTGATTCCAGAGAACTAAAGTGGGAACCCTACAGTCTGCATCAACAAGCCGACAGATCACGATAAAGTGGGTAATCCATGACAACACTTTGAGGAATAATGGTCTGATTCTATATCCTCTCATTTTGCCATTTGAATCTGTTGGCCTCTTGTGGGATTCTTGATTTGTGCTTACTTACCCCCTCCCCCATTTAATCAGTTAAGTTTTCTCCTCTACTATATTTTCCATGTAATAAATATCTTGGCCCTGGATCTATAGCTGTTCTATTATATTGTTCAATTTTCTGAATTCCTTAGAGGAACAGTCTGTTAATGTCTAGAACAAAAGAGACACTTAATAGTACAACAATTAAGGCTATCTTGACAAGATTTTGAATTGCTGAGGGAGTTGTGTATCCTATTTACCACAATATCTACATGACCTAGCATAATACCTAGCTTGTAATAGATAGTCAATACATATTTGCTAAATAATGACTAATTGAATAAACAGACATTGAAAATAATACAGCTTGCCATTACTATGAAAGCAGTCAGTTACTGACATTTGTCAATTTCTACTTTCTCATTTTACAAATAGGTATATGTTCCTGAGGAACACACCCAGAGCAAGCCAATTATAGAAACAGGACCCAAGTCAGAAGTAAAATGCTCCCTCCATTACTATAGCAGATAATCTAGGTGTTTTCACATTAAATAACCTTATGGTTATTTAGTTGTTGTTTTTAACTGACATGCAATTCTATCCAGACTGCTTTTCCTAAAATACTTGGGATTTTTGAGGGCTGATATCTCTCCACTCTTGTTCTCTGACCTTCAACCTCAAAAATCTAATTATCTCCAGCTTTAAAATCTGCTTGAGTAAAATCCTTAAGTAGAAAGAACAGGCACAGCTGTACTCAAAGCACAGCTCTATTTACTACAATTGTTTTAACTTTTCTAATTAAAGTTTCTACAGTCAGGCATTTATAAGTATGTGCAGTAATTTTGTTTTCACTATACTCAAGGTAGGTCATTAGTCCTCACAGTTGATGGAAGAATAAGCAAGAGGAAATATTTGTATATACATTGTATATATAATGTATACATTATAAATGTATGTAGATATATAGCATACATATATACATATAAATAATAGACAGGAAGCCATATGCTGTCATAGAGAGAACTCTACACACTGGTTATTGGGCAACATGAATCTAAGCTTTGATTCTGCCACTAGCTTTTGCAACATTCCCTTTTCCTTGTCTGTGCTCTGTCCTCATCTTCCAAGTCAGTGGTGTGAATCTGATGGTCTAGGGAAGTCTAGCATTCCTTCCAGATCCAGTATCTTGGGAATTTTAAAGTCACAGAACAGTCAAATTGCTCACTTTATAAATTATCAAATCTCTACCATTAAAGCTAGAAAGTCTTTTGTACATTAGGAAAAACTTGACCATAATTCTACTTTCAGCCCATTTGTAGTGTGCATCGACAGGTTCCACTCCAGCAAAGGGATGTGGAAACTAAGGCAGTTGCTTCTGTCATTGCTCACAGTGGCTGAGCTATCCTTTTCATCTCTTAGACCCTTTGTTCTGAGCCTGAGTTTTGAGATCACTGAGGATTGTTTGTGTGTTTCCAGTAGTGTCATCTCTTGGTTTCATGGCAGTTTAGCACGCTCCTCTCCATTCCTAACAAAAACACCAATTCTCCCACCTTCAGGAACCCAGCTTGGAATCTTTTACAGAAGCTTATTCTGTAATCCCAGAACTGAACTTCAAAAAGTTCATAAGATGATTAAAAATATTCAGCTGAAGGAGAATCCTATCTCTGCTACTTACATTCTCTGATACCTTGACCAAGCTCCTTTGTTGCACTGAGCCTCTACAAATGAGGATTGAAACACCCACCTCGCCAAATTGGTGTTGACATCAAAGAGGACGGTGTACAAAGAATCTATCCCAGAGCCTGGCCCTCACTAGGGGCTAAAAACTGTCAGTGCCCCAGAGGCCCTTCCCACTCCTCCCATTTCAAAGGGAGATGTGTGAGAGAAATTTCATTTTACATGATTTGAAGTCTGTAAAAATATGATGCTATTGTCATTATTTGAGAAACAAAGTTCAGTGCTGTACAAAGAACGCACAGAAAGCTGCCCAGGCAAACCCTATCAGGATCATTTAGGAAACAGTTGTGATTCTACCAAAAAAAGAGGGAGGGAGCGGGGGAGGGGGGGGAGAGAGAGAGAGAGAGAGAGAGAGAGATGCAGATATGAAGATATGCAGCTGTATCTGATTCTACCTGATTTCTGACTTTGTACGTGGGTAAATCACTTGCCCACTGTGAACGCCGAGGACCCCATCTGTAAAGCGATGGAATGGAGCTGAGCGACCTCTAAGTGTCCTTCCTTTTCAAAGATTGCAGCAGTATAGTCAGACGGGCTGGCGCTCTGCCAGAACACCCCCTCCTCCCCGGGAAGGGCTTCCCCCAGCCGCAGCGGCTCCGAGGAGGCTGCAGGCGAGCGGGGGCGGCTCTCCCGCGCAGCTCCGCGGAGACAGGCGAGCGCTGCCTTCCAACCATTAATAATGCAGTCTTTTGTCAGCAATAAATCCCCTCCAAAATTAGTGAAACAGCCTTTTAAATCCTCCTGTCACTGTCTCATACAGCAGGAGCTGGGCTAGGCTTTCTGCTCTCTAAATAAATATAAAAGCCATGTAAGCTGTCTGGAGGCGCTATCTAGCTTGCTGGGCCACCATCTAATCTTCCTCAGCCGCCTACAGAAACAAGGAGACACACGGACACCCAGCACCAGTGTTTGATCTTTATTGCAGCTGGCACTCACTCTATCCTGCACACGAGAGCCCACACACCTGGGCAGAAGTTTATGGGCATCCATCTTCCCTGTCACTTCCACTTTGCAGTTTTCGGCAATGTGACCTAGAGAATATCCTTAAGGATACTAGAGATAAGGAAGGGGACTTTAGATATTATCTAGGCACACCCTCTTTCTTTACAGGTGAAGAAACCAAAGCCCAGAGGAAGAAACAAAGAGCCATAATTTGCAATCTAGTGTCCTAGTGTTCTAAATCTGTGCTTCTCACATTTTAATGTGCGTAAGATTACGCAGGTCTCCGGTGAGGCTGTGCGAGTGTTCGTTTCTAAGAAGCTCCCAAATGCTGGTGCTGGTGCCTGAGCCACGTTTTTAATATTAAGTGTTAAAAAATCCATGGGCTCCACTGTGGTAGAGCCAGACTTATTTTTACTATGTTCCTAATACCTAACACAACATCAGTACAGTAGGTGTTTAATAAAAATTTGCTGAATAATTAATTGGAGTACATAAGAGGCAGCATTGCACTGCGGCTAGAAACACAGACTCTGGAGCCATACTACCTAGGTTCACATCCTGACAAGGGAGTGAAATGAGCTAATATAAATAAACCACTTAGAATAATATCTGGAAAGTGGTTGGTAATATAGATATCTGACTTGCTTATGGTGGCAGAGCTACTTAGAGGATCTGGACCACCATTTTAGTTCAGTATCATCAAGCAATACCTGACAGAAAAAGAACATTCTATTTATTTAGTTATGAAGGATAGCATTTCACCCTACAAACCTTTAGAGTTGTAAAATGTAAATCACATAAACAGACACTCTCTGATTGAAGGTAGCAAATAATTGAACGTCCACGTGTAAGCCAACCAAAACCTCACACAGATATGACTTAGTAATGAAAAGAAGCCCTAGATACGAGTTCAAATTCCAGGTCATTCACATCCTAACAGTGTACAGATGAACCAATATTTCTCTCAAAATGACATTTGGCATATGAATAAAATGGAGAAATATCTAACTTAGAAGGTTGAGGTAGAGAATAAATGAGATAATGAGTGTAGGGTATATAACACTGCTTTGCACATAGGGAAAGCTCAAGAAATAATAGCTGGCAATGGTGGTGGTAGTAAAGCCATAAAAACATTACAAGAGGTAAGATTGAAAAAAAGGAACTATTTATCTGTTCCATAAAAAGGTGGACTGGCAGATTGTTCATATTTCCTCCAGCTCTGACATGGTATAAAACCATAGTTTGTCTCCGGAACAATAGAAAGGTGTAACTTGCAACGTGGGGTAGAGGCTGTTTCAAGCCAGAGGAAAACCTGGTGGAGATAAGGAGAGTGACCAGAATAGGGCCTGCCTAGGACCCAAAAGGTCTAGAGAGGAATGGTGGATTGTCATATGACCTTAGGGACCCTTAAAGATAATATATTAGAATTCTCTCCTTTTAACATGGGGAAATTGAGATAGATTGTTTTACCTCTAATAAGAATTTAAACATGAATGGATGAGTAATAGGAATAATCAGTACAACCTGAAGCCCATGCCCAACCTCAAATAGTAACCCCATCAGCTCATGCCCAAAAGTTCATAAAACTATATGAGGGAAAACTTCTGGGATCAGCTTTAATATGTAAAGAGCCTAGAAGTCATCAATAAGAAAAAACTAGACAAACTGAAACAATGACTTTTCTTGGACTTACCAGAGAACTGAAATCAAACACTACTTGATCTGAAGACTTCCTATAAAGCTACAGAAATGAAGACACCATGGTATACTGGCAAAAGAATAGAAATATAGTTTGATGGAACTGAATAGAAAAACTAAAAATAGACCCATACAAAATAGTCAGCTGATTTTGAAAAAGGCACAAATGGAATTCAATAGAGAAAAGATGGACTTTTCAACAAATAGTACTGGAAAAATTGGATGTACGTAGGCAGAGAGAGAGACAGACAGACAGAACCTAGACACAGAGCTTACACATCACACAAAAAATTAACTCAACGTAGATCATAGGCCAAAATATAGAATACAACACTACACATTTTCTAATTGGAGAAATTTAGGTGACCTTGACATTGAGCATGAGTTTTTAGATACAGCCATCAAATAAATGTATGATTGATCCTTTAAAGACAAACAACAATTTGAATTTTATTAAAATTAAAAACCTTTGATTTATGAAAAATACTGTCAAGACTCAAAATGCAAGACAAGACTGGGAGAAAATATTTGCAAAACACATATCTGATAAAAAGCCTTGTATCCAAAACATGTAAAGAACTCTTACAACTTTATAAGATAACAAACAACCCAATTTAAAAAAAATAAGCAAAAGCTCAGGGCAGACACCTCACCAAAGAAGATATACACAAGTCAAATAAGAATACTGAAAGACGCACAAATCATTTGTCCTCAGGGAAATGCAAATTAAAACAACAAAGAGATATCACTACAATTCTATTAGAATACCTAATACCTAAAAAAAATAACACTACCAATTGCTGGTGAGGATGCAAAACAACAAAAACTCTCATTTATTGTTGGTAGGAATGCAAAATGGTACAGACACTTTGGAAGACAGTTTGGCAGTTTCTTACAAAGCTCAATATAGTCTCACCATATCATTCAGTAAGTGCACGTTAATGTATTCATCCAAGTGATTTGAAAACGTGTGCCCACACAAAGATCTGCACATGAATGTTTGTAGTAGCTTTATTCATCATAGCTGAAAACTGGAAGCAACCAAAATGTCCTTCAAAAGGTGAATGGATAAATAAGCTTTGGTACATTCATACAATGGAATACTATTCAGTGATAAAAAGAAATGGCCTATTAAGCCTTACATAAACATAGATGAATCTTAAAATCTATATTTCTAAGTCAAAGAAGCCAGTCTGAAAAGACTACATTCTGTATGATTCTAATTATATGTCATTTTGGAAAAGGCAAAACTATAGAGGATAAAAATAGATCAGTTACTGGCAAGGATTCAGGGGGCAGGTGGAGGGTTGAATAGGTGAAGCATGGGAGATTATTTTTTAAAGTGCTGAAACTATTCTGTGTGATACTATAATGACGGTTGACAGGGGTTTGGGTGGCAGGGAGGATTGACTGGGTAAAGTGCAAGAAATTTTTCAAGGTGGTGAAAATATTCTGCATGATACTGTAATGGTGGTTACACAGCACTATGCATTTGTCAAAGCCCATAGAAATTTACAAAGAGTGAACCTTAGTGTATGCAATTTAAAAACCCACATTTATGAAGTTGAAGAGTCCCAGATTAGAGTGCAAAATGTGATTAAAATCTAACTGTATTACAAATATGTGAAAGAACCTCACTGAAGGGACTGGAGGGAAAGGTACTGACTTAAGTAACTTTGGAAATAAATGGACTCTGTAAGGCTAAAGTCAAAAGGAACTATAGATAAGCACTGTACTCTAAATCAAAAGTTATTTTCCACCTGGGTTAGGTTAACAACTCTGAAACTACTATACTTACATACTGCAATTGAACAATTAAATAAGTGGATGACAGATAGTGGGAGCCAGGTGTCTCATTATTGTCATGGGAAGTTACAGATAACCAAGATGAGGAGGCAAGAATGATCCATGTGATAATGGATTAAAGTGGAGACATCAGTATAAACTCATGCTTAACTTAATATAGACATAGATGGTTACAAATAGTAATATTTATAAATACGTGTAATATCCATAGGTTATTATACATTTCTTTACTGTGTCAGGTGATAAAGCCAAAAATCAGTGATACCCCATCCACAATGAGCACAACTAGCACCTAGATCTTGGTTTCCAATACCATTTTCCAGTAAGAGACACCAGGACTTCTTTGAAAAATGGTTGATTCTAGGACTAGGAAAGGAAAAATACAACATGACCTTAGAGCATCTGGTATTGCCAAAAAATAAGAAAGTGCTCAAAAAAAAAAAAAAAAAAAAAACCCTGCAACAATAGGGGTATGTCAAATGGACACAGGAGGCAATTGAAAAAGCACCCAGCCATAAATGCTGCAACAATTTGAACAATAAAACAAGTAAGTGGTATCAAATTATACTGCAAACATCTATAACTTCATACTGATATAAAGAAATGATTGAAAAAATAATTAATGAGAGAGAATAGACAAATCTCTTGTGCATAAGAATTCCAAATAATTTATGTAGAAACTCTGCTTTGAAGGAGTCAAAACATAACCACCACTCCTTAAGTATGTAATTATGGGCTGCACATAGTAACTTCCTTCCAGAGAGTACTGTATGGAAACCAAGAGTAACTATACAGTGGAGAAACCTGACAAACCCTACTTTGGCTAGGTAATCATATTTAACATCAATGGTGATAAGTCAGACTGAGAGTATATATCCTTGATCTAATATAATAAGAATGTCCCTTTACCTCTGTGGTCTTCCTCCACAAAACCGATAACTCCAGTCTAATCATAAGAAAAACATCTGACAAATAACGATTGAGAAACATTTTACAAAATAACTGACCACTAATTGTCAAAGCCACAGAAACAAAAGAAAATCTGAGATATTGTCTTAGCCAATAGAAAAAGCAGATACTGTTAAATGCCAAGGTGTTCTGGCATAGAGTGGAAAGAGCAGAATGATCCTTTCTGTATTATTCAGGTCAAATCATTTGCTAGCTTTGGTCTCAGATTTCCCATAAACTTAGTAAAGAAATTGAATTATAACTCCTACAGGGTCATTCGGTTCTGGCCTTCGATGATGTCATGAGTATGGTTCTATCATGGGCTAAATGGCAATTTAAGAAGAAGCAGAAAATTTTAGTTAGATTAATTCATTTTCACTTTTGCAAGTGTCAAATTCATAATCAAGGAAAATAGCCTATTGTGTATTCTTGTATGACACATTATCTACTTAAAAAATAAAGGAACCAAATGAAATTCAGTGCCATCTCATTCATCTTTTGGTAATGAAAAATTTGCCTTTTAAATAGAAAATTTGCATTTGACCAGAAAGAGAGAACACAAACTTGGCTTATTTTTTTGGCTTGGTTACACTTCACAGAAGCAGACTCCTAGGGTAATAATATCTATATGTCCCAGATGCCAGCAAATTATTTATGGCATAAAAGAATAGAAACATATGTCTATTTAGATAAAGTAGCATAAAAAGTACAGTCTCTACTTCCTATACACATTGCCTCTTCAAGAAATCTCTCAGAAGCGACATCATCAAACTCATGTTACATTGCCAAAATCCCATAAAGAGATATCAAATTTAAAAATTGTCTATTTTTAGAAAAACATTAATGACATAAAGGTTAATAGTACAGGTATGTTTTATTTAGTGGAGAAAACATTGAAGGAATACACAAACTAACAAAATATTTCAATAATAAGAATAAAGAATTGTTTCAACTCAAGATAGTTATTTTAGAGAAGTAGGATGTTTATGCAGAATTTAATTTATAATAGGCAAAACCAGTAAAAAAAAATTTAAAAAGGAAGCTCACTTATAGCTATTTAATCTCACATTTTTGCTATGCTTTCCTGATAGTACTGATATTTGATGCTTGTACAGTAAGAGTCATTGTGATTGATTAGAGGAACGCTTGGCACCTTGGCTGCTACAACTATACTAGATCTTGGAGATCATCGATTCAACCATCATATTTTGCAATTGAGAAGCCTTAATCTAAGAGACATGAAATAGCTAACCCAAAGTTGCACGGTAAACGTATGCCAAGGCCAGGACCAAACCCAATGCCATGAGATTCACACTTCAGTGCTGTTTTACGCATACTAGCTTGTGAAAGCCAATTTTTAAATATTCAGGAATTTTGTGAGCCAGGTATTAAACCATTGGCAACTTGAAATTGGCAATGGTGGGAGTATTTATCCCATGGAAATTAGCCAATACTACACCTATGGCTTTTCATTCTTTCCTTCTTTTCTTCCCTCTTTCCCTCTTTCCTTCCTTTCTTCCTTCCTTCCTTCCTTCCTTCCTTCCTTCCTTCCTTCCTTCCTTCCTTCCTTCTTTCTTTCTTTCTTTCTTTCTTTCTTTCTTTCTTTCTTTCTTGCCTTTTCTTTTTCAGAAAGTTGATTTACCGACACACCAGTGGCACTCACCCTCAAGTTGCAAATTATATACAGTAGTTGGTGATTTCATGTAAAAATAAGTTTTATACTGAAGATCAGAAATGTTGATATTTTTAGTTTGTAGTATTTCTGGAAAATGGTGTATTCTATTCATTTGAGAAAAGCTTAGAAATAGCATTCTATATTTTAAAGACTTAAACATATGTGAAATTGGTATAACCATGTCTTATAGAGAATGTCAATTCCAAGTAAAAGTAATTGAGTATTTTAATTTAGTTGTGCTTCTCTTGTATTCGTGTCCTTACCAAATTAGAAACAGTCATAGCCATTTAGTAATGCAGGGTTATTTTTATGGTAGTCTTATAAGAATATGGTGATTAGTTAGCCAAAAATGCAATGGGCATAACCTGGAGAAGAGCATGAATAGGACGGGAGGTGGTGAGAAGCCAAGGTAAAAGTAAAACAAAGGGAACAGATTCCCAAGGAAGCATTCACCTTCTAACAGGAGTGAAAAGCTCACAGTCCAGCTGCTTTTATGTCCTTCTTCATCAAGTTGATGTTGTGGCTTTGTGAAAAATGTTGACTCAATTCTTACCTGTGTGACCTAACTTCATTATAGAAACTGTTGATAGTTGAATAAGTATTATTAAGGCTAAACCACACTGAGCTCTGTCAGAACATTCTTTTTTAGGGTTTGAGTGATGAAAAACATGATGTATCCCATTTGATTAAGTATAATTTAAGACATGTATGATACATTCAAATGAAAAGACCAGTTAGCAGCTTGATGTATAAGTTTATAGTAGGGTTTCTTATCTTAGCACTTTTGATAATTGGGATGGGATCATTCTTTGGTATTTGTGTCTGTGTCTGTGAGTAGGGACTGGAGAGTGTCCTATGCATTGAAGGATGCTTAGCCCATCCCTAGTCTCTACCTACTGATGCCAATAGCACCCCCAACCCCCATCAAAAATGTTTCTCAACATTGTCAAACATCCCCTGGAGGAAAATTGTTCCAAATTAAGAATGACCCAGTCTATAGTGTAGGAAGAAAAGTAGGGACTGAAGAAACACATTTAGAAATCATGGTTTAGGTAACTGTTAAAGCCTGAATAATGATACCTAACTGATGGTGGACATCTCCCAGAAAACATGTTTAAAGCAGAAAAAAGTAAGTAGCCATAGTCAATGGATAAGGTAGAACTCATTCTGTTATAAGTAACAGTTACCCAACCCAAACTAAAGAAATAAGAGAATTTATTGGACTTCTAGAAATGAAATCCTCAGTAACACCATTTAAGGAGCCAAAATTTTTTGATTCCATGAAGGAGATGAAAGAACAGGCAACAGATGTAGAAAAAAGCCCAGAAAAAAAAAATGATGTCACAAAAGCCAAGAAATTCATTATTTTCCCTACCCATCTCTTACTCTGAGCCTCCCACTCTTTTAAGGACCCGTTCAACTCTCTTTTCTTTTAAATCATTGCTAACTCTTCAGTCATTACTAGCATTCCTCTCTCTGATCTCTTTTCTTAGAGATTACAAATAAACTTGCAATTAAGTGTATGCTTTTCAATATTATTTGTTGCTGTTTTGTAAATTTTATTTTTCTCTTTTTCCAACCATTTTTCAATTTCCTGGAGGATAAGGTCATGCTCTTGTAGCCTTCCAGAGCCTTTTACTGGGCTCAGTGTAATTAGAAAGTAAATAGATATTTCAGTATTAAGTATTGATTGGTTCCTTCTATTGCGATTTTAGAAGAGCATCAGTTCAGTTGACAGTGAGTAACTGTCCTGTGCTTTGCTTTGTTACTTATCTATCTAGAAAGATAAAGATGCCACATGTGGTCAAACCAATATCAGCCCCAAATCACTCTCTCACAGTGCTCCTGTTTCCATCATTGAGCAACATGCTAGTTACTGCCCATCTAAAAGGGAGGTAAATCTGACTTCTTCTTTTCTCCTCAAAATTGAATTTCCCACTTAAATGTTCTAAGACATGTGACATGCTTTTAATTGTTTTCCTTTAACCCAATTTATGTTTCCAACAAAAATGTGGTATGTTCCTTAGGAAGAATACTAAAGAGGGAGAAGGGCGACATTTTTCTAGTCTTACATTACCACTGACTTTTACTGTAAAATTTCATTCAAGTATTGCTTTTTTCTGGCCCTCAGTTTCCTACTCTGTAAAATGAAGTTTTTTGACAAGTGATTCCTTCCAATCCCAAAAACACAGGATTTAGTGATTTAATCAAGTAAGTTGTTCTACTTAATATCTGACTGCAGCCTCTGAGAAGTCAAATGCATTGCAGAGGATAACAATATATACATATATATTTCGATAATTAGAAAAAGCTAATTTAGTAAAAGCACCAAATGTGTACACAGCTTTATAATAAGTCATGTCTATTGACATCTCCCTTTTTTGCTGCAAACAAATCTAGTTCATCTTGGCAATAACATAGAGATGGAGAGACCTATGAATACTATTGCAACTAATTTTGCTTCCAGCTACCTTGAGAGAATGCTGAGGTTAGCAAAACAGTGAGGTGGGCAATAAATTGCCTTTTGGATAGATGGATATATTTTACCTTCTTTCACAAGACTGTCTAATAAGTGATTCCCTTGAGCACAAGTTTGCTTCTACAAAATGTTACTTAATCTTTGCATTTCATCACTTTAATTTAAATAATACTGCATATTTTACTTTTTCTACATATAGCAAAGCTTTGTCATCATAATGCCCTGCTGAAAAATCAGTCCTTCCTATCAGATGGTTACCTATTAGATCTGTCTTTTATTGTAAATGAGGACACTTTGCACACATATTTATGCCTCCTTTCAAATGCTAAAATTATGGAAAAATGAATTTATGATGGTATCTTCATTTTGCTGGGTTCCTAGAAATTAAAGAGTGTGAACAACAGCCACTGAGTTTAATGTGCAAGTTATTTGTATTTTTAAGCTATGTATAAATAACTTAAATCCTCATATTTGCAAAATGTAACCATTCATAAACTACTTTCATGTATTTCCAGCTATTGAACATGTAATAATAATCGAAAAGGAAAAAAGTTAATTGGAATTTTTCTACCCTACTATCATTTTGTTGTGGTTAGTATTTCCTTTCAGCTTTAGTTCATGTGCAGACATAATTTACAAAGTTGAAGTTGCAGTACAGACATAATTTTATATTTGGCTTTCTTACATTGCATACTAGGAAATATTTCTCATTCTGCCTCATAGTCATTATAATGTGAAATGGCTGTTTAACATTCAATCTCTCATGCTCAAACTCAAGCCAAATGGTGCTTATTCACCATTTCTTGAAAACAGGCCATGATTTTCAGCCTCAGAACCTTTGCATGTGTGGTTCCTGTGGCTTAGAATGTAGGCCCATCTCTGCATGTTTAAAATCTACACATTTTTAAAGCTTCAGTTCCATGAGAAAGACTTCAGTGAACATTTTCCTGATGGCCTGTTTCTCTGCCTTGTCTCAGACAGGAATCACTTTCCCTTCTTCTAAATTTTCAATGAGCTTTCGTTTACTGTCTTTTCGTTCTTAGATCCCCCCTTGAATCCGTTGTGCATAAGATTCATCTCTTCTGCTTAACTACAAGATCACTGGGGAGAAATTCCATATCTGATTCTTCTTTGTGTTCTCTATAACAATTAGTCCATATTGGAGATGAATAAATGTTAATAGAATAAGTGATATGAATACTGTATTCATTTTCTATAGCTGCCATATTAAATTACCACAAAATTTGTGGCTTAAAACAACATATTAATAGAGGTATTACCTTACAGATCTACAGATTAGAAGACTAACCCAGGTCTCACTGGGTAACATCACAGTGTCAGCATGGTTGTGTTTCTTTCCGGAGGCTCTAGGAGAAGTTTCACTTACTTGCCTGTGACTTGCTTCTATAAACACATCTTCTCATTCCGACTCAACTGGGAAAGGTGCTCTGATTTAAGGTCTCATGTGATTAGATTGGGCCCAATCCAATCTGGATAATCCAGAATAATATCCCCATCTCAAAGTCTTTAATCACATCTGTAAAGTTACGTTTGCCATGTAAGGTACATATTAACAGGTTCTTGGGATTGAGATGTGGATGTCATTATTCTGCCTACCACAAAGGCTCACATGGAGATGAAAAGTATCATAAAAATATTGGGAGTATCCCTTCCTTATGCAGATAAGGAAACTGATATTCAGAAAAGACAGAAGTCTTGATCAAAGTCCCAAATACTCTAAATAGAGAATTTAGATCTTGATTTGGTGTGCAGTAACCTTCTTATTTAATTACAATTGTTCCCGACTCCACAGATATTTACTAGAAGCAGGAAAGAATTTATTTCAGATGCATAAAGCTCAGAGAGGTAAAGATATTTGCTCAAAATCACCCAGAGGCTGAGAATGCTTAAAATTTTCTCTTTTACCAATTCTGAAATATACAACACATTATTAACTATGGTCACCATGCTGTGGAATAAATCACTAAAACTTATTTCTGCTACCTAACTGAATCTTTGTATCCTTTGACCAATATCTCCCCTTTCCCTATCTACCCCTCAGCTGCTGGTAACCAACATGCTTCTCTCTACTTCTACGAATTAGACTTTTTTAGATTCCACATATAAGTGAGATCATGCAATAAAATAGTAAGTAGGTGAGGTGATAGATATGTGAATTAACTTGATTTACTCTTTCTACAACATATACACATATCAAAATATCACATTGTACCCCATGAATATATACAATTATTAGTTATAAATTAAAAACAAATAAATAAGCATCATAGAGATGAAAATAGAGAGAACCAAGCTGAAGTTCTCCATATTTTTTAATTCTATTGCAGTGTTCTTCCTCTTCTACCATGCTAGTCATAACCCCCACATACGTTTAATAAAGACAATTTTTTAAATCCAAATAATTTATAATAACAAAAACAAATTTCCTTAAAAAATTCTCAATAATAAGAAAAGACTTGCTAATAAATCTAAGTTGTCTAGATTCACCTGGAGGTTGGGAGCAGGGAATTGGAACCGGCACCTCAGGAGAAAATTCCAGCCCGGGACAGTCTGGACGATAAAGTTATTATTTTTCAGGACCATAACACATATCCTTCGCTGAGTGCTCTTGGGAGAAGTCAAAATATTAAAGATACCCTTAACCTTAGAGCAAGCCACGCCAGCTAATTGTTTTAATGAGGGGAGTAAGTATTACATTTTTCATTGCTGCTCTACTGAGCAAAGGATAAGAAGGCTTGTATGAGTCCTATATTTGGGGGGAAGCATCTAAAGAAAAGTAATTCTGAAATTAGATTATTCTGTAGAGCCAAAGCCAACAGTTCTATAACACATTGGAGCTATGTATGACTTTCACATCTCTTCAGTTCATTCTTACATTTTGTGAGGAAGGGGGTTTTCTCATACCAATTGACAGGGTGGAAAAATGAGGCCCAGATCATCTTAGAGGAACTTGTACAAGACTTCTCAAACATAGATCCTCTTACCATATTTCCACACTTTGTCCCAGAATGTAACATTGCTCTAGATAAATGTCTTCATATAGTTATGAATTAAGGTGTTTACAACATTTATCAAGTGTCTATATAAAAGGCAATGAATGAGTATAAATAATTTTTGACTAGTATTTTTCCCTATCTTCTCTTTCCTAATTATGTCTTTGGTGAGATCTCATGAACAAGCTGCTCATCCCTCAAATAAAATATACCATCTTTCCCATGTTCTCATCCAATTTTCCCTTTCTGGGGACTGTAAAATCTATTGGGCATAACCACTTCCAGTGAGGGCTGCTGTTTCTCCCAGGCATGAATTCTTTTTAGGAGGTGCTGTAGCTCTTTCAAGGCACTACCACTTTTGCCAGGTCACATCTGCTTCTTCTGGATACCCTCATGTCCATTGTACAGAGTAGCTGTTTCCATGACATTCTGCCATATTACTATGCCCACCAACTCTGTTAATCCCTGTAAGCCAATATCCTTGAATGTTATTGTTAAGGTCCTAGAGATTTCACTGCTGAGTAATATTCTGTAATTATTACCCTTACCATTTTTGTATTTTATTCAGTTAGCAGGATATCAAATTATCAAAGCCATGATACCCTGTACCTTAACTGCCCTATAAAAACTTTAGTAAAAATAACTACCTTAAATTTTACTTATTTGTTTTCTCTCTGTGAACCAGGCATGAGTTTATGATAGCTCTAATAATTAAAACTTTGTTGTTGGTCAAATAGTCCTGACCCATTCATTCTCTCTTCCCTTACACAATTTTTCCATGACTCCTCAGTCTTCAAGGCATATTTCTGAAAGCCTTGTCTCTTAAATATGAATTGATCTAAAATATGGCATGACATTGAACAATTAATAGACTGCAAAAAAAGAGAATTTATTCGGCCTTGACTTGCAAGGCCAATTCTCTTTAAAGTGACTCAAATAAAATGCCTTAGAATTTTATTTCCTTCTCTCTACAGATCTAATTTCACTATTTGGTTCTACAGTGAATACTATTTACATAATCCTAATAATAAACACATTTGGGTTTCATTTTTTTTAAGTTTGTAAACAAAGCATAGAAGTCTCAAGCCTATAAGGAAACATTAAAATGTTAAAATGGTAATGAGGGAAGAAGATAGAGATAGGAGTAGTTTATATAAGAGCATACATTACATCTTTTGTTTTTGAAATCAGTTGCTCCTGCTGAAAGTTTATGGATCAACAAATGGAGTTATTATGATTATTTCTTAAACTTATGGGTTGTGGAGTGGGGAATACCACGTATTCATCAGGAAAATGCAAATCAGAAATGGTAAAAGAGATCACTTCTTACAGAAGACCTACAATGAGGAGGTGGGGTGGGAGACTTTTACTTTTGATTTTATGCTTTGCTTGCCATCGTATGACAATATTTAGGGATCAACTCCTTATGTTTGCTTTAATAAATTTATTTTTCATTTTCATATGGAATTTGCCTATCCTAGGCAATATCCATGAAACACTGGTTAAGGAGCACCAGCCTACTAACAACACAGAGTATTGATTCCCAGGATTTTCTCTCACTCTTGTCCTCTGAGAGGCAAGGCAGACTAGCCACTTGCCAATATTTGGGCACCTAAAAATCAGGAGCTAAATCCTGACTTCCATGGCATCACCGTCCTCTGCCTCCTCAAGCCACGTTGTTGGCCAGACCCCTAAACCAGGTCCAGTGAAGGCTTCTTGTGATTTCTAAACATTAAAGTTTCTCAATGAATTATAAACATGTTAACATAAAATGCAAGGCCAAATCCCATGCTCTCCACAAAAAAAAAATTTTGAAATACACATTAAGTAGAAACACAACACAAGCTTGATGAAGACACATGGAAATGCCACATATGAAAAAGGAGTGCTGCCTTCAGCCATTTTCTGGTGACTGGCTTTCAGTCCTGCCCTGTCTGGTAACCTGCTTATGTCTTCCTCACTTAGGGGGATGATATGCACCAGACCAGCACTTTAGAGCAATAATTCTCATGTTAATAAAAAGTATATCAAAGAAAACTTTTCTTCCAAAAATCATAAGGCAGCAGCTATACAATTTTTGTATGATAACATCTAGGAAGCCCTAAAAAAAATTTGTTGAGAGCAGAAACTATAAATACACCATAAAAAATGGTAAACTGAATCACCATACAGATGAAAGGGTTGTGATTTTTTCCCTAAGATCACACAAAATGAGAGTGGAAAGAAAAGCTATGGGTCCAGTTGCCCATCAGATCCTTACCATCCTCTTTTCAAGGCAGGAATATAAAAACGTTATTTTTTTCTATATCCAAATTGAAATCTATATATGATATCTACTAGGATATAGGACATTTTGTGGATCATAAATATTTGGTCATAAACTTTTATTTGAATTTTGTAATTGAATGTTATTTTTCCCTGCTGAAAGAATTTTCTAAATTATCTGGACCATCTAAAGCTTATAAAGCAGCAAACTGTTCTTTTCCCTTGTTTCTTTCATTCTGTGAAATAATTCTTCCAGCAGTTAGAAAGCATTTGGGTATACTGCTGATTTGTAGCCTGCGATGATTTTTTTTTATATAACCGTAAACACTAAATTTTGGATGGCCCATCTCGTGCATGATGCTGATTCTAAGATAACAAAGGATTAAGTGAATTTCAAAACTGCAACTCACCAGAAGAGCCCGAGATTATATCTACCCATATGTGTTTAAACCATGGAGTCATCAAGAAAAAATTGCCACTGTAGCTCCAAGCCTGGAAATGATCTCTGATCATCTTTGACATTTTTAAAAACAGAAGATTATTTGGCATTATTTTAAATGTCACCCCTCAGCAGGTGAAGAATTTATTCATTTAGGAAAGTGCAGGAGGGAACAAACTGTGCTGATGTGCAGTGTCCACAGAAAATTTAATAGAATTGACTACATTCTTGTGAAATAGAATTTAAGTATTTGCTGAATCATATGACAGCAATGATCAAAAGGAAAGCTCTTACTTTATCTTCAGAAGCAGTGGCGTATGGAGGGATGTTTCCTGGTCTAAGAGCTAGAATGCAGGATTTGAGGCCTGAATTCATCAATTACCTGCTTTGAGTTTTTAGGAAAGTCAACTATCTCCTAGGTCTCTGTTTCCATATCTGTAACAGGAAAGTCAGCATTAGCTCTTGGGTCATTTCAAAAGCCTTTGGTTCCTCAGAAAGTCATTAATGTCTCATCCTCAGTCTCCTCATCTCTAAAGTAGGGCTAAAATTCCATGCCTTGATAATTTCTGAAGCTATGAGAATGCAGTTGAGAATATAGATAAGAATCCACTTTGAAGACCATAAAAGGCTACCAACTTTAAGATATTTGTTTTATTAATGCATAATAATAATATATTCAGAAAGACTATTGCCTCTATTTTCCTAAAATATTTATTTATTTTATTCTAACCAGGTAGTAAAGTTAGCAGTTATGGTTATACCTTAATTTGTTTGCATTGGTTGGTTATTCCTTATTTCTTTACTCATATGGACAATTACATATGGACATGTAAATTGTTAATGTTAATGTTACATGAATGGGTACAGATATATATAAACGCTACAGTTATCTCAGTTTTTACCAGGCTACTAGTAAAACTAATGTCTCATTACATTAGTAACCGAATCTTTTTAGTTCTGAGTCCCCAGTCTCTAAAGAAAATTCAGTCCCCTGCAGAGAGTCATTTTCACCTAAATATTCATGAAATCATCCAAGAAGTCTGCTCATGTTTTGCTTAGAATTGTTTGTAATATGCTCTCTTTTTCAGTTGATGATGCCTCATGATGCCTTCAATGAAAGCACAATTATTCTAACTAAAGGTATCTAGTCTCTTTAAGGGCAAAAACTGAGTGTATTTCATCTCTGTAGTTTTCATATTACCCGATACATTAACAAGTATACCATAGTAGATCAGCAAACATTTGAAAAACTGAAAGCACACCAGTTGCAGAGGGAAAATTCAATGGACCTCCAGAGTTTGCCTTCAAATGCTTTATCGTGATTGTGCAGTCTGGTAGCATTAGACAAAAATAGAGTACAGGGGATAAGAACTCCAGTATCCTGCCCCTGGCTTTATTAGATATGTGGCTGTATCTAAGCTTCAATATTCTAATCAGCAGAATGTAAATAGAGTCAGCCTTCCGCATCCATGGAGTTCACATCCGTGGATTCAATCAACTGTGGATTGAAAATGTTCAAAATAAAAAAATACATGATCTGTACTGAACATGTATAGGCTTTTTTTTTTCTTGTCATTATTCCCTAAACAATATAGTAACTACTTCATAGCATTTACATTGTATTAGGTATTATAAGTAATCTAGAAATGATTTAAAGTATGCAGAGGACGTGCATAGGTTATATGTAAATACTACACCATTTTACATAAGGGACATGAGCATCCCTGGATTTCGGTATCTGTTGGGGGGGGGGTCCTGTAATCAATCCCCCACAGACACCCAGGGACCCACCGTAATAGTCAGGACTGGCAACATAATCTGCAGGGCTGGTGGAAAATGCAAATGCAGGACCCCAGGGGATAAGGGAGGGGCTGGTCAGTCTCTTCTTCCCAGGGGCGTGCCACCCAGCCCATGATGCATGGTAACCCCAAAGGAATTAAAACTTTCACACTGGAATGAGTTTTGTATCTGAATTAGAGGAGAGTAGAGGCCCCCACTAAGTTAGTTGCCCAGTGCTCTATAGGTGGAAAGCAATGGTGGCATGCAGACTCCCAAGCAACCTGGCTGTACCCCTGGACAAAGAGTGGCAGGTCACAGGCCAAGGGCAAGGAGCCAGGAGCCTGGGAAGTGATGATGTGATGGAAGGTGAGACAGTACATGCGCCCAGTCTCCACTGCCACAGCACATGCTTCATTGTCCTATCAGACTTAGCTTAGAAACATAAGTTCAAATATAAAATTATCAAAATGATCAAGACAGCAACCAGCTGCAGAACATTAAACCCCGAGTGCAGGGCCTTCTCAGTAAAAAGCCCTGTGCAGCTGCACTGGTTGCAGACCCATGAAGCCACACTAAATATAGTAAAAAATCGCTAGAGTTGATATAAAAGCTACATTTGCATGCACTGAATAGTGAAAGGACAATGTAAAACTTTAAGATTTAATTTGCTGTTTATAATCATTGGGCATCAAAGCATGAACATGGAGCTGGCTGCAATATGAATATTTCCTGGAAACCCTATTCAAAAAGAAAAAAAAAAAAGGAAAAAAGAAAGAAAGGAAAGAAAAACAAAGGACACTATCAACAAGTAAGTTCCATTTTCACCTTAACTAGGAGACAGAAAAAAATCCATAAATTTAAATTCATAGTCTGAAGCAGCTGAAACTGACCTTACCCCCCTGGGACACAGTGGCATAGGGAGCAGAGCAGTGGTGCCCTGTAAAGAGGGCAAGTCTTCAGGAGGCTGAAAATAGCAGAAAAAGCCAGAAAAAATGCATTCCCTAGAATTCAAGGGCCTATGGGAAAGAAAATTTGGACAGGTAAGAATTTTGAGCAGGGATAAGATGAAACAGCCTGAGATTGGACAAAACCTATGCATGGGATAAAATAGATAAAGTGGAAAAAAGTCAAAAGATGAGTGAGTTCAGCCTTTATAAATTCACAAAGACCCACAAAAATATAGATTCTGATGGTGAGAGGACCAGCTGTTCCCCTTGGACAAGAACTGTGTCTTGGTCATATTAACCAACAAGTGACCGGGAGAGGCACCCAGGACAGGAAGAAACCTTCCTCTGACCAGTTTGGTTGAGAGAAGTTAAGGAGGTATATCCTCACAGAGAAACAAATAGTGGGACTCTGTGTGAAGAAAACAGGTAGTATTGTTTGCAACAGTGGACAGTGTTTGAGAGAAAAATCCTGGAAGGTTGCAGCAGCATACTTGGTCCTCTCTTACTCCTTCCCAAACCTTTGCAAAGAGCTCCATCAGGAAAATTTAACTCACTCAACCATCCATCATAAACAGAGGATCTGACACCATCTTGATTAAAGATACTATAAGATGGTAAAAAGGAATTTAAGGGAAAAAAAGAAACTATAAGAAAGGAAGGTGAAAAGAGAGAATTAAAACTGACAGAGCAGAAAGAATATTGTCATGTAAATATGAAAATTATAACCAAAAAATCTACCATTTTTTTAAAAAGTTCAATAAAGCAATCATGGCTGTAAAAGAAGATCACAAAATCGAAATACAGGAATTCAGGAAAAGAGTTGAGATAAATGAAGGAAGCAAAATGTAAGCTGACAAGTTGGAAGAAGCACAAAGGACATTGTGGAAGAAAAATTGGTGATATAAATAAGCAAATTAAATAAGGAAGTAGAATTAAAACAATTAGTGTGATAGAAAATGGGATGAAACTGGAATAAAGAAACAAAATAAGAGTGAAATGACAGATATAGAAGATTGGCAAAGCAGATCAAATATAAACATAACATAATCTCTGAAGAAAAAAACAAATACAATGACAGAGACAATATTTAGAAATATAACTGAAAGAAATTTGTCTATTGATGGACATTGGGTTGTCTACACCTTTTGGCTATTATAAACAATAGTGCTATAACCATGTGTATTCATGTTTTATTCTAGCCAGCCTCATGGGTGTGAACTGGTATCTCATTGTGATTTTGATTTACATTTCCCTTGACTAAGACTGTGGAGCATCTTTTCATGTGCTAATAAGTATATATTTGTATATCTTCGTTAGAGAAATATCTATTCAGATCTTTTGCTCATTTTTTAATTGGGTTATTATCTCTTTATTGTTAGGTTGTAAGTGTTCTCTATAACATACAACTCCCTTATTAGATATATTATTTGCAAATATTTGCTCCCATCTTGTGGGTTATCATATTTTAGTGTGGTATCCTATGAAGCATAAAAGGTTTTAAATTTGAATAAGTTAAATTTATCTATTAATATTTTTCCTTGTTTCTTGTGCTTTTGATGTCATAGCTAAGGAACTTTTGCCAAGGTGAAGGTCATAAAGATTTTCTCATATCTCTTCTTATAAGAGTTTAATAGTTGTAACTCTCACATTTAGGTCTTGATCTATTTTAAGTTAATTTTTGTCTATGGTGTGACGTAGAGGTCTGACTTCATTCTTTTGCATGTAAAAATTGTCTCAGTACCACTTGTTGAAAAGACTATTCTTTACCTATTTTGTGATGTTGGCACCAAGTCTACCATATATGTATGGGTTTACTTTTGGATTCTCAATTCTACTTTATTGATCTATATGTCTATCCTTGTGCCAGTACCATACTGTCTTGAGTACCATTACTTTAATTAAGACTTGAAATCAGGAAACGTGAGTTCTTCTAGTTTGCTCTTATTTTTCAAGATTGTATTGGCTTTCTGGGTCCTTTGCAATTCTAACTGAATTTTAGAATTATTTTGTCAATATCTGAAAAAAAAGTAATTTGGGATTCTAATAGAGATTGTGTTGAATCTATAGATCAGTTTAGGGAATAGTGGCATCTTAACAATTTCAGTCTTTCAATCCATTGACATGAAATGTTTTCCACTGATTTAGATCTTCAATTTATCTCTAGTGTTTTATAACTTTCTGAGTATAAGTTTTGCACTTTTTTGTTAAATTTATTCTCAAGCATTATATTCTTTTTAACAACATTGTGAATAGAATTGTTTCCTTAATTTCATTTTTGGATTGCTCATTGCAAGTGTATAGAAATAAAATTGTTTATTATATATTAATATTGTATCCTGACTTTGTTGAATCTGTAAATCACTTTGGGAAGTACAGGTATTTTAATGATGTTGATTCTACCAATCCATGAGTAAAGGTTGTTTTTCCATTTGTTTAAGTCATCTACAGTTTCTTTTTCTTTTTTGTTTTTTTTTTTTTTTTGGAGACAGACTCTCATTCTGTTGCCCGCGCTAGAGTGCCATGGCATCAGCCTAGCTCACAACAACCTCAAACTCCTAGGCTTAAGCAATCCTTCTGCCTCACGCTCCCCAGTAGCTGGGACTACAGACATGTGCCACCATGCCCAGCTAACTTTTTTTATATATTTTTTAGTTGTCCAGGTAATTTCTTTCTATTTCTTTTTTTTTTAGTAGAGACAGGGGTCTCACTCTTGCGGAGGCTGGTCTCGAACTCCTGACCTCGAGCAATCCTCCCACCTTGGCCTCCCAGAGTGCTAGGGTTACAGGTGTGAGCCACTGTGCCCGGCCATCTACAATTTCTTTCATCAGTGTTTTGGAGTTCTCCTTGGAAAGATCTTTCACCTCCTTAGTTAAGTACATTCCTAGGTCTTTTATTTTCTTTGTAGTTACTGTGAATGGTATTGAGTCCTTGATCTGACACTCAGCTTGACTGTTATTAGTATATAGAAATCCTGCTGATTCATGTACATTGGTGTTATAATCTGTTTGTGGAATTTATTTATCAATTCTAGGAGTCTGATTGCTCTGGCTAGGACTTCTAGTACTATGTTGAATAGAAGTGGTGACAGTGGGCACCCTTGTCTTTTTCCAGGTGGAAATGCTTTCAACTTTTCCCTATTCAGTATAATGTCAGATGTGAGTTTGTTATAGATGACTACCACATTATTTTGAGGTATGTTCCTTCTATGCCTAGTTTGTTGAAGGTTTTTTATCATGAAAGGAGCTGGATTTCACTGAATGTCTTTTCTGCATCTATTGAGATGATCATATGGTCTTTGTTTTAGTTTATGTTTATGTGGTGAATAATGTTTACTGATTTGCATATGTTGAACCATCCTTCCATCCCTGGGATGAAACCCACTTGATCATGGTGAATTTATCTTTTTGATGCACTAATGAATTCAATTTGTTAGAGTTTTTGTGAGAATTTTTACATCTATGTTCAACAGAGATATTGGTCTCTAGTGGTGTTGTGGTTGTTGTTTGTTTGTTTGTTTGTTTTTGTTTTTTTGTTTTTTTGTTTGTTTTTTGAGACAGAGTCTCACTCCGTTGCCCGGGCTAGAGTGAGTGCCGTGGCGTCACCTTAGTTCACAGCAACCTCAAACTCCTGGGCTCAAGCGATCCTTCTGCCTCAGCCTCCTGAGTAGCTGGGACTACAGGCATGCGCCACCATGTCCGGCTAATTTTTCTATATATATTTTTAGTTGGCCAGATAATTTCTTTCTATTTTTTAGTAGAGACGGGGTCTCGCTCTTGCTCAGGCTGGTCTCGAACTCCTGAGCTCAAACAATCTGCCCGCCTCGGCCTTCCAGAGTGCTAGGATTACAGGCATGAGCCACCGCGCCCGGCCTGTTTTTTGTTTGTTTGTTTGTTTGTTTTTTGAGTATATCCTTTCCTGGCTTTGGTATTAAGGTGATACTGACTTTGTAGAATGAATTCAGGAGTATTCTCTCCTCGATGTTATGGAATAATTTCTGTAGGATAGGTACTAGTTCTTCTTTGTTGGTCTAGTAGAATTTGGCTGTGAATCTATCTGGTCTGGGGCTTTTTAATCATTGGGAAATTTTTTATTAATGCTTCAATCTCACTGCTTGATATTAGTCTATTCAGGATTTCCATTTCTTCCTGATTGAGTCTTGGGAGACTGTGTGTTTCCAGGAATTTATCCATTTCCCCTAGGTTTTCTAGTTTGTGTTCATAAAGGTTTTCATAGTATTCACAGATAATAATTTGTATTTCTACAGTATCAGTTATAATATTTCCTTTTTCATTTCTGATTGAGCTTATTGGAATCTTTTGTCCTCTATTCCTTGTTAATCTGGTTAGTGTTCTATTGATTTTGTTCATCTTTTCAAAGAACCAACTTTTTGTATCATTGATCCCTTTGTCTTTTTTGTTTTTGTTTTTTAGTTTTTTGGTGTTTTTTTTGGTTTCCATTTTGTTTAGTTCTGCTCTGAGTTTTGTTATATCTTTTCTTTTGTTAGCTTTGGGTTTGGTTTGGTTTTCTTTTCCTAGTTTCTTGAGATGTGATATTAAGGTGATAATTTATGATCTTTCTAGTTTTTTGGCATAGACATTTAAGGATATAAATTTTCCCCTTAGCACTGCTTTTGTCATATGGCATAGATTTGGAAAGCTTTTGTCTCCTTTGCCGTTTATTCTGAGGAATCTTTTGATTTGCATCCTAATTTTGTCATTGACCCAAGGATTGTTCAACAGCAGGTTGTTTAATTTCCACAACTCTGTGTAGATTTGAGAGTTTCTCTTAGAATTGATTCTTAGTTTCATTCCACTATTCCACTGTTCTGAGAAGATACATGGTATAATGTCATTTTTTAAAAAATTTGCTGGGACTTATTTTGTGGCCTAAGCTATGATCAATCTTGGAAAATGTCCTGTGTATTGATGAGAAAAATGTTCTGTAAATGTCTGGTAGGTCCATTTGTTCTAAGGTCCTAGTTAAGTCCAGTGTTCCTTTATCGATTTTCTGCTCTGATGATCTGTCCAGTTGTGTCAGTGGGGTGTTGAAGTCCCTAGAAATTACGATGCTACTGCTTATTTCTTTGCTTAGATCTATTATAATTTGTTTTATGAAACTGGGAGCTCATGTATTTGATGCACATATATTTAGGATTGTTACGTCTTCTTGTTGAATTGTTCTGTTTACCATTATATAATGATCATCTTTATATTTTTCTTTACCATTGTTCATTTAAAGTCTCTTTTATGTGACATGAGAATAGCTATACATGTTGGCTTTTGGTTTCCATTTGCAAAGAATATTTTTTCCATCCCTCTACCTTGAGTCTATGTGTGTCCTTGAACATTAGATGGGTTTCTTGGAGACAGTATATACATCGGTTGTATTTTTTCATCCATTCAGCAAGTCTATCTTTTAAGTGGGGCATTAAGATTGTTCATGTTCGGTGTTAGTATTGATATGTGTGATGCTGTTCTGTTCATCATGTTGGAAGATACTTTGTTGCTTTGTTCTCCCTCTTGTGATATTGTTTTATAAGAACTGTGAGCTTTAACTTTCAGATGTTTTTATACTGGTGGGTATCTATCTATTGTTCTGTTCCATGTAGAGTGAACTATTGAACATTTCCTGGAGGGCAGGTGTAGTAGTGAAAAATTCCCTTAGTGTTTGCTTGTCTGGAAAAGTATTTATTTCTCCATAATTTATGAAACTTAGTTTTGCAGGATAAAAAATTCTTGATTGGCAGTTGTTCTGTTTAAGAAGACTAAAAAAGGGCCCTAATCGCTTCTGGGTTGTAAGGTCTTCATTGAGAAGTCTGCTATTGGTCTGATGGTTTTCCTTTATAGGTTAGTTGTTGCTTTTGTCTTACAGCTTGCAGAATTTTCTCCTTCATTTTGACTTTGGCCAGTTGATGACTATGTGTCTTGGAGATGTTCTATTTGCTGTGAATCTTCCTGGCATTTGATGGCTATCTGAATGTCTGGCAATACCAGGGAAATTTTCATGTTTTTTTTTTTTTTCTACTTTTTCATCCTCTCCATATAATTTATATATTGGCTCACTTTATACTGTCTCATATTTCTCTGAGTAATTGTTCATTATTCTTTATTCTTTTTTCTGCATATTTGACTGACTGGGTTAGTTTGAAAGCCTTATCTGCAAGCCCTGAGATTCTCTCTTCCACTTGGTGTAGCCTGTTGTTGAAGATTTGTGCTGTATTTTGAAATTCCCTAAATGACTATTTCATTTCTTTATGTTCTATTATATCATTTTTTATGTTGTTCATCTCTGTAGCAACTCTTTCATTTTTTTATTCATGTTCTGAAATATTTTTGTCTTCTCTATGTGTTGGTTATCAACCTTCTTTTTAATCTGATTCATCATATTTGCCTTCTATAATTCCATTTCTGACTTTTAAAGAATTCTCTTTTGGTTGGGGTCCATTACTGTAGATCCATTGTGATCCTTTGGGGGTGTCAGACTAGCTTGTGCTTTCGTGTTGTCAGAGTTCTTTTGCTGCTTTTTGTTTGTTTGTTTGTTTTTTCTCATCTAAAACCTCTTCTCTCAGCTCGGGGCAGATAAGTTTGTGGTGCACCTTTCTCCTTTTCTGGGAACTCTCTTACTTAATGAGAAGAAGGAGAGGTCCCTGGATGGCACTTTTGTGTGCTACTCCATAAAATTGACTCGGCAGGGCAGGGGTGGATGCACTGAGGGCCTGTAACACAGCTGTTCTGTGTTGACCCATTCCCCTGGGATTGTTTCACAGTCCAAGTCAGCGCTGGAGTGATGAGCTGTTACCCAGGCCAGTATTGGAAGCTCAGGCAGAGGGCTAGGAGAGTCTCTCTCCACGGAGGCTGGCATTGTGGGAGATAGCTCTGTCTTTGTCTCTCCACAGTGGTTGCAATGGCAGCTGGTTGAAGCTATCTAGGTGGAGGTCGTGGGTGTCAGCACTGCAAGTGTTTGCTCCAGCTGGGGCCAGGTGCAATGACTGCTCATGACTAGCAGGTCTGTGACAGAGTGTTGGACCATGGGGGCGGTTCCTGCCAGGTGGTGGGTGGGAGCCACGGGGACAGGTGGCAGCATAGGAGCCTCTGTAGTGGGACCATGGGGCCAGGCTGCCAGGTGGCTGAGGCTCTCTCCCTGCCCAGGACCCACTGAGGCAGCTGCTGCATGGCTTCTCAGGTAGCATCGCCAGCATCTGCTCTGTTTGAATTTCCTGTAGGTGGGAGAGACACTGAGCTCCCAGTCACAGGATGTGCAAGAGCATCTGCTCTCCTTGCTCCCTCCCTGTCCCAGCAGGAGTGACATGGAGGAGGTTGCAGCAAAGTCAAGCCCTGTGTAGACCAGGCACTCTGGGCCTAAGAGCTCAGAATAGCATCCTGGGATGCCACCTGGGAACGGAAGCTACTGGGTCCCTGCTGTGCTCTCTCCAGTACAATGTCACTGCACATTCTCCAAGCAGCTCCCTGATAAATCTGGAGGTCTGTGGTGGTGGGGGAGCCCCCTTACAGCTCTGGTTTCAGTGTCTACGGGGGGCACATGGAATCCAAGGGTTCTCTCTTTCTGTCCTTCCCACGTGTGGATGCCTCCCCCAGGTACCTTTCAATCTTGCCAAGTGGATCATGCCGCCACCTTCTCCTGAACTCTGAGTGTCTCCTGTGACTTCTCTGATGATTTACAATGCTCTCTCCAAGAAGGCCCATCCATAGGTGAGCATCTACTTGCAATTTTTGTTCCTCTCCTTGAGAGTGGTATGCACAGGCTGCTTCTAGTCCACTACCTTGGCTCCCTCCCCAGAATTTTGCATATACAACACTATGTCGTCTGCTAATATGGATAGTTTCACTTCTATTCCAATCTGATTGCCATTCTTTTTTTTTTTTTTTCTTATCTAATTTCCTTGGCTAAAACCTTTAATACAATGTTGTATGGAAGTGTTAAGAACAGACAGACTTGTAGTTGTACTGATTTCAGGGGGAAAGTATCCAATCTTTTGCCATTAAATATGATATTAGCTGTGAGTTTTCATAGATGACTTTTGTCAGATTGAGGAAGTTTCCCTGTATTCCTAGTTTGTTAAATGTTTTTATCATGAAAGGATGTTTGTTTTTGTCAGATGCTTTTTCTATGTTTATTGAGATACTCATGTAATTTTTGTTTTTAGTCTATTGATGTGATGAATTATGTTAACTGATTTTCAGATGTTAAACCAACCTTGCAATCCTAAAATAAATCCCACTTGGTCATGGTGTATAATTCTTTTTGTATTACAGTATTCAGTTTGCTCGTATTTTTTAGAGTACATGTTTCAGGTGGAATATACATTTGTATGACTCCTAGAGAAGGCAGTCCTTAAAAATATACATTACATAAGCATTTACTCTTTAACCTAGCTATTCCACCACTAGTATTTGTCCTACAAGTATATCTGCATATATAGCATTATTTCTAAAGCAAAATATAGTCAGTCCTCACTTAACATCTTCAATAGGTTCTTGGAAACTGTGACTTTAAAGAAAATCAAATTAAACATTGGTGAATTGATATAAACAAGAACTAAGTCTCTATAGAATATTTCTGGTCACAAAAACTTCACCAAACTTCTAAACAAAGACCAAAACACCTCTAATATTAAACATTAAAATAAATGTGAGCTATATATACACTTAAGGGAGATTACTAAAGACAAGTCAAATGATTATTTACCCATTTATTCCATTTCAGAGTTGTGAGTGGCCTGAGTCTATCTTGGCAGGTCAGGGTACAAGATGGAAACCAACCATGGGCAAGACACCATCCCTTCACAGGGCACACTCACACAAACCCACACTCGCCCTGACTGCAACAATTCAGACATGCCAATTAACCTACCATGTACATCAGCGAGATGTGGGAGGAAACCTGAGTACCCAGAGAAAACCCATGCAGACACACGGAGAATGTGTAAACTCCATACAGACAGTGGCCCCTGCTAGGAATCTTCTTTGTTTTTTTCCTCATCAAGTTATAATGAAATGACATTGAAATGTTATTCAAGGATCTGCTATATTGGAAATATGGAATGGGAGAAGCTAAATAGACAATGAAGGGGGTGGGTGTGGTGGCTCACACCTGTATCTTAGCACTCTGGGAGGCCAAGGTGGGGGGATTCCTTGAGGGCAAGAGTTTGAGACTAGCCTGAGCGTGAGCAAGACCTCATCTCCACAAAAAATAGAAAAAATTAGCTGTGCATGATGGGGCATGCCGGTAGTCCCAGCTACTTGGGAGGCTGAGGCAAGAGTTTGAGGTTGTTGTGAGCTATGATGAAGTCACTGCACTCCAGCCCGGGTGACAGAGCGAGATTCTGTTTCAAAAAAAAAAAAAGAGAATGAGGAAGTGCTTTAGATAGTGATATGAAAAAACCTCCAAGATATATACAGTGTGAAAAAAGGCACATGCTAACTTCTGTGAGAGAAATAGGGGGGAGAGGAAAAATATAAATTATATTTGCTTCAATTTTCATAATGAAATTCTGAAAAGATATAAAAGAAATCAATAAAAGTGGAAATCAGTACAGAGCATGATAGATATATGCAGGGATGGAAGGGAGGATTTCACAATGCTTCTTTGACAGTGATACATTTAAAATCATGCAAATATATTACCTGTATTAAGTAGTTCATATTTCAGAAGAATCGAAACAGAATTTCTAATATTAATAATATAAAGTTATTGAGCAGGGAGTTTCTTTTGATGTTGTCATTTTCAGATCCTTGAATTTAGATGAAGAAACAAAGGTCAAACTAAAAAAAAGATTTGCCCTGAGATACATGGCAGGTTCTTGGTAGAATTGAGATAAGGACCCACATGTTCCAATTCAAATTCACGTCTCTGCCCACTTCTGCATGACTGCTTGTCACATTAGGAAATCCTGCATTTGATTCTTACTAGGTATTATGGATAGGAAGCATCCTGCCTAAAACTAATATTCTCTGTGCCCTTTCTTCCCTGTGGTGCCTTTGGGTCACTTGGAATATACGACCTTCTTGAAGTAGCCTCCACATCACCACTAATGAAAGCACAACAACTGTATGTGCCAGGAGCTCTTCATAAAAAATTCACAAAAGCAGGCCACAAAAGTTCATATTTTGCAGTATTTTCTTCTTGCAACCATGTAACATTTTCCTTTTTTCTAAGAGTATTTCTTCTAAGACAAATACTCAATATGAATCTTCCTATCCTGATGATAGCATGAGTACCGTAACCTCATTTATATCCTTAGCAACTCTGCAAAACAGCCTGTTGCTCTAGAGATAATGGGGATGGTGTCTACGTTATTAATTACTAAATCAGAGATAAAAGCTATAGAGAACAAGTCTTTATTCAGGCAAGTTTAAGCACTTTCTACAGATATTCCTTAATACATTAGTTCTAGCTACTTCTCAAAAAGTACGAAGTGGGCATAATTTCTCTCTGTCTAGTCTCTCCTTGTGAATCTCTCCACCCACCAATTCTCAGTCCCTGAGTTTCAAAGATTGCTTGCTGACTCTATGAGCTACAGTAATGGGCATGTGATCCAGATGTGGCCAAACAGAATATTCCTTCCCCTAAAGTATAGTGATTGGATCAGGATGGGCCAACAAAAACATGCGGAACTTTGCTGGTGCTATCAAAAAAAGCCTCACCTTTCTGTGGGGTTTACTAAACTGAATGAATATAGTAAGTCTATGTCTTCCAGTAGTCAATTTTTTTCCCACACCAAAAGAGTCCAAATGAAAATCAACATAGAGAAATCAGTCCAAGAGACTCCCAAAGACCCTAAGCACCTAAATCCAACTATGCCTTAAATTTCATTTGCTGAATCCCAGTTCTGTGAAAAAATAATAATGTTCTCTTTTTGGTGGTTGCATAGGCTGTTTTTGAGTGTCTATCTCTTGCATTTCAAAGAATTCTAACAAATAAATTTTATTATTAATTATGAGATGCTGATACATTTTCTTAGCTATTATGCTTTACCTAGTATACAGTATATTATTTATTCTATCCAAAATAATTTCCATGAAATGGAAAGTTTATAGTAAGGTAGTGGATATCCAACTTAATATGTAAAATTTTCTGGAGCACCTAGAAGTTTTGGAATAGAAGGCTAGTATTCTAGAAAGAAAAAAATGAACACTAGAAAAAATAATCTTTAGAATCCTTCTTACAAGTTGTAAAGCACCACCACAATGCTACCTTCACTCTCCTACCCTCCCAACAAGCTTTTATGGTGGACAGTGTGTTATAATTTCATTGCGAAAATGAACAAAGTAAAGTTTCAAAAGCCATAATTTACCCAAAGTCATAGAGCTAAGGAATGAAACAGAAATTGAACAAAAGCATCTCAATTTGTTCTTTGTGCTTCCATTATGCCACATTGGCTTAGACAAGGACAAACAAAATGTGACTGTTAAAATAAAGCATTTAAACTAAATTGCAACTTTTCATTTTCACTTGGGTTTCAGAAATCATATGAAATTTCCTCTTTTATATTTGCAAAACAATAAATCTTTCTGTTCTACTTTTCCTTTACCAAGTCCTGTCCAGAAAATCTGTGTGCATATTATACAGAGGTATTGATTTTTCTCACCATTTTAAAAGACATAATTTTCAAAAAGTATTATTTATGAAGAGTGTAAGAGAAAACCTTTTTTGTTCATAAGAGGAAAGTAAATAATTCTTTCAGTGCCTGGGGCTGCTTTAAGATGATTTAATTTAACTCAAAAAACATTTACAGAGTTGATGCATTTGTAAGCCCTGTGAAATGGTGGTAGATACTATGGTGGATAAAGATGAGGAAAGTGATAAAGAAGAGTAAGGCACAGCCCTATAATGGAGAGAAAAAAGGATAGCACAGTAGATAGGGGGATATGGTGTATTTCTCAGAGTTTAGAGCTGCAAACCACAAAACTCCTTTTATTTTAGTGAACAAAAGAATATGCTTTGCTCAAAATATATCAGAGGTGGACATAGAGTCAGGGCTGGAAGATGTGCAACCAACCAGGGACTGCTGCTGGACACCACGCCATTTGTGTCCATGCGGACATTCACTGTAGCTGTGTTGGATGCTGGATGCCTCTGACATTGCTGTTCCCAAAGCCACTTTCAGGCTTGCCTGAAAATAGCTTCCAAGGAGGTGGTTCCTTGGTCACATTGCTCTCTTGTGAATCAAAGTTTTATAAGAATGTTTCTGATTGAGAATATCTTAGTCACATGCCTCTATCCTTGCTTCAAGGAAGGCTGGGAGGACAAATTTCTGGATTCTACATTGAAAATTGGAGAAAATTGAGGGAACTTCCTCAAATATAAGAAAGATGTTGAAAAGCTCCTGGCATTTTCTAAGCCTACACATGTCTGCAAGATACATTAGAGGAAATACAAAGTATGAAGGTTTTTATTAGGAACGTTATCTCTTTCCTTTTGACAGGAAAGATGCTTCTGATGGAAGAAGCAGCAGAGGGACTTGGAGGTAATGACTTTTGAGAAAGACTACTTTAAGCAGACATCAGGCAGCAAAGGCATGCTCCAAGCTTCTCATTATTCTAATTCCTTTACAAAAGGCTTACCCATCCCTTAGCTCTCTACTCTTTGGGTAGCTCAGATAAACTGATTGTGCATTAAATATAATTTTACACTCTTTCAAGGTAGTTTTTTTTTTTTTTTAGGTTAGTTTCTTTTATTTATTTATTTTTTTATTTCAGCTTATTATGGGGGTACAAAAGTTCTGCATAGATATATTGCCCATGTCCCTCCCAATCCCCTGAGTCCGAGCCTCAAGCGTGTCCATTCCCCAGACAGTGCACATCGCACTCCTCC
>CM052436.1:60263705-60298259 GCA_028533085.1 Varecia variegata
TGGCGTGGATGTGGAGAGACAGGAACTCTCTTACACTGCTGGTGGGACTGTAAACTAGTACAGCCCCTATGGAAAGCAATATGGAAATTCCTTAAACAGATTCAAGTAGACCTTCCATTTGATCCAGCAATCCCATTATTGGGCATCAAGGTAGTTTTTTAGATACAATAACACTGAATGTTCAATTGTCCCACCATGGCCTCAAACATCAAATCCGCAACTGAATTCTATTATACTGAAATAATTTGAGAGTAACATCTAAAAGTCCACACATAAGGCAAGTAAAGCCAGTTCACATTCAACTTTTTGAAGGGATTGCCTAAAGTGCTGAATTATTATAATCCTGAGCTGGCATAAAGCTGGTTCTGAAAAAGTCTGTCATTCCTGCTTTAAATGTATGACAAGCACAGCATTAGAGAAACGGACCAGCTTCCACCAAAGGAGAGCCAGGTTTCATGATTAGAATGTCCTCCAGGGAGGTATATAACTCCACGTCAAAGAACACAATCCCTGGACAGTACTCACATATTCCACACTATACCTTCACAAGGAAATAACAAAATTCCAGGTATACTGTTCACCCAGCCAGCTCCAAGTGCACATTAAACATTTTCTATTTGGGTTTAAAAGGGATAATAGGAAAATAGGAAAATAATTCTTACTCCTGTCTTCTGATGTCAAACATACAAAATTTACATTATAATTGTATCATTTTATGAAATTCATGCCATTAAAAAGACTATCAGGGCCAGGTATGGTGGCTCTCACCTGTAATCCTAGCACTCTGGGAGGCCCAGGTGGGAGGATCCCTTGAGGTCAGGAGTTTGAGACCAGCCTGAGCAAGAGGGAGACCCAATCTCTACTAAAAATAGAAAAAATTAGCCAGGCATTATGGCGTGAGTCTGTACTCCCAGCTATTCAGGAGGCTGAGGCAGAAAGATTGCTTGAGCCCAAGACCTAGGAGGGTCCCTTTGACTGTAAAGACTGACACCCAGGTGGCTGATCCACCTCGCCAAGCTTGTTTCCAAGTTCACAGTCCTATCCCAGAAGGAGCTTGGGTATGGCCCTTTTGGGCTTCTTACCTGCAACCAAAACCATCTTCCAACAAATCCAGAAGGAATATCACACACTAGTGTCTTGGCAAAAATGTTCATCTGCCCACTGATATTGGTCTTGGCAGTGAACCTGAAAGTTGCCCTGTGGCACTTCTCCAGCCTTCCTTAGCTGAGGTCTCAGCTCAGAACTGCTTGCACAAAGACTCAGAGTGAGACTTGCCCATATGTCCAATCCCAGGAGTCTAAGCCTTTCAGTCAGGCCCTCCAGCTTTCATCCCACGGCAGATCCTGAGGGGCCCAGTCTCAGCTCCAGCCCCTCCTGCTGCAATCAAGGAACTATCCTGTTTGCCCTGAGACCTGCTGAGAAATGTGTACCTCTCTGAGCCAATATGACAGGCATGGCAGCCTCCATTCCACAGGAAATCTATAGGGGGCCCAGTATTAGCTCCAACTCCTTTTTCTGTAGTTAAGGAATTATCCTATCTGTGCAGGAACTTGCTGGGTGAAGTAAAGACTTATGAGCTGAGACTTGGCTCTCCAGCCTCTATTCCACAATAGATTCCCAAGGAGCCCGCCCCTCTTGCTGCAGTTGGGGACTTATTAATATCACATCTGTACTGAGACCTGCTGGGAGACAGCCAATATGACAGGCATGCCAGCCAAAACAGCATGGTACTAGCATAAAAACAGACACATAGGCCAATGGAACAGCATAGAGAACCCAGAAATAAATCCATGCACTTACAGCTAACTCAAATTTGACAAAGGTGCCCAGAACATACATTGGGGAAAAGACATTTAATAAATGGTGCTGTGAAAACTAGATATCTATATACAAATGAATGAAACTAGATACCCATCATTCACCATATACAAAAATAAATTAAAAATGCATTAAAAACTTAATTTTAGGAACTGAGCCTATGAAACAACTAGAAGAAAATACTGGTGAAACACTACAGGACACTGGTCTGGGCAAAGATTTTTTGGGGGTAAGACCTCAAAAGCACAGGCAACAAATGCAAAAATAGGAAAATGGAATCACTTCAGGCTAAAAAGCTTCTGCACAGCAAAGGAAACAATGAACAAGGATCTATAGAATAGGAGAAAATTTTTGCAAACCATCCCTTTGAGAAGGGATTAATAACAAAAACATATAAGTAACTCAAACAACTCAATAACAAAAAACAATCTTATTTAAAAATGGGTGAAAGACCTGAATAGACATTTCTTAAAAGAAAACATACAAATGGCCGAGAAGTATATGAAAAAATGATAAACATCACTAATCATCAGGGAACTGAAAGTCAAAAATTACCATAAGATATCATCTCATCCCAGTTAGAATGGCTATTATCAAACAGACAGAAAATAACAAATGCTGGCAAGGATGTAGAAAAAGGTGAATGCTCATACACTGTTGGTAGGAAAGTAAAATATTACAGCCATTATGGACAATAATAGGAAGTTTCCTCAAAAAACCAAAGACAAAGCTACCATATGATCCAGCAATCCCACTGCTGGGAATATATCCAAAATAAAGGAAATCAGTACCTTGAAGAGATATCTGTATCCTCACGTTTATTGCAGCTCTATTCAACCTAAGTGTCCATCACCAAGTGAATAGTTAAAGAAAATGTGATGTATATATACATAATGGAATATTATTTAGCTATAAAAAAGAATGAAATCCTGTCATTTGCAACAACATGGATGGAACTAGAGATAATTATGTTAAGTGAAATAAGTCAGGCACAGAAAGACAAATATTGCATGTTATCACTCATATGTGGGAGATAAAAAAGTGAATTTCATGGAGGTAGAGAGTAGATGGTGGTTACCAGAGGCCGGGAAGGAAGAGATGGATGAAGAGAAGTTGGTTAATGTGTATAAAAATGTAGTTATTATAGATAGAATAAATAAGTTCTAGTATTTGGTAGTACAATTACAGTTAAAAAATAAATTTATTGTATATTTCAAAATAGCTAGAAGGGAAGAATTGTAATGTTCCCAGCACAGATAAAAGACAAACATTTGAGGTGATAACTGTCTGAATTACCCTGATTTGAGCATTACACATTGTATATATATTTCAAAATACCACATGTACCCTGCAAAAAAACTGTGATATATCAATGAAAAATACCAAAAATTAAATTTAATTGGAATGTATCTTAAACTGATGGTGTCTTATAATTGTTGTGGCCTGGTGGCAGTGGTAATGTCATTTTTTGCCCAACTGTAAATATCAAAAGCATCATCCTCAAAACTTGCAGAATAGGTATACGCAGCTTGAAAGAAAGTCCCACAGTAAAAGGTGAGCCCTCTTTAAAAAAAATGCTGCAACACCAATTCTCCTAAAGGTACAGAGGATGATATTGTGAGAAACAGCATGGACATGGGTAGCTGTGGGTCCAAACACGATCGATCGAGAAGAGTCTGAATGGGGAGGAGCTTCCAAAAAATTCAACCATTTATTTTGTGTTCATTATTTAGGTATGCATAAAAGGGGTATATAATCTTATAAAATGTCAAAACAACTTTAAAATCTCTGCTAATAAATATAAAATAAAATGCCAATTGATGCAAAAGCATGCATTATTTTTATTGACAGCATTTTTCTTTCTTAGGTGTATAAAAAATATTGACGTATTTGATAATAAGTGATACCTTAGATACAATGGAATAGGCAAATACTCAGTTGTTTTGTGCTTTTTTTGTTTTTTGTTTTTTGCTGTTGTTGTTTTTTATCTTGTTACCCTGAATACTTCAACATATTCCCTTAGAAATAAAGACACTTTGTTCTAAAATTGTTTTGCCATTATCATATCTCAAAAAAATGAACAATACTTCTACATAATGTCATCCAATATTCAGTCCATATTCAAATTTCTCCAAATGTCAAAAAATGTCTTTTATATTTTTTAATCAACATCTAATTAAGTTTGATGCATTTCATTTGACAATTGCAAATTGTTTTTATTATTAGCATTGTGTATTAACTACTCAGTAGGGACAAATTTATTTTTAAACTCCCATCTAAGGCATTGGTGTTCATTTTGTTTCATTCTGTTTTTGTCTTTTGAAACTAATTTACAGTAATGAATACTTAGCAACCTTATCAAAAACTCTGTTCATCTGGAATCTATATTATTTTCTTTCATTAAGTTTTTCAATCTTTCAGAGGTAAAAATAAATAAAAGTTCATTTTTAAACAATTCTTTGTTGCAGCAGGACTATGTTGCTCTTAATTCACTAAATAAATTGGTCCCTGGAGCAGTACTTATGTACACTAGCAATACTTTCCCAGATATCTGGAGAAATTGAGTCTTTTGAAAGTTCAGTATAGTGTTCTCTGAATGTTTTGAGTTTGGCTAATTTTGAGTAACCTCCTTATTTTGATGAAATATTCAAATCTTCCTGTTGCCACTTTGAAAATAGCTCCCTCCAAATTTCCTTTAGATTTCCTTTCAAGTTGCTTTGAACACAATGTTCATATCTCTGGAAAGAATAGCATCTCTTGATGAATAAAAATATTCTTCTTAAAAAAAGAACTTGCTGTTCCATTATTATATAAAATGGTTCAGTGCTGGTGTGAAAAAAATGTATAGACTTGTGGGTAGTGTATAGACTAAAAAAGAAAACAAATTAAGTTTCCAGATAGTGGAAAGTGAACACTGTATATTCTTATTATGCTTTTCATTTATCATTGAGCAAAAAATGAGAGATTTTTTTGAAAAAAATTTTCCATTAAAAACCACAGAACCTTATAACCAATATAAAGTACAATAGACTGTCAAACTTACATTATTTATTTTTCGTTTAATAATCAAGTGTCCCAGAATATTTAATTGAAATTATCTGGTAACACTAGCTAAAAAGGAGTTGTATATTTCTATTTTAAGTTGTTTAGAATGAATATTTTTTTGTTTCTAGTTTGCAGTAGGGCTTTCTATAAGTAAGACATATGGAAAGTAGAGTTACATATGAATAAAGTTTTACTGGTTATAAAAATTATTTTTTTACAAAAAATGATAAGTATCTCAGGTGATAGATTTGTTAATTAGTCTGATTTAATAATTCTACATTGTAAACCTATATCAAAACACCACATTGAATCCCATAAATCTATACAATTATTATTTTTCAATTAAAAATAAAATTTCAAAAAGAAAAATAATTATTCCTATTCAGCTGATATAAACAATAAGCTAACCCAGAAATATGCAATACAGGGTTTGTCTAATCATTGGTTCAACATCAATAGCTCTATTATGTAGATTTACTTATGTGGACCAGTTTCACAATGGATTAGTGTTAACTTCTACTCAACTGGCATGTTGTTAAGTAAATGAACAAACTCTATTAACAAACATTCTCTTTTCTTTTGGTTATACTATACTCCTAAAATGGAAAAAAAAAAAAATCCAAACGTGATTCTGGAATAGAAGCTTTCTAGATTACTCTTCCAAGAGCCAATTTCATTGCCTAAGCATGGGGCATTTCAGTGAACAAGCCAGGTCAAGACCATCTCTGTTTTTTGAAGCTCCCATTTGCAGAATGAAAAATATGCCAAAATACAGTTACAAGACTGATACATAATAAGGTTTCCATTTAACAAATTAATTATTCTTATGCTCTAGAAAATTTATTCACTGCATATGTGACCTGTTCTGGAGACAATATCAAAAATGTTTTTGAGGCCCAACATTATGAGAGACCTTAGTCTTTCTAGTTACTCTTCAACTTCTAGTCTAAGTTTTGTTAATCAACTATTCACTTCATTAAATAAATAGACTTTCAATATGTCTATAATCTTTACCTCCTATAAACTACTTACTGTAGCTCTCTTGTCATGCTTGTATAATACGTAAGCATGTGCCATGGTAAATTACCAAACGTTGACATCCACAGCAATAAAGAATGATTGAAAAGTGTGTCAGAATCTCATGCCACACAATTTTTGCTAGGACAAATAATTTTATATTTTAAGCATACCATTTTAATTTTATGGATACCAGCTGATATCGTGTGAAAATAAACTAGAGTTTAAAAATCCACAGAAACATTGACATTTCATCATTTTTTTTTAATTCATAAAGGAAATTTCTCTTATTTCACAAGGGGTAGGTCATCACTGAATTCCTTCATTTTACCCCATCCCTGTCCATCAATAAAATAGCTGTATCTCCACTTGTTCTTATCATCTCTCTCCAGTCTCACAAGAAAATTTATCTTATATCAAGTCTAAACATAATCTTTCAAACTGTGCCCTACATCTTATTCCCTTCTTCCTTAGAGACCTCACAACATCTTCTTTCTTTTGGTACCTTCAACTGCTTCCTCTGCTGCTTTGTTTCTCTTCATGTATAAATAAACATAAAGCTGCCTCCCATTATTTTAAGAGATGCTCTAATTTCAGAGTTTTCTAGACATCGTCTAATCTCACTGATTTCCTCTGTAACTAACTTCTTAATAGGGTCCATGCTTTTTCCTTTCCATTTTACTCTCACCCCACTCCTATATCATTTCTATCCCTATCTCTCAAGGGAAATTTTTCTCATAAGGCTGAGAAACTCCATTGTTTCTAATAAAATGAACATGTTGGGTTTGATTTTACTTTATTTCTCTGAAATATGTAGGAATCTGGACCAAACTTTTCTTGACACTGTCTCCTATAAAACATCCACAATGCAATTCCTGCCTATTATTTCATCCATACTTTTGGCCACTTCTCAACCTCCTTCACAGACTTAATTTCTTTCAACTATCCCTTAAATGACAGTGTTTCTCAGAGTCCCACCTTTGTTCTTCTTTTCCTCTCATTGTATTTTATCTCTCCAGATAGCACCATCTACTCATACAATTTCAATTCAAACTATGTTGATAAAGCACAGATCTATTGTTCTAACCCAGATAGCTCTGGAAGCACCTGCTCCAACAGATACTTTTTGTATTTCTCTATCTACGTATTCCAGGGCCATGTTAGGCTCCACAGGGTCACTCAATACTTCTCAATCAATGAAATCGCCACCAAAGCTCCTCCCTTTTCAATCAGTGGAACCATCACCTTGCCTAATCCAGAACACAGGAATTATGCTTGATTCTTCTCTCTCCCCTACTTTTCACAAGCCACCAAGTCCTGGTGCAGCCATCCACAAAAGGTCTCTCAGTTCTGTCTAGTGCTCTTCACCTGCACAATTCTGAATGCTTCCTAACTTTGCCATTTACATTAACATCTTAGCTCTTCTCCCTGCCCCCAGCTTCTTCACCACAATATTACCAGGATGATCTTTCTAAAATGCAGAACCTATTAAGCTATTTCGCATTTCCTCCCATGCTTAAAACAGCTCATGGGATTCCTACAGTTTTCAAAATAAAATAGCAACTCCTGAGCTTGGCCCTCCACAGTCTGGCACTGCCTATCTTTGCAGCCTCATCTCTTAACACACTTGCCTTGCAGCCTACATTTTAGTCATATTGAAACCGAATACTGACATTTCAGTCATATTGAAATAAATGCTTTGAATAAGTTTCTGAAAAAAGCATGCTCTTTTAAACATCTGCACTTCTGCAAATCCTCCTCATTGACTTGAGTATCATCCAGGAAGTTTTGCCCATTTTCTCCTAAAGGGACTGGGAAAATTCGCCTATTGTGTATGCTCATACACTCTCATTGAAATAGTCTCAACCACAAGATTGCTTTCTTATTTTATTATAGTCAATTTATTTACTTGTGTATTCTCTAGGCAGGTAGGTTCAGTTCCTTGAGAGCATGGTGTGGATCTTCTTTCTCATACCCTGACCTCCATCTTCTGCAATGGCTGGCACATGCTATGAACTCCATCAATGTTGCATGAATGAATTCAAGCCCTGCTTACTAATATTCCTCTCTGGTTAGAAGCATGCATGCGGTCTAATTTAAAATTAAAAATGTTTTACTTTTTTTTTTTCTTATTTCAGCATATTACAAGGGTACAAATGTTTAGGTTACATATATTGCCTTTGCCCCACCGGAGTCAGAGCTTCAAGCATGTCCATCCCCCAGGCTGTGCGCACTGCACCCGTTATGTGTGTATATATCCATTCCCTCCTCCCCCTTCCATCTGCCCCACACCTGATGAATGTTATTACTATATGTGCACTTAAGTGTTGATCAGTTAATACCAATTTGATGGTAGTACATGTGGTGTTAGTTTTTCCATTCTTGTGATAATTCACTTGGTAGAATGTGTTCCAGCTCTATCCAGGATAATATAAGAGGTGCTAGTTCACCATTGTTTGTTATAGTTGAGTAGTATTCTATGGTATACATATACCACATTTTATTAATCTACTCATTTATTGATGGGTACTTAGGTTGTTTCCACATCTTTGCAGCGTTTTCAGTTCTGTTTCTTTGGTCTATGTCTATGTTCTTGTGCCAGTATCATGCTGTTTTAGTTACTATAGCCTTGTAGTATAGCTTGAAGTCTGGTCAATTGATGTCTCCCAATTTGTTCTTTTTGCTATATGAGGTCTTCTCTGGTTCCATACAAAGCATAGAATTATTTTTTCTAGATCTGTGAAAAATGATGTTGGTATTTTAATAGGGATTGCATTGAATCTGTAGATCACTTTGGAGAATATAGACATTTTAGCAATGTTGATTCTGCTGACCCATGAGCATGGTATTGTTTTCAACCTGTTTACAAGCTCTGCTATTTCCTTCCTCAGTGTTTCATAATTCTCCCTGTAGAGGTCTTTCACCTCCTTAGTTAAATATCACAGGATGCTTTCATATAGACTTCATATGATCTCCACAATCATATAAGTAATTTTACTTTTTATTTTATAGATTTTAGTAGGCTAAGTGATATTACATTAATTTGGAAATTTTTATAACTATTAGCTGGTAGATCCTGAAGTTGATCCCACGGCTTTGGACCCTAAGTCTAGTGTTCTTTCCACTACTTCATTCTGTGATGCTGCTGAGGATGTAACATTAGAAAGAGATTAATACAGTTTTGTTTTCAACAAAGTTATTCAGAGTACATATATCAATTTAGGTTTTTGATTATATTTGTTTTATCAAGATATGCTTCCATTCCAAGAAAAAAGTATCTAAATCTCAATTCTGTAAAAAAAAAGTAGAAACCACCATTAAGTAAAGGATAAATAAGGTGAAAGGATAGAAAAAGAAAGAAAGAGAGAAAGAAAGAAACAAAGAAAGAAAGAAACAAAGAAAGGAATGAAGGAAGGAAGAAAGAAAAGAAAAGAAAAAAGAAAAGAAAGGAGAGAGGGGGAAGAGAAAAGGGGGGGAGAGAGAGAAGGAAGTAAAGGGATGGTGGGAGGAAAGGAAATGAAAGGAAAGGAAGAGAAGAGAAGGGAAAGGAAATATCAGGTATTTATAATTGTCAAGAAAAAATGGTGCATTAGATATCTGAAACAGTCCACCTTTTAGCAAACCCTATGTAAAATTCTTCATATATAAATATGTACGGTTTTCTGGGGAAAAGAATGTAAGACTTTCATCTACTATAGTCCACTGTAGTATCATTAAAGGAGTACACTACCTAAAATAAGGAATTATTTGTGTAGGAGACATAGAAACTAATAGAACAAATTGTTCTAGAAGTAAAGAAGAAGCAACTGATTAAAGCAAACAGAATCTGGAAAGGGTTTATGACTCATGGAATTTGAACTGGGTCTTGAAAAACTGGTTGCATTTCAACTGGAAGGAGAAAAGAAGAGAGGGCATCTCATGCCAAGAGAAAAGCAGGAGCAAAGACACAGAAGAAAAATGTTTGTTTTGGAAAAGCAGATTTTTAACACCTGTTGAAGGGTACAGATAAGTAGGAGTGCTTAGCAAGGGAACACTGATCAGAAAGCAAATCAATTTTCTCATTTTGGGAACAGTTTTCATTAGCTTCAATAAGAATAGTAACACTAATTTCTGAGCTACAAATGATTATGGGGTTCCTCCTTTTTTTTTACAGAGGAAAAACTTGAGCCCTAATTCTGGTATCCTACACTGTGGTTTCTCTTAGTCTCTTAGTTCTTATATATAAAGGACAGGCAAAGTTATATTCCATTATATAAAGCCCTCGATAACTACTTGTTAAACTAATCTAAATGCACTTCCTGTCTCACTGTCAAACTATTTGATAATTTCTTCCACTGAAGAAATCAAATAATTTCATTTAAGTATATAGTGAAAGCTTAGGTCAAGGAATATTATGTAGAAAAAACATTAATGTTTGCCTTTTGGTTAGTGTAGATTCTAATTATAAATCTTTTTAACAAGAGGAGTTAACATCCCAATCTGGTCCATTCTCATTTCTCTTTGTGTGCCTTTTACTGATTCATCTACCTGAAACATTTCCAAATCATATAATTTAAGAAAACTGAATTAATGAAGTCATGTGTATCAAGAGTAAATTTACTTAAACCAAGGAGGTGAAAGATCTCTACACAGAGAACTACAAAACCCTGATGAAAGAAATTGCAGATGACATAAACAAATGGAATGATATCTCATGCTCATGGATTGGTAGAATCAACATTGTTAAAATGTCCATACTGTCCAAGGTGATTTATAGATTCAATTGATGCAATCCCCATCAAAATAGTAATGTCATATTTCACAGATCTAAACAAAATAATTACAGTCTTCATTTGGAACCAAAAAAAAAGAGCCCAAATAGCCAAAGCAATCTTATGCAAAAAGAACAAATTTGGAGATATCACATTACTAGATTTCAAATTGTACTATAAGGCTATTGTAACCAAAACAGCATGGTACTGGTATAAAAGTAGAGACACAAACCAATCGAACAGAATAGAACACCCAGGAAAAATGATACACCTAACAGTCAACTGATCTTCCACAAAGCAGACAACAATATATACTGGAGAAAGGAAGCCCTATTCAATAAATGGTGCTGGGAAACTGGATAGACACATGCAGAAGAATGAAATAGGGTCCCTCTCTCTCACCACTCACAAAAATTAATTCAAGATGGCTAAAAGACTTATGAAACTCTAAAAATTCTAGAGGAAAATGTAGGAAAAACTTGTAGACATTGGCCTAGGCAACAATAAAAATAAACAAATGGGACTTGATTAAATTAAGAAACTTCTGCATAGCAAAGAAAATATTCAACAGAGTAAATAGACAACCTACAGATTGGGAGAAACTATTTGAAAACTATTCATCCAATAAAGGGCTAATATTCAGAATCTACAAAGAACTCAAACAAATCAATAGGAAAAAAAAACTCCATTAAAAAGTGGGCAAAAGACATGAACAGAAGTGTTTCAAAAAAAGGTAGACAAATGGCCAGCTGACATATGAAGAAGTGCGCAACATCCCTAATCATCATGAAAATGCTAATTTGCTGATATGGTTTTAATTTAAACCACAATGAGATATCACCTTATCCCTGTCAGAATGGCCATTTTTAAAAAGTCAAAAAATACTAGATGCTCGCATAGATGCAGAGAGAAAGGAATGCTTATACACTATTGGTGGAACTATAAATTAGTACAATCTGTTTGTAAGACTGTATGTTGATTCCTCAAAGAAATAAATGTAGACTTGCTATTCAGCCCAGCAATCCCACTACTAGGTATCTACCCAAAGGAAGAGATGTCATTTTATCAAAAAGACACCTACACTCGAATGTTTATTGCAGAAAAATTCACAATCTCAAAGATGTGGAATCAACCTATGTCCCCATCAATTCATGAGTGAATGAAGAAAATGTGGTGTATATATAAATACACACACACACACACACACACACACACATGCACACACACACACACACACCATGGAGTACTACTCAGCCATAAAAAGGAATGAAACAATTTCTTTTTCAGCAACTTGGATAGAACTGGAGACCTAAGTGAAGGATCTTAGAAATAGAAAAATAAACACCACATGTAGTCTCTAATAATTGGGAGCTAATTGATGGGCACACATAGGCACAAAGAGATGTAAAGGTCATTGGAAATCAAGAAGGCGGGGAGGATGAGAAGGGTAAAAACCTACCTATCAGATATAATGAACACTGTTCAGGTGATGGGCACACTAAAAGCCCCAACTTAAGCATTATAAAAGGTATCCATGTAACAAAAACATTTGTACCTCCTTAAAATTTTGAAATTAAAAAATAAAATATTTGTTCCTCTCCAAATATATAAAATACTACATATATTTTCAAGTTAACATAAAATGTGAAAGATGACATATAATTGCAGAATTATGAAAAAAATAATTAAGTGGAAATAACTTCAGAAACTTAAGATTCATTGATTAGATAAGCTCTAAAGTCCTCTAAAAATTGTATTATTACATGTTCTCAAATTCTTTTTTCTTTAGAGGAAAATAATTTTTTATATATTATATCTTGGTTCTTTTTAAATTGATTTAATGTGGTTTAAATTGTTTCCTATATTATTAGTGTGCAGCTATACCTTATGTAGAGATAATTAAGTTCTAAAATTAGCACAGAAGGAGAAAATCCCATATTCCAAATCACCAAATGCTAATTTAAAATATTCTCTACCAAAGATACAGAGAGACAGAAACTCATGAATTACAGAATGAAAACATATAGAGTTGAAAATTACTAAGTTAAAGTGCCATTTGATGAAACTTTATTATATATTTAATTCCAGGACCCTGCACTGATGGTGGTATACACATAGAAAGAAATTATTCTCTTTGTATTAAAAATTATTGTGATTTTACTGATTAATTTTCTATTTTTTTCTACCCTCCAAATTCATTCTATACTCTACTGTGATGCTGGGGCTCAAAACATGGCACACTGTATTTCCTAGACTCCTATGACAGATGACTAACAGAAATTCTGCCAATAGGCAGCATTACGGGATAATACTGGAAGGTGGCAGGAGAGGGGAAAAGCCTCACGCATTTCCCCTTTACCTGTGCTGGCAGTGACATTTGGTCAAGCCTGCAGCTTCTTCCTGCATTTGCTAAACCAGCCACGTAGGTCCCTTATGTTCACTGTTTCCTCTTTATCCCAGGCTCTTCCTGTCGCTGTTGTTCTAGGTCACCAGTGTTCCCTTTGTACTCTTTCAGCTCATCAACATCTGTGTAATGACATCCCAAAGCAAATCTGCTCTATTTTAAATAACTAATGTGGTTTCTATTTTCACATCAGGACTCTGACTGATGGTATAAAAGATTTCCAAATGAATTCCAATTTGTAAAATATATGCTTTGGCATCTCCTGTAATGACCATAGAAAGGGTATGATGAGAACATTCAGAAAAAGCCCATGACAGTGTCCTGCCCGGTGGAGCCAGAAAACAGTACGACACAAATATGTGCTGAATCCAGTGAGCAAAAGATGTATTCTCTGAAGTTACCCAAGGCAAAACAAAATTCCCTAAACATCAATCACTCAGAAAAGAGGAAGTGAAAAGAGAACAATTGTATAAGAGAGCTTTCCACTAAAAACTAGGCCTAGGCCAAAAAGGATGGGGTGGAGCAAGGAGGTGAAAAACAATCTTGTCTTTTTCACTTTGAGGGCTTTAACATTATTTCATGCTTTTCAGCTTCAAAAAATGCTGAGTTCATAAAAAGATTTGGGGGTAATTTAGGTATTTTCTGCAAAAAATGCAGAATATCTAATGAGTTTCTGAGTTTGGAGGTTTTCACCACTAGCAACCAATTTCTGATTCCTCTCATAAAGACACCTCAGATATTTGGGTCCCATTCAGTTACTCACATTCTCAGTTAGTGAAGAATCAAACCAAATGAAGTGAAGAATAAAATGAAAACTGAGCACCATCATTTTAATGTACCCTTGGGGATAAAGACATCATTTTAGATGTTAAATATTTCAGTTCCAGAAAACATCATGGCACTTAAATTTCTTTTAGAATAAAGGAAATAAATAGCACTAGTAGGCTACCCATTAAGGTATACTTGGGACATACATTTATGACTACACTCAACATAAGTCACTGACAAGTGAATTAAAACAGAGTTGTCCTAAGGATTCCAATAAGCACAGTCATATTGAAACTTTACTGAGTGCTGCCAGCACAAGTTAACATATAGCCTATTAACAGTAACCAAGGACCAACAGGTTACTCTGAAATAGGAGTACATGTATAACGCACAGGTGTTGGGAACACGCTGAGCTCCCCTACCCACCTGTAAGTGTTCAGACAGACCATTTAGTTCATTATATTGATATACCTAGAGACAGATATTCCAAGCAAAACAGTTTGGTCTCTGCTCATTTTAGTCTTTTTAAAATACAATAATGCTATTCGTATTTTTAGAAGAATGTGCAAATCCTTTTCACATCTCTCATGTGATCCATACAGAAGCATCGCTCTCACTTGACAAGTGAAAAAGTGCTCCTGGAGGTGGAGCATGATCACACAGATAGTCAACAAGGAGTCAAGACTAAGCAGTCAGAGTTTTCAGAAAGCTGGGAAATATGCTCATCAATATTCCCAACCAAAAAGTGTATACTTGGGGGTTAAATTCCAATTTTCCAAAGGAAAAAAAATGTTAAGTTTTACTCCAAGCCTGTTTCAGAGATGTGAAAGGACAAATAATTTCGACCAGACCCAAGCAATATTCTGTCCTATATTCACAGGAAACTAAAACCCAATTATCGAGTTACATACATCCTTTTGGAGCTAAAGTCTTTCTTTCAAAGTAGGAATTCCAAAGAATGAAAACTCTGATCTAACGTGCCCTAGAACTATCATCGGATTATTCACATGTGTATAATTATATAAAAGATGTTGATGGCACTCTACAAACTAAAAAGCAGTATAAATTTCTAAAGCATAACCATAGTACATGACCATTTCCAAGATCTTAGCATAGTCTAGGCCAGTGGTTTTCAAAATAAGGTCCCTGGGACCAGCTGCAGAGTGGCCTAGTTTGTCTGGGCTCCTATAACAAAATGCCATAAACTAAGTGGTTTATAAACAACTGAAATTTATTTCACAGAATTCTGAAGATTGAGAAGTCCAAGATCAAGGAGACAGCAAATTTGGTGTTTGGTGAGGGTCTGCTTCCTGGTTCATAAACCGCTTCTCACCATAAACTTACATGGTGGAAAGGGAGAGGGAGCACTCTGCCACCTCTTTTATAAGGACCCTAATCCCAGTCATGAAGGCTCCACCCTCTTGACCTAACTGTCTCCCAAATACCATCACATTAGGCATTAAGACTTAACATATGAATTTTGGGAGAAGACAAACATTCAGTCTGTAGCAATCAGCATCATTGCATCACTTGGAAACTTGTTAAAAAAGCAAATTTTTGGACCCCACTGATTTACAAATACCTCCAAGTGATTCTGATGCAATTTAAAGAATCAGAAACTCTGAACTAATGGAAGAATTAAACTTAAAGTCAAATTTGGATTTGTCTACAAATTTGGATTTGTAGACTCAACTATCTGCTGTGTAATGTTGGGTAAAAAATTTATCACAGCCTAAATTTCTTCTCTATAAAAAATGAAAATAATAAAACTTCTCTCTATTATTTTAGAATTTAAAATAATTATAATCGGCGGTGTTTTCATGCTGAAAACCCAGCCCATATGTACCCAAATGAGAGAAGAGAATCAAATAACCATTTCACAAGAAAGTTACTACTAAAATAAAATTCAGTGGACACCTGCTTCACCTTGACCAATGCCTGGGACATGAAAGTTAAAAAAATCACAGAGGTTGCCAAAAGACTTCACACAGAGGGAACCATTCTGTAATAATGCTGAGCATGGTTTATGCATTGAGGCAGAACTCAGTCCTCATCCATATTGCATTACTCTTTGGAGAGTGAATGTACAAGATTTCAGGGCATAAATAATTTACCTAAACACCCACAGATCTTCGAGTATTAGGGCTGTCCTTTTAAATAGGCCACAACCTGTGAAAATTTGCCAAAGACAGCCAGCCATATCCAAAAGCAAAAGCTGTTCTTTAGTGAGAGCCAGGTCCAGCAATGGAATTGCAATGTCATGCCAGAACTAATATCATTCCTGGAAACTGGGGATTTTCTCATGCTCTTCCCAATGAGTCTGCAGGGCCTCAAAACTTTGCCTTGAATCTTCCCAGTGATTTCTAGAACAGATTTAATCTAGCTCGTGTCTAGCATCAGAAATCTAACTTTCCAGAACCTCATTTACACAATGCCAGCTGGTCTTCCTGACTCCAAAGGGTTATGCTTAGCTGTTTCTTCTTACCACGGTGGAAGGAAGGGACACAGATATTCTTCTTAGGTAGGGGGCCTCCAGACCTGATGGTTGCCAGCATGTCCAGTGGCTGAGAATAGAAGCCTCCCCATCTCCTAAGAAAATTCCAGTGTGTTTTTTAATTGTAAATACCCCCCTTAACTCCCAGACAATTCTTGGCATCAAGAGAACTTAGGGCTATAGAATCTAGCCATGGTATCCTCAAAGTTCCCAGAATCTGTTCATCTGCTTGGCAATCCATCAAGCCATCTCTGAAAGTCTCCAAAGTTAGGGAATTCCAGGTCATTTGTGAACTCTGATGGAGCCCAGAATTATTTCTGTAGCTTATGGTAGGTGTGAGAATATCCAGTGATTAACCTTAGGTCCTTCTGTGGAGGCCAAGTTAGTTACGAACCCTATGAATTCCCTCCCCTATCCCATAAGGACATGTGCACCTCTGGAGGCAGAGTCTTAGCACCTAAGCTACCTTTAGAGGCAGTGAAGATGTTCAGGCTGCCCCTTGAGCCGACTGATTGTGCCCTGATTACCCTCAGAAATCTTTTACCTCATCTTCACATGGGAAAACCCCCCAGGGAGAGCATAGCCCTAAATGCTACCAGGAGCAATGCGATCCAAGATAGAGATCCCAGAGACTTCTCTTGCTTTTCTAGAGTAGGTAAAGGTTGTCACATAGTATCTCAGCTTAGAGCAAAAGCCAGTAGTTGTTAGCCAATATTCCTCTTGAGATAACTGTGAAGATCTCAAAGTTGACATGAGAATCCACAGATCAAGTCTGGTGAGGTTGATGTTGTAAAGAATTGGGTTTAAACTTGTAATTACAGATGGTGTTCTGGACACATCCAGAGGGCCTCAATTCTGAGACCTCTAGGAACTTATCATTGCACTTCTTTAGGGTAGAGAAAAAAGTCCTATATATACCAACTCCTAGGCTTGGACAGTTAATATTAATGAAACGGAGAAGACTTCTAGGTAAACTTGACAAGATTATTGGGTAATGTTGACTTTTGTGAGGAGACATGATATGACTGAATATCTATCTCAGCCTTAGGAGCCTGGTGTTAGAGGCTTTTACTACAAAAACAAACAAAAAGAAATCTGACAGTTCTTGGAAAACTCCATTCTCCTTATAGTGGGACATCCATAAAAGAAGTTGCTCTGCAAGACACATGGAATGGGCTGAATATTTGTGTCCCCCTCAAATTCATATGTCAAAATCCTAAGCCCAGTGTGATATATTAGGAGGTGGGGTCTTTGGGAATATATAGGTGATGAGGGCAGAGCCCTCATAAATAGGATTGATGCCCTTACAAAGAGGACCCTAGAGAGCTCTCTCACCTTCCTTCCACCATGTGAGAATACAATGAGAAGTCAACAGTCTTCGACCGGAAAGAGGGCCGTCACCAGAACTCCACCATGCTGGCACCTTGATTTTGGACTTCCAGCATTCAGAACTGTGAGAAATAAGCCACCCAGTCTATGTTACTTTGTTGTAACAGTCCACACTTACTAAGACGGCACAGAAACTCCTTCACAGTACAGAGAGGGCCTTTATTTAGTAAGACCCATATATCTTCCAAGGACCTGGGGATCCACAGGTTATTACCTTTGTGTCAGATTTGTTACTTTCTTAACAGAGATCCCTGAGACAAACTATTTTTTGTGAACTTTTTATAAAACTAAAAATCATACATGTTTGCTATAGCAGCAATTCAAAAGAAAATACAATAGTTTATAAAGTAAATCTATGCTTCTCCCTTCTCCACTTTACCTGGGGAAATCTAATATGTATTTTAATTCTATTCTATTCTATTCTCTACATATTTATGTATATATTTCTCTCATATATAGGATTTTAGGTGGGATTCTTTACATAAATGAGGTCATACAACACACACATCAAATATTTCCAGGTTTGTTTAGCTCTCTCTCTTTTAAAATCAATGCTTCAGTAATCATTCTTGAACATATATGTCCCACCTTCTCATTCTCCATCACTCCTAACTAATAACTTTATTTCCTTTTCATTAAGAAGTTAGGTAATTCTAAGGGAACTTCCACAACAACCTTCCTGCCAGCACCTATGTCCAGATTCTCTGCCTTCTCTCCTGTTCCTATGGCTGCCAGGACACTGCCTTTTACTGGTTTTCTTTCTTTATAGTGGGTCACTATTCTCAGTCTCTGGTTTCTCCTCATATCCCCAAGCTCTTAACTCTGGAGTACCACAGGGTTAATTCTTAGACCTTTTATTTTCTCTAGAGACAGTCACTCTCTGGTGATCTTATCCAGTTTTGTGGCTTTAAAGCCATATCTACACTGATGCCCCCAAACCCCTCTCTCTAGATCAGACCCGTTTCCTGAACCTCAGAGTCATGTATCTACTTTCCCACTTCAGATCTTCACTTGCAGGTCTTAACAGGTCTCTCGAGCTTGACATGTCTGATCTGTGCAGCCTCCTCCCTCTTGCTGTTGTTGCTTTCATCACAGCGGCATTATGGCAAGTTTTACTCTCTGGTATGCAGGACTCTCTCCCTTGTTATTTGTCAAAATTTTCCACAGGTTCTATTGGATCTATTGGATCCACATCTCTAAGTCTCAAGTAATCTGTTTATGAAACAGGAGAGTTGAACCAGATTTTGTGCCTTGATGTGATCCCTAGAGCAGTGACATAGGCACCACTTGGGAGATTAACAGAAACGCAAAACCTAGGTCCTTACCTCAGACCTATATTTTTAACCAGACCTTCAGGCGATTTATTTGCCCATTCAAGCTTGAGACATATTGAAGTGGGCAGCATTCTCTTATATTCCTGCAGCTCTGGCATTATAGGAAAAGCCAATAATGAAGTTATTATAATTCTGGTTTTCCTGATTTCCCTTACATATTAGACTGAATTAAATCTAGGAATATGCTCCAAGGTTTAAGAATTCCCAAAAGAGTTTGTAAAAGGAAGGGAGAAAAGCACTACAAAAGCTTTTCTTGTAATTTTCCTGGCCCATGATAAATACAGAAGTCTTTGTCTCTGCTCACTTGTATATGACAAAGATTCTCTCCTTAACCGAACACTACTCAGGTTCCTCTACGTTTTTTTTCCAGCTAGGCCTGACTTTTGGACTTCTGTGTTCATCTCTGCGTTGTCCAGTTTTAGCAGGAATCCTGCTAAGTCAGTTTAGCAAAACCCCCCATCGTTGATATCTGATCAAATTCCTCATTCCCCACAATGGATATTTTTTACAATGGCCTGCCTTCAGCAAGAATTCCATCAAGCCAGTTTAGCCAGAATCCCCTTTATCCTTGATGTTTCTTCTTAGCAATTTTCTATCCACTTACCCCTACCCTGCTCCTTGGCTATAAGTTCCCATTTTTCCTCATTATATTCAGTGTCAAGCCCAATCTCTCTTCTCCAACGCAAAACCCACTTCAGTGGTTGCCATACCTACCTTGATAAATACAGTCTTTCCTTATCTTGAATAAAGTCTTCCTTACTGTCTTCAACAAGTGTCAGAATAATGTTTTCTTTACCACATAATTATATCTTTCCATTAATACCTAGGTTTTTTGCCTCCAATCTCTTCTCCCTTCCATTCATTTTGCAAATTTCCACTTCACTGCTCAAAAATCTTTAGCTAACTCTTGTTCTCTGGCTTCAACCTGAGCAGCTACACTTTATCTATTTTACATATAGGATTTCCTTCATTTTAAAATGGGTCCTCTGGTTTAAAAGAAATAAAACAGATTAATTTATTCATCTCTAGCATTCTCATATTTTAGTATTTTAGTATTCATTATAAAGTGGAAGATAATTTATGTAAGAAGGAACAAATAGCCAATAAGTATATGAAAAGATTACTCTTTCTAGAAATCAAGAAAATGTGTCTTAGAACAACATAGTATTTTTAAGTTATCAAGTTGACAAGAACTGTAAATATTGCCCAAGTTTATGTAGAATAAAGATGTTTACCAAAGTGGGAGTAAACATTATACTCATTCTAAAGGAAGAAATATTTATCAAAATTCTTTTTAAAATACACAATCCTTAATCTCATAGTCATATTTCTAAGAGTTTGTCCTAAGAAAATATTTAAGAATGTACTCAGATATTTAGCTAAGAGGGCTAGTCATAAAAGAGTTGTCTCTATTGGTGGGTAAGGAAAAACTGGAAATGACATAAATATCAAATAAATGTGAATTAGTTTCAGCTGTTTATGGTAAAATCATAGTGGAAAACATGGATGGAATTAGAAGGTATTTTCCCCAATATATGTTTTCTTTTCTTTATTGTCTAATTTACTTTCAGTATTTGTGAGTTTTAACTAGAAAAACAATAAAAGGAAACAAGTATTGTTAATTTTAAAAAAATACAGAGTCTTTCTCCTAAGGCTGATGACGGAAAAGAAGAAGGTAAAATTTAAGGAAAAGTTTAGCTTGCCTTGTTCAGGTCTCTATTTTTTGTTGTTTTTAGATAACAACTCCTGATTAGTAAATCACCTTTTGATGCTCAGTGATTGCCCTGCTGTGCTCAAAACACAATTATTTGGGCAATTAATTATTCATTAAAGAAACATATACAACATAGGACTAATATCCATAATCTATGAGGAACTCAAACAACTCAGTAAGAAAAATAACAGACAGCCCCGTTTAAAAGTGGGCAAAAGACAGGAATAGGCATTTTTCAAAAGAAGATATACCGATGACTAACAAACATATGAGTATGAGGCACTGCTCAACATTGGTCATCATCCGAGAAATGCAAATTAAAACCACAATGAGATACCATCTTACTCCAGTCAGAATGGCCATTATCAAAAGTCAAAAAGCACTAGATATTGGCAAGAATGTGGTGGAAAGGGAACATTTATATACTGCTGATGGGAATGTAAATTAGCACAACCTGTATGGAAAACATTATGGAGATTTCCCAAAGAACTAAAAGTAGATCTACCATTCAATTCAAATTTCCCACTACTGGGTTATCTACCCAAAGGAAAATAAGTCATTATATCAAAAAGATACCTGCACTCATATGTTTATTGCAGCATAATTCACAATAGCAAAAATATGGAATCAACCTAAGTGGTCATCAATGGATGATTGGATAAAGAAAATGTTTTTGTGTGTATACACTACACACACACACACACACACACACACACAATGAAATACTACTTAGCCATAAAAAAAAATGAAATAACTCTTTTGCAGCAACTTGGATGGAATTGGAGGTCATTATATTAAGTAAAGTAACTCAAGAATGGAAAATCAAACACTGTACATTCTCAATTAAGTGGCAGCTAAGCTATGGGTATGCATGGTCATACAGAGTAGAATAATAAATACCACAGACTCAAAATGGGGGGAGTGTAAGATGGCGGAGGGATGAAAAATTACCTCAATAGGTACAATGTACACTGTTCGGATGATGGTTACACTAAAAGATCAGACTTCACAGCTGTATAATACATCCATCCTACAAAATTTCACTTGTAATTTCTAAACCTATTGAAATACATAATTTTAATTTAAAAAAGAAATAAAAAAGAGAAACATGTAATAATGACTCTTGTCCCTTAAATAAAAAGTCTATATGGGTATTTGTTTCCTGAGATTTTCTCTGTGCCTGACTTTTGTTCTTTTTGGCATTTGTTAATATCTTCACCAATGGGTTCGAGGCAAATGTGTGTGTGTGTGTGTGTGTGTGTGTGTGTGTGTGTGTGTATCCAAACCACTTTGTTCATTTCTCACAGCTAGAGTTAAAATTCAAGTGTTTAAGTAGGTAGGAACTATTTATTAAAGTTTGAGAAAGAAGAAGAAATTTTTTTCAATTTTTTTTCTATGTCAACATCTATGAAAAACTAAATACAAGGGGAAACCATTGATTCACTGATAACAGCAACGTTAAAATAGGCACTAACATTTTGCAAATTCAAATGTGAAATAAACTCATTCATTACTTGAAATGTTAATTTCCAAACAAGATTGAATAAGATCTAACAAAAAATTTGCAAGTATAATATTGTAGGCCGGGTGCGGTGGCTCACGCCTGTAATCCTAGCACTCTGGGAGGCCGAGGCGGGTGGATCGCTGGAGGTCAGGAGTTCGAGACCAGCCTGAGCAAGAGCGAGACCCCGTCTCTACTAAAAAAATAGAAAGAAATTATCTGGCCAACTAAAATATATATATAGAAAAAAATTAGCCGGGCATGGTGGCACATTCCTGTAGTCCCAGCTACTCGGGAGGCTGAGGCAGTAGGATCGCTTAAGCCCAGGAGTTTAAGGTTGCTGTGAGCCAGGCTGACACCATGGCACTCACTCTAGCCTGGGCAACAGAGTGAGTCTCAAAAACAAAACAAACAAAAAAAATTGTATGTGTTCTAATTTTAATAACATAGTCATTTGAATAAATTATGAAAAAATAGATAAGCCCCCCAAATTGTTAAAATCACCCACAATACCACTGTCAAAGAATTACTGTCATTAACGTTTATATGTTTACTGTTCTAGTCTATTTTCTATTCTAAAATAGACATGTGTATATAACTTGAATCACAGTATGCCTATTGCTTTATAAACTTCATTTCATTAAAATATGTCATGAAGATATTTTACAGATTACTATCTTATAACAGAAATGTAACAGGAACAGAATGATTTGCATGACAAGCTGATAAAAATTCTTTTCCATTTTTTATCTTGAAATTTTAGATTCAGAATACTTGCTGTAATAATATAAATATTTTATTGTATGTGTTTATCATTCCCATGCATGCTTTCTCTTTCTCTCTTTCCCTCTCATATCACCTTTTCTCTCTCTCTACATATATATGTATGTATGTGTATATATATATATATATATATATATATATATAAATGCTTTTTGCTGAACTATTTAAGAGTAAGCTGCAGATGGAATGATGTCCCTTTACCTCTAACCACTGGAGTATAATTTTCTAAAATGTTCTCTTCCATCAACACAGTGCAATTAGTAAAATTAGGAAATTAACATTGATATAATACTTCTGCTAATACACAGACTCTATTCAAATTTCCCCCATTGTCCCATTAATGTCCTTTAGAGAACAGGAATGCTTGTCTTATCCAGAACCCAATCAAAGATTGCACATTACCTTAGTTAATTGGGTAAGAGCCAAATCACAGCAGACAATAAGATGAAGGTCTGTTAAGTTTTTACTTAATCTTGTAAGAATAGAAGACATTGGATGTTATAAGCAGTGGTTAAGATTCTCAGATTTTGTTTTGTTTTTGTTTTTAAAAAGTCATTTCTGTTGGCATTGCAGAAAATGGTTAGAAGAACAAGACTCTTTGATAAATATCTGGGATAATGAAAGACAAGAGGACGAGGCACAGACTATAGGGATGAAGAGGAGGGGAAATTAAAAGATGAATCAAAATCACGTGTGCCCTCTTGACACTACGTTCCACGGCAGGAATAAAATACCTTAAGTTGGTGATGCCAGGTCTTTCCTTACCACTGGTATGTGAAAATTCACTATAAGAAAGAAGACAAGAAATTTTCCATGCCTTCAATTTATGGTTTGTAAAGGATGTTTTAAGATTGCTTATTTCTCAGTGCAAAAGGATAGCCCAGTTTAACATCTTTCTATTTCACTTCTAAAAATCTTCTTCCACTGTCACATTCCCAAATTAAGACAGGCCTTGGATGTCAGCCCAAAAATGCCTTCCTTTATCCAATAGTCAGTCCAACGTTAGAGATCACTCTTGGTTTTGTATTTTGATTTCAGGTAATCATCTATTTACTTAACTACGGTGCTGAAATTTTGTCGTGTAATAAGCTAATTTAAAGAATGAACAACAGTCTGAAGAGTTAAAATAAAAACATATGCACAATATATTGTTTTATAATCCCATGAATCCTAAAAAAAACCTACCCTAATGAAATCTATTCATCAATTAAGTTTAAAAGTCTCACCTGAGAATTTAGTTTATCACACTTCAATCTGCGCGTGAATCTATGAAGTTAAAATGCAGGTTCTGATTTCATGGGTCTGGAGTGGGCCTAAGGTTCTCATTTTAATGTGCTGCCAGAAGTTGTCTGTGATGCCAGTTCCCAGACCACACTTTAAATAACAAGAATGTAGAAATCATTGGTTGATTGTCACTGGATCATAGATTTTACTTGAAAAGAGAGGTGGGACAACAGATTAGGAAGAGTTCAAGGATAGGAGTCAAGGATAAGGAATCCAACACCTGTCTCAGCCCTTCATGAATGGGGTGACATGGGGCAGATGCTGTGATCATTTTGGGCCTCAATTTCTTCAATATGTACATCTGCAATAGAATAGTGAACTGGTTTTCTAGGACATAAATGTTTTTAGTAAATATTTAGCAAAATTTGAACTTTAATGAATAAACATGCTGTGGTTGGTTTAATTGCAACAAAAGAATTTTTTAAAAATGTTGAATGTTTTCCTGCTGAGAGTGCATCCCAAATAGTTACCATCTGATTATAAAGAAAATGGAAAACTAAATTACCTTCAAGAGAAAGTGACCTCTTCTTTTTATAAAGTCTCAGGCTAAAGGAAACAGCAAACAAAGAATGTGGCCAAAGAACCATGAATCAAGTGATTAAAATAGCCCTTCTCATATATAGAAATGGATACTCTTCTTTTCTGCCTCAGGCATGGCTTTTAGCAAAATATACTCTATTTGAATTTGAAATGAAGTAGCTTTTCATTTCATTTCAACATCTGGCTCTCAACTGATGGGAGGTAAAGAAAAATCAAGTGTAGTCTCTTGCTTGAAGAAGCATTCAGACTAGTAGGGACAGAGTGCCCCAAGAAATAAATGGAATCCAGTTGGAACACCCAAAATTCAAAATTATACACCTTACACAAAATATCATTTATTATGTGCAAGTAGTAAACTAGAAAAGATGGATTTTTGAAAAGAGAAGATAGAAAGAGAGGGAATGAGAGAGAGAGAGAGATTATTTAACTCAGCAGAGCTTTATCCTGAGCACATTAATTCACTTTCTCACGAATCTTTGGGATCAGTTGTGTTTTTGAAGCAGCTGAGCATCCAGCAGTCACCTCTTGCCAGCTGCCTGACTCCTGCTGCTTTTGATCACTTTCTCTGGCAGATGTGATGTGATTCTATTTGCCAGTCTGATCCTTTGTGTCTGTTAACTTAGTGCACACTGCTCTCATCTCACTAGCTGGGCTACCTCTGGGTGAAAGCGCTTACTCCTGCCAAAGGCCATCTCCCCGTGGAAGGGCTGACCCCTGTCATCTCCTGACAGCCCAGACTCCCATGGCAGATACAGCTCTCCTTCTGGTCCTGGTGCCAGATTCAAAGACTGACCAGCTTCCATCAGCAGAAGCTTCCTTTTAATTGCTGCAGATCAAAAAGTGCGAACATGTCAATGAAAACAGAGTTGAAGAGGGCAGAGCAAGAGAGGAAAGATCTGGCATTCACCAAGATAACACAGGCTTTCTGTATGCCTCATGGCTCTGCCTATTTATCGGCCTGGTCATTCCCCAAACAATGCCATGAACAAAGCAACCGATTTCAGTGTTGGTTTTATTGACTCTTACGAACTGTTCTCTTTCCTATGATTTGTTCTCTTCTTTAGGAAAAGGGTATGTCCCTAGAGTTACCTCATATTTCCATTAAGGGAGACACACACACACACACACACACACACACACAGAGAGAGAGAAATTGAGAGAGAGAGAGCATTTACCTACACTAATTTCTTTGTATTTACATACTTATTATTACTTTTCCCCCCTATTACATTTCCTCAAAGTGACTAAGAACTTGATTTTTAGAGCTGGGAGGGAGCTTCACTAATTAGAACCTAACAGATAAGTAAACTGAGGCAGAGAGTTGAATTGACGTATGCAAGGCTACACAGAAGCTCAACTTCCTACCCTATTCCTATTTGATGTACATTTCCATTTCACAAATATGTTTCTATGCTAGTCATATTTCAACAATCTAATTTAGAACCTCAGGATCATGTACTTGTTGGAAACCAAGCCCTCTGTGTCACACTGGCCCTGGCCCAGCCACTCAACAGCTTCCTCGTGAAGTGAGAGCATATAGCAGTCCCCACTTGCTGTGAGCATCACAACTATTGTCTTGGTGATTCACTCTAGTCCTGTCACATGGTGATTTCTAATTTATTGACTATCTCTTGAGTGGAAATTAATATTCAGAGGAAGTAAAACATTTGTAGTTTGCTAACTTATTCAATGTATCTGAATACATTGAATATGAAATGTATATACATATACATATACAATGCATATGAAAGTTAGAAACCAATGGTCTCTAAAAATTGAGGATTTTATGGGTTTTTTTTTCATTTGGTAGATCAATAGATTGTCAAATTTTATTTTCCCAAGAAAGCAAATTTAAAATAATTCACATTTACTGGCACATCTATCTTATAAACTAAAGAATACTTAATTTCAAAGTAGTATAAAATGCATATTTTGAAAAATAAAATTAATTCTTCCCAAAAAGGAATAATACTTTTGTTTCTGATAAGAACACTGTCATGGACCAGTGTCCGTACAAGCCATCTGTCTCTATCTCATCTCTGCTAGCAGAGGCTGTATATTGTCCCCTGTGCCTGGAAGAGGCAAAGCTTGGAGGCTGTGATTGAGAAGACATTTTCTAGGGTTTTAAATGAAGAAGCTGAGAGTCACCCAAGCCTTAGCTCTCATCAGTGTTCATCAAATCTGTACATAAATCCAATTTGCCAGAATCAGAATCCCAAAAAATCCATCAAACTTGGACAATAAGCAAATCTAACAAAATGAAAGCTGGAAGAGCAAGCCCTGCCCCGTCTTGCAAAATTCACCTGTACTTCTGGTGAAGTCCACAATAATGATGTTTGAGAACACAGACTGAAAGCTTAATAAAAGATCAACGTGGGCTGTAACTGCATGAACTGTGTCAAAACTTAGAAAACTATAGCCCTACTCAGTTTTATGGAATTCAGACGATGCCTGGAGGTGAGTTTCCCATAGGGACAGAGACCAACTAAAATAGGCAAGAAGAAGCAATCAGAAGTGCAAAGGGCCTGCACTGTATCCTATAAGGATACTGACGACCCCAGGGATGTCTACCTCAGAGAAGTGAAACGTCAGGAGAAACAGTCACTGTTTTCAAATGTCTAAAGAGCTGTCACGCAAAAGAGAAAACAGAACTGCCAAAGGGCATAAGAAAGTCAAAATTAGTGGAAATAAAGAAAAACATTTATGCTGCATAAAGGAAAAACTCTTAACCTTTACATATGCCCCTCCACCCCCCGACCAAAAACCAAACAAAAAAACCCCAGAAAAAAGTAGAGTGGTTTTCTTGAGTAGTTGTGAGCTCCTTAAACTGGAAAGTATTCAAAGACAAGCTGGATAAAGGTTCTTTAGTGAGGGATGCCCACACTAAGGAGTTAGGCCAGATAGTGTAACAAAGAGAAAGAAGGCTCTGGGAGTTAGAAATCTGATAATCCTACCCTGTATCTTCAACATCTCCTGATTTCTTTCTCTGTCTTGCTTTACCCACTATTGAGGCTGCTGTATATGATAAACTCAGAGCATCCTTCCAGTTTGAATATTTCTGGCTTCTATCAATAAACATATCCATTTTTTTCTTACCTGTCAGTATGCAGTGACTATTTATTGAATATTTTCCTTGAAAAAGACACTGTAAAATTTTAAAGTAGGTTATATTATTATTCTTATGTTATAGAGAAACTAAAATTCAGAGTTTACATATCCTTTGCCCAAGCCACATAATTCTAACTCAAATCTGTCTGATACTTTTAAACCACAGGGTGCATGGCCTGGAAACAGTTAGAATTTACTATTTTGACAGTATTCTCATTTTGCCCCAGCAGCCTTTGTTTCATTGCCAAGTCCTATGCCTAGAAATTTACACAAATTCCTGACTACCCAAGGATTAACTTGGATATCAACGTTATGAAATTGTTGCCCTTCTCAGGTCCGTTTTCTTTGATATTAATGCAAACTTCCATAATAATGCTCTGGGAGTCAGTGCCTATGACGACGATACCTTTAATAACCTATGGGCACATGTCCTTGGCCCCTCAACTATAGCTGTCTTTCCTTGTGCTCCACTTCAGTTATTTATTCTTTGGGCTTAAGACCTATTCCATATCTAAAATATCCTCTTTCTGACAATAACATTCCATCTTTTACACTAACTCCCTCATTTTATGACACTGGTACTCTGATTTTCCTGGGATATCTTGGAGAACTATTCTCTGTTCTCCAACAATGTTATTTTCCTCCCCTTGGCCTCATCCAAAGATCTCATGGTGCTTCACCTCAACCTCTTAGTCTTTTTCTGGCCCTACAACCCCCTACTACACATGTTCATCTAAACTTCCACAATGGAGCACTCTCAGCCGTTCGTATCTTCTGCTTCTACATATGGGCTGCTGCTTCTGCTGCTGCTGAAAACCAAGCAGCCGTGAAGATTGATGCCACAATAAACGTACGGAATCCAATCACAGCTGCTGTCTCGATCTACAGTGCTCAGCAATTCCCAGTCGGTCCTCTCCATCATTCCCCACAGCCATTTTTCTAAACTGTCACCATTCTCCACACACTTCTAAATCCCACTCTTCTATTGTGTAATATAACTTGTCCTCTCATTTCACATTCCCCAGACTTCCAATCTTACCTCCTCATTCTCAGCACAGGAATTCCCTTCTACATAGAAGGAAAAAAAAAGAAATAAAAAAATAGAAATTCTACCCACTTCCTACCACCAAATATGTGTGCATCTGCACTCCCTTTTCTCCTATCTTCGTATTATATATGACCTATCCTATAACATGGCATACAGGTGCCTAAAATATTGTAGTTTCAGTTCCAGACCACGACAGTAAAGCAAATGTCACAGTAGAGCAAGTCACACAAATATTTCGGTATCCCAGTGCATATAAAAGTTACGTTTAAACTATAACGTAGTCTATTAAGTGTGTAATAGCATTATGTCTAGAGAAAATATAAACACTTTAATTAAAAATACTGTATTGCTAAAAACTGCTAATGATCATTTAAGCCTTTAGCAAGTCATAGTCTTTTTCTGGTGAGGGGGCTTGTCTTGATGTTGACAGCTGCTGATCAGAGGGGTGGCTGTGGCAATTTCTCAAAATCAGACAACAATGAAATTTGCCACATCCATTGACTCTTCCTTTTACAAAAGACTTTTCTGTAGCATGTGATGCTGTTTGATAGCATTTTATCCACAGCAGAAATTCTTTTAAAATTGGAATCATTCCTCTCAAACCCTGCTGCTTCTTTATCAACCAGGTTTATGTAATATTCTAAATTCTTCATTGTCATTTCAACAGTGTTCACAGCATCTTCACCAAGGAATCACTTTCTTAGCACGTCCAGAAGAAACAACCCCTCATCGTGTCAAGTTTTATTATGAGATTGCAGCAATTCAGCCACATGTTTAAGGGTCCATTTCTAATTCTAGTTTTCTTGCTATTTCCACCACATCTGCAGTTACCTCCTCCACTGAAGTCTTGAACACCTCAAAGTCATCCATGAGGGTTGGAATCAACTTCTTCCAAACTCCTGTAAGTATCGATATTTTGACCTCCTCCCATGAATTGTGAATGTTCTTAATGGCATCTAGTATAATGAATACCTTCCAGAAGGTATTCAATTTATTAATACTTTGCCCATATCTACCAGAAGAATCACCATTTGTGGAAACTATAGCCTTATGAAATGTATTTCTTGAATAATAAGACTTGAAAGTTGAAATTACTGCTTGATGATGGACTTCAGAATACACGTTGTGATAGAAGACTTGAAAACAACATTAATCTCTTATACATCTCCATCAGAGCTCTAGGGTGACTTGGTGCATTGTCAATGAGTGGTAATATTTTGATCTTTTATTCTGAACAGTAGGTCTCAACAGTCAGTGTAAAAAATTCAGTAAACCATGCTCTACACAGACCTACTATCATCCAAAGTTTGTTGTTACATTTACAGAGCACAGGTAGAGTAGCCTGAGCATAATTCTTAAGGATCCTGGGGCTTTCAAAATGGTAAATGGGCACTAACTTCAACTTAAAGACACCAACTACATTGGTCCTTAATGAGACAGTCAGCCTGTCCTTTGAAGCTAGGCATTCACTGTTCCTCTGTAGCTATGAAATCCTAAATGGCATCGTCTTCCGATAGAAGTCTATTTCATCTATACTGAGAAATCTGTTCTTTAGCGTAATCACCTTCATCGATGATCTTATCTAGATCTGCTGGGCAACTTGCTGACGCTTCTACACAGCACTTGCTGCTTCATCTTGCACTTTTATGTTACGGAAACAGTTTCTTTCCTCAAACCTCATGAACCAATCTCTGGTAGCTTCAGACTTTTCTTCTGCAGCTTCCTCACCTCTCTCAGCCTTCATAGAATTGAAGACAGTTGAGCCTTTATCTGGATTAGGCTTTGGCTTAAGGGAATGTGTTGGCTGGTGTGATCTTCTATCCAGACCACTAAATCTTTCTCCCTATCATCAATAAGGCTGTTTCACTTTGTTATAATTCCTGTGCTCACTGGAGTAGCACTTTAATTTCCTTCAAGGATTTTTCCTTTGCTTTCATAACTTGGCTAACTGTTCAGTGCAAGAGGCCTACCTTTTAGCCTATTTCCACCTTAGACATGCCTTTCTCATTAAACGTAATCATTTCTAGCTTTTGATTTAAAGTGAGAGACATATGACTCTTCCTTTCAATTGGACACTTAGAAGCCATTGTAGGTTTATTATTGGCCTAATTTCAATATTGTTGTGTCTCAGGGAATAGGGAGGCCCAAGGGAGAGGGAGCAAGAGCTGGGAATGGCTAGTCAGTGGAGCAGTCAGAACATACCCATTTACCTATTAAGTTTGCAATCTTATATGGGCACATTTCCTGATGCTCCCCAAACAATTGCAATAGTAACATCAAAGCTCCCAGATCATAGATCACCATAACAGATATAGTAATAAGAAAAAGTTTTAAATATTGTGAGAATACTAAAAGGTGACACAGAGCCATGAAGTGAGCACATGCTGTTGGGAACATGGGGCTGATCAACTTGCTCGACGCAGGGTTGCCATAAACTTTAAATCTGTAAAAGACACACAGTATCTGTGAAGCTCAGTAAAATGAGATATGCCCATATAAGGCCAATTCCTTATATATACATCTGTATGTCTATGTTATACACACATGATGTGTATGGCTACGTTTCTCTGGCTCCTGTCTTAATTAGGAATTAGACAATCAACAATGCACTTTGCATTTTCTTCAAACTCTTTTCTCTCTAGTTGATTATCCCCATTGTGATTTAAACATGCTCAAATCTGCCCGAACCCCACATTCCTCTCAATATGACTACATTTAAATCAAATTAAATCCAGTGTGCAGAAGAGAGCCTGGAACAGAATATAATAAAAGGCATTTAAGATTGCTTTTCAGTGGGACAATGTGTGATGCATTAATTTATTTAAATTCTACTTATCAATATTCTCAAATTTTACATAATTAGCATCTACTCCTTTTAAAGATAAAGTATCGCTTCTTTAAAAGTATGATTTTTCCTACTGAACCGTTGTGTTGGTTTTTACATCCAGGCAATCCAGTTGATTGTCTCCCTGAGTCTCTGAGGGCTTCAAGGTTAATGCTGTCTTGCCATCTCCGGGCGCCCTCTGCTGGCCGAATTACAGTACAACGTGCAAAGAAACAGTCTGGCGAAGGTTAAAAAAGCACCACTTTTTATTTATCAATGATTTTGAAGTTAAAGTGCTTTCACTTTCGTTATCGTACCTGTTAAAATGTTACTTTTCCTGTTTCCGTGTGAGCTTACATAGATAATAGGTCTGAGCTGTCCAATAGGTTAGCCACTACACATGTGTGACTCCTGAGCACTTGAAAAGTACCTAGTTGGAATTGACAAGCCTATAAATACACATGATATTTCAAGCGCTATAATGAGGAAAATGATGTAAAATATATAATTTTTATATTGATTAGATATTAAAATGATAATATTGTAGATGTATTGGGCTAAATAAAATATTAATTTCAACTCTTCATTTTCTACCTTTGTAAATATGGTTACTAGAAAATTTTAAATTACATATAGATCTTGCATTGCATTTCTACTTTACAACATGGCTTAGATACTACATTCTAAAGTTATAGTAACATGAAAAAATGTCAAAGTAGGTGGCTAAATAATGGCTAGATGACTCCTGAAATTCTCATGTATATCAAGGGCACAAAAACACTGGGAAAGTAAAGATTGAAGAAAGATTTGATTGATTTTTTGGATCAGTTTTAGAGTGAGTTATTGATGTGTTAAATATCAAGAATCTCCACTTTTCCTCCTTCAGGGAGGGGAGAGGATGGGAAGAGCCTGTGCCTCACTTCAAGCCTACTGAGGGCATCAGTGGGACCACTGAGAGAACTTGCCAACAGGCTGGCCTGCGGAAGCAGAATAAGAGGGTTGTGGATGGGGGAGCAACTGAACTTCTGTACTTGGTCAGGGTAAATAAAGCCTCTTCCCTCAGGCTAAACGTGAACCACCTGGGTTTCATACAGCCAGGTGTGTCCTTTAAGAGCTTCTCAAAGAGCGTTGCCTAGAGAGTAGTAGGATGATAACAGATGGAAATTGGAGGTGGTCTATCGAATACTGGGGAGTGCAAAAGATTCTGGGAATTCAAGATGAGTGATCCCAGTGATCCAGTGATGGGAGTGAGGAGAGAGGGTAGCAGAAACGCTAGATGACACAGCCCTAGCAAGGCTGCCAGCTATCCCCCACCCTCGGCCTTATAAAACTACAGAGAAAAATAAGAGAACTCTTTCACAAATCTCTGAACCAGAGATGTGTGGCACTCATTTGAAATGTTCATTTCTGCAAAGATAATCTATAAACAACTGATAGGTTTAAAACACTAGCAATTTCCAGGTGACCTCCTCCAATCCTTATGTTAGTCCCTGGCCATTTCCTGTTATTCATTAATCTATTCATCAGAACTTAAGACTCTGCTCAGTAAATCAGAATTACAATGATGTCAAAGTTGGAGAGGACTTTAGGAGTTCTCTTTCCTTTCTGAATAGACTTATTCAACACAGAAACTTCTACATTGAACTCCTACCATGTGTCAGGCACTATGCTAGGCAACAAGGACAAGATGTAATCCCACTAAGGTTGTGTTTGGTGAACAATCACCATCTGCTAGTGCAGCCCACTCTACTTGGAGAAAATTATCATATTAGAAAGATTTTGTTTATATCTACTCATAGAATTATAAAAGTGTTTGGAGAAAGTGAGTTCAGAGTGGTTGGAGCATAGTAGGGTGGACAACTTCCTACTTCCTGAACAGCCTAATCTAGATAGCTTTGACTCTTAGAAAACTTTGTCTACTTTGTCAAAATCTTCCTGGTGAAGTGGTTCTTGCTTTTATAAAATGTTCCTCTTTTTCTCTACTAATATGTTTTATTAAAGATTGCCTTTCCAGATATTTATCAAAGCTTTATTTTGGTTAGTTTTCATGGAACATCTTTTTTTGTCCTTTACCTTCAATCTTTCTGTATCATATAAATATTTCTTACAAAGCAGCATATAGTTGAGTTTTATCATTCTGACAATTTTGTGTCTTCCAATTGGAGCATTTAGCCCCCAAATATTTAATATAATTACTGAGATATTTGGGTTTGAGTCTACCATCTAACAACTGGCTTTCTATTTGGTCCACCTTCTGTTCCTTTCAGATTGATTATATTTTATTCCATTTCATTCATATTAACCTGGGAGTGCAGGACAGTCCACTGGATGACCATGGACACACACAGTTCTCCCCCTTTTCTTGCTTGTAGTTCTCAAGTATAACTGTAGAATGTGCAGGGAATGCTAAATCTTGAGATAGGGAGGGACTGGACAGGACAGCCTGGGCTCTGTTCCAGTCTAACCATAGAAACAAGACATCCTTCAATGCTTTAGCCCAGTGAATCACAATGTCCTAGCGTGTAAAACCCAGGGAGGGCTGCCTTCCAGGGTGGCTCAGCTCAGCTGAGCACAAGTGGGGCACACACAGATGACACTACATCTGCCCTGGGACAGGTTTCCTAAGCTTTGGGGAACCAACTTGTGATGAATTTTAGGCTTCTGTTGTCTGTCTGTTGTGGCCTATCCATAGGTAATAAACCCACTTCATGTAACCTGTGTATGGTGTGTTC
>CM052436.1:60298759-60317169 GCA_028533085.1 Varecia variegata
CATTTTCTTCTAGGATTCTAATAGTTTCTTTCCTAAGGTTTAAGTCTGTTAACCACCGTGATTTAATTTTTGTGAGAGGTGAAAGCTGTGGGTCCTGTTTCAGTCTTCTACATGTGGTTAACCAGTTTTCCCAGCACCATTTATTGAATAAGGAATCTTTTCCCCAGAGTATGTTTTTGTCTGCTTTGTCAAAGATTAGTAAAAGTTTTTAAGTATCTCCATTCTCTGTAATGACAGCCTTATGCTGCCTTATTTGTGATTCCTTCTTATACATACTTACAAAAACCTGTTACATCAGGTACGGAGAGGACCTACAGCAAATGGGCATCCTGCTAATCTGGAAATCCAGTATCCCAGGCTGTGGGGATTTTCTTCTTTACTAGACTTGCAAATTCCAATGATACATCAAGGGTTTAAACAAACTGTTTGCCTCTAAATATTTGAGACTGAGATTACCTCAGATTCTGACTCTTATTATTGAAGTTGTCATTCTCTTTTTATCTGTCAGAGTTTACAGTCTTATCACCCTGTCAAACCAATTAAGACTGTTCAATTGAATATGTCTTTGATAGAATTTAAAATAAAATAACTTCTCAGTTATTTCTGTGGTATACAGTAGGAGGCATCATGGGAAAGTTTGGTATCTTGAAATTTGAGTACATCCCCACTCTATAATTTCACTGGATGGGAGAATCAAAAGAGCTAGGCATGTTCTGTCATCCTCAACTAGACTTTGGATTCCTCATTGAAGTATCATTTTTCTATAGATTAGAATATGGTATAGCAGCCTATCTTGTCCACTGACCTTGCCCAGTACTAAGTTCTCTGTCTAATTTCATTTATTTTTCCTGAAATCTGCCTTTCTAGTTATGACCAAGCTAATCGCAACTCAGGGAGGTTGATGTTCTATTTACATATGGTCTACTCTTGGGAGTATGCAGTCTCAAACCACTCAGGAATCCAGATTAAAACCAGTCCGGCCCAGCATAAAATATAGTAGCTTTAGAGATGATTTGAAGTGGTCTGTGTAATCAGCTTCTATTAGGCCTAAAGCTAACAAACCCAGGTTTACTAGTCTTTATTTGTGGGAAAGACAGATAGGTTTGAATCTCTGGCTTTTGAATTTGCCACAAAGCTAGGTTGAAAGTTCTACAAAGATAGGCTTCATAAGATAACTTAAGTTCTTTGTATTTGTTCAATATTTAGTTTTTTTTCCAGTTTTTTTTTTTTTTTAACAGCTAATGAAGCAAGTGTTGTTAGGTATCGTGATAATTTTGATGTGCATAATACACTAAACTAGTTGTTCCAATGCTAATTGTAAGTAAGAATCAACTGGGAAGACTTAAAGACTTACTGAAGGCCCGGGCTCACCCAAGTTATTTAGATTAGAATCTCTCGGGTTTGGGGTAAATATTTTTATGTTTATTTAAAGCACCCCTAAGTGATTCTTATATGTAGCCTTGGTCGACAGCCACTGGTGTAAAGAAATAGGCAATCAGGAGTATATTTTCTTTCTTCCTTCAGCAATACATTTACTGAAAGTCACTATTTCAGATGGCTAATCTTGTTCACTGCATTTAGAATTTTTGTTGATTCTGAATATAATGTATTAATAGTCACACAGTTGAGTAGGAGTATATAGCCACAATTGACCACCAGTCCCCCATGTTTCTTTCCCCTCAGAAGAATAGAACTCTAAAGTCATTGTGCACTTGATATTTCCCTTATATCTTCCCTGAAGTTTAACAGTGCCATTAAACTGATCAAAGCTATGGGAAAAATCTGAAGCAAGTAGGTTTGTTTACCATCAGAACAGAAGCCATGGCTTCCACTGCTTGGCCTAGTGGGTATTATCATATAACTCTGAGGTGATGCTGTTTCTGTTCCCTCTGCAGTAGGGTATGTAGGCTGAGGTAAATCGAATGAAGCCTCTCATCTCCCAGTCTTGACAGCTTAGCGTCTTTTAGACTCTGACTCTGTAACTTGATTTTCTTTAAATTCTTTTTTTTCTTCCACTTCCTATTTTGGCAAGGCCTCACTTGAAGTTCCTTATATGATTTTCTGTTGTTGAAACTATGTGAGAGGGGAGTTTTTACCAAGTAGGTTTGAGTGGATAACTTTGTTTAAATGTATGGATTATCTGCATTGCCATTTCCATGCCTAGGGCAGAAAATATTTCAAATGCACCCCACACTGAATTCTGGAGTGGAGGAAGTATTGTCCATATTAGATACTAAAGAAAAACTTCTTTACCTTAAATTTTTCAACTTTTCAGAGAACATCCTCAGTTGCCTTATTACATTGAGGTTTTTTTTGTTTGTTTTTTTTTTTAGGAATGAAGCCAAGAGTGGTAAAAGAAGCTGTCTCTACTCCATCACGAGTAACCCACAGGGATCAGGAATGGTATGATGCTGAAATTGCCAGAAAGCTGCAAGAAGAAGAACTTTTGGTGAGCATATTTTAAGGCAAGAATTCAGGTGAATTAGGTTTTTTGTGAATTGAATCAATTTTGATATTATATAATAGGCATTATAGTCCTACATCAGTTGAGATACTAATACCATTTTTATGAGTGGAAAAATCAAGATAATGGGAATAGAATATCTAGTTTTATTTATTAAGTAAGCATTAACAACAGAACTCATTTCGCTCTCTCTCCATGATTAAGTTCTAATAATTCTCTAAGACCCTGCTGTAGAATTTATAAAAAGAGCCCCTGCTCTGGCTGATGAAAGTATACCAACTCATTATCAACTTTAAGAATGTTAATCACAACTAGTTTTAAATACTGGTTTATCTTCTATAAGATTTTTTAAATGGACAACATGAATTTCAATTTTTTTTTTTTTTTTGTATTTTTTGTACCACAGGCTACCCAGGTGGATGTGAGAGCAGCTCAAGTAGCCCAGGATGAGGTAAGTTTCATGTTAAAGAGTTTAGCTGATATTCTTCAGAAATATCCCAGTATTTTTCTACCTACAACTTTGCAATTAATGATATTGACTGGATTTTGTTTAGGAAATTGCTCGACTTCTGATGGCTGAAGAAAAGAAAGCTTACAAGAAAGCCAAGGAGAGAGAGAAATCATCTTTGGACAAAAGAAAGCATGACCCTGAGTGGAAGGTAAGGTGTGTTTTTTGTTGTTGTTGTTTTTAATTAGAAATAAAAAGGGGACTCTGCTTTTAGGGTAAGTTCTGCAAACATATTTAGGATATGTAAATTGTCTGTATTGCATGAGAATCTGATTTGTAAAAGTTTATCATTATGGAAAATTATTGAATTCTTAAAAATACGTAAAAAGTTACTGTTAAGATTGAAAAACTCATTCTGTTCGTTTTAAGACCAACTGAGATGCAAACGCTTCTGGTCATGAACGATCTTAGTTTTTACATCCATTACTTAGATTGCAGAAGAATGTAGCATTTTCACATGCTTTCAGATTTTCCAGTGACCTTCTCTTCCTCTGTCTACTTTCTCTTTGTGCTTGCATTATTCTTCAGCCCTGTCATGCACCTGTTTCTTTTTCCTTTGACATAACTTCATCTATGACAGACTAACAGATACATACTTATCACCAGCAATCATTGCTTATGACACAGTACAAGAACTATCTAGTGTGAGCTTGGACTGTTATCTTATCTCTCATTAATCAGAAGTAGTTGACAAAGTGAGAAGTGACTACAGTTCATTCTGCAGTAAAGTAATCTGATTAATCTGATTGTTGTATGTGGTAGTTGCAAGTTCAGTTCAGTAGAGTTTACTCATTAGTGACTGTGTGTAAGGCATCACCCTGGACCTACATGGAAACACAGATATTTTTTCCTGATAAGAGTATATAATGTAGAGAGGAAGACAGCTAACAAATAGAAGGCCAAGCTGGGTGTAAGAACACCAGAGGAAGAGGAAGAAAATTCATACAGTACAGGCTTTTTAGAGAGAGAGTTTGCACTAGGCCTGGAAAGATGCAACCATAGATGTGTATCTATGATGCACTTGATGTTTAGCACTGTTTTCTCTGGAATAAATTCCTCCCTTGGTGTCTTGGTCCCACCTCACAGTCTCAGTAATGGCTGTGAGGAAAAAGATGGAGAAGTCATGACAATAGTATTGCTGTATTTTTTCCCATTGTTCAGTTACCCAGGTGTTAGTCTAAAAACAAAAGTATTACTTCCATGTTAATTGTGTGTATCTGGCTTCCCCTTTTCCCTTCTTAGTAACTCAAGGTTTTTCCTTACTTATTTTCATTTTAGTCAAAGATTCCCAAATACTTCTGTTACATAAATTAAGCCACATATAATTGCCCAGGAGCTACTCAGATTCTTAATCAGGAAAGGGTAGGTATTTTAAGTATCATAAATCAGGAAAGTCAGAGGGCAATGGTCACATTTCTATCAAATGTCATGACTTCTGTGATTTCCACATTGTATAACTGGTGCTGGGACAATTCCTCTCCTCAAAAAGTTGACCTGAACTTGCCTTAGTTTGCTGACTGGAAAATCATTAGCCCTAAGTTTGCAAGAGCACAAACCTAAATTCCATAGACTCTGGGTGTGTGCACCATTCTTGTCAGTTGCCATGCAGCTAATTAGGTTAATAATTAGTGATCGAGCATGCCCATGTGGGAGAGCATGTTTGTATGTGTTTAGCCTACTGATCTGGCTGCTCTGACAGGCTCCAGCATTCCTTTATAGTTATAAGTTTTTACCTCTGAATGGCCATATATAAAAATATTTTATGTTGCTCAGCTAAATGTAAGTAACCTGAAATTACTAAAGGAGAGCTTGGCATGATATACATATTTTCTAAACCTAATTTTTCCCTTTGTTTGTTTGGTGTTTCTGTATTGTGTGTGTTTTTCTTTTTTTCTTTTTTTTTTTTTTTTGTCCATAGCCCAAAACACCTAAATCAGCACACTCAAAGTCAAAAGAAAGTGATGAACCTCACCGTTCTAAGAATGACAGGCCAGCACGGTAAGATGACACCTGAAAAGGAGAGTGAGGAAGTTGACTTCGGGGTGAGTAAGGAGATGTCAGTTGCCTAAGAAGAGTATTTGTTCTTTGGAGAGGAGATCCAAAAATCTACAATTGTGAGGTGGTGTCAAGTCTTGCAGGGTTATTTTCAACCTTTATTTCCAGTTGTAAATTAGGTTAAATAAGTCAAATCAGGGCATTTTACAAAAACCAGTGTTTGTAAGAAGGGATGTACGTTTTGTTTGGACCCATTCTTATCTCTGCATTCATTAAATTTACACTGTCAGCTAGGAAGGGATGAGATTGACCATTTTCCTAAATAAAATCTCAGGTTTTAAATTTTTACTGGGTTTCATGGTTATGCTGGTATGTGCGTGACATTTACACATGCTCAAACTCATTTCTCTCTGAGTCTCAATGTCCTAGGCAAATATGTGAGTCATTGTAGACTATCTAAATTCCACTATGTCAAATAGCTGTGTCTATGGTATATGCACTTTCTTACTTCTCTCAAGCAGGTATGGCTCATAGTTATGGAGCAAGTGCTATCTTTCTAGTTCAAGTTGTTAACATTTAAGTCTCCAGGGAAGCAACCTCTTTTTTACTTTATTGCTTTTTTTGCCTTTCAAAAGAAAATATGATTGGAATATGAAGAGAAAACATTAAGAACAAAAGTAACACTAAATCTAACATTTTGAAAACTTAGAATTATTAAAACCTGAATTTTGGTCCTGATTATTAATATTTATTAATTTTTACAATACAGGTTTTATTGCACTGAAAAATATACACTGTTGTTGTCACTCATTGCCCACACTTAAGCTGCTAGACTTGTTTTCTTCAAGTGAATGTATTTAGTGTCCTTAAAAAATCATCCTCTATTTTTAAACTCATGCCTTTAGAAGATAAATATTCTTCAGAAAATTATATCAGGTTTTTATTGCTCTGAGGACAATAGTAGTATAGTTTATCTAATTATATAAAGTCTGTTCTTCTTGTAGCTTTTGGTTAAGCAATGCCAAACATTTTTTAAAGCACATTTTAGAACTGTATAGTTTAATACATCCCCACAGTATCCAAGTAAAATAAGAAGCAGCTAATCTGTTCTCAGTAGGTAAATATGCCTGGATTATTACTCTTTTTTTAGTCAAATGCATTCAAATCATCTTTAGGGTTATTTTATAATCTTCAAAGTCCTTGGCCTCTTTAGCATACTAATAATTTTGAAAGCAGATATGATACAGCAGTCTGGGATGGCTATTTAAAAAGGTTTATTAAAGTTTGAAAAAAAGTTTCTGGAATGTAATAGGTACTTCAAAAATATTTGGCATTTTGAAAGTATGAATAATCAAATCACCATGTATTAAAAGCAGCTGTTACAAATTAGTGTAAAGTGACTATGGCCAGTAGAATGGAAATCTTCTTTGACATTAGAGAAACATTTGTCTTTAAATATCATTTATAGAAAGATTATTTTGTATGGCAAAACAAAATGAGTAAGAATTTTATGAAACGGGTATTTTCATAGTTAAAAATTAAAGCTGGTATATTTTGGATATATAGATATCTGTACACCTAATCTCCAAATATATGCTTTCTGTTACAGTCTTTGGTTTCCTCCACATTTAATCATGTGGAAAGGTTTAGCTAGCTATCAGGACAGAGAGTGAGTTTCAAGGATTGAAAAACATGGAGCTTCCTAGGTCAAATGTTTATTACTTTAGTATAATAATAGTAGTAGTAGAGGAGAAACAAATTCTCATGTAAAGCTGATTACATGGTCAAAAATTCAATTTCTTGGTCCATTACAAAATTTTCTACTATCTAAGGAAATAGAGAACGAATTAGCAATCTGAATTAATTCTAACTCTTTATAATTGGAAAAAGTTTCAAACCAAGTCCCAAATTGTTTTAACTACAGGAATTTATACTGGTAATATTACTTGATATTTTACTTGCATTTTTTCCTTAGGAAAAGTTAAAGATTTTATAAATCTCATTGAGTGCCTAGCACAGTCTTATGAATGTGAAATACCTTTTTATGTCCACCTACTCACTGATCAAAATGGTTATTTTTTTTAAATTTCAGAATATTACAGGGATACAAATGTTTATCAAATATTTATTGGTACCCTAATAACTGCTTAGAACTATGGTAAGCAGCAGTCAACAAGAATGAATTTTGTTTTCATGGTCTCAGGAAGTATATAATTTCAACAAATAATTATCTAAATAACTATTATGATTATGTTAAATGCTATGGTTGAAAAGTATAGGGTGTTATAAGAGCATAAGGAGGCCACCTGGTTTGGATATCTAGGCAGATTTCTTGAAGAAGTGAATTTTGATGGGAATTCTGAAGGGTATTTGGCTATATCACTAACTTAAAGATACAAATTATTTCATGAGAACAGTAGGAAACAGGTAATCCTAATACAACAAAAACTATAAAAGAAATTACTGGTTAATAAGATTTTTTTAACTTTGAATATAAATACCCTTAACTTTGAAACAAATGTCTCCAGTGCAACAAAATAATTTGGTAGGACTCCCGGTAGCAATAAGCCAAGATTTGTTCTCTGTATAACCCCAAAACTGAACAGTACAATACACCGAGAGAACCAAGGGCATTCTGGATTGATTTGTTTATCCTTACATGGAGGTCCTAGAGAATTTGCTGACGTCCTGTGCTCTGTTTGTAACTTTAGCATCCTTTTCCTTGATGATTAGTTGATGGTGAGGCACTAATTACGAGTCCTACTCAGTTTTTGTCTCTCTGGGTTTTTAAATTTTTTTTTATTTCAGAATATTATAGGAGTACAAATGTTTTGGTTGCATAAGTTGCTTTTGTACCACTTGAGTAAGGTTAATAAAAGAGAAAAGAATAGACTGTGCCACCCTGATTACCAACCCTGTTTTCTTGGGCCTAAATCACTTCTTTAGCTGCCTGTTTGTTTTGTGAAGCTAAATTCCTTAATCCTGGAGTGAGATTGATTTGTCTCAACTCTTCCTAGTAAGTCTTTTATTACTTTTTTAAGGTAAATATTATAAATGTCAGTTAATGAAAGAAAAACACCATTTAATTTTTTAATATTTGTAAATGGTTCAAAGAGCAAAACAAGAAAAAATGCTACATTATTCACTGCTCTCACATTAATTATGTGTGTAACAAATGCCTGAAAATATAAAAATATAGATAATAAATATTATCAAATGGTATTTGAAAGTATAAGATATAGATACATATGTAAATATAAATACAGATGCATATATATACACACATATATAATCTTGCATACAGATGCTATTGCTCCTGATAAAAATACACACCTATGTAGCAAAGCATAGTAGAGTAGTTAAGAATACTGGTTTTGAAGTCTAAAGTCCAGTTGAATTTGAGGATTGGCTCTGCCACTTAACAGCTATGCGAACTTGGACAGATTACTTACTTCATCTCTAACCTAATCTAACTCTAAAATATGTAAATAATAACTACCTTACAGACTTGTCTTGAAAGTTAATTGAGATAATCTGTGTAGAACTCGTAGTGCAGTCCTGAGTCTATACACAAGTGTCCATCCCATGCCAACCTCTGCCAGATGCTGAATACCCAGGAAGAGACTTACCACTTGGGTACATAGTGAAAAATTTGAAAGCATTTGCCTTTAGTTTTATATGACTGAGCCCATTGTACCAAACTATCATTTTATAAACCTCAGAACACTTATGCCTTCTAGATTTTATATATTAAATATAATTGCATAAAATGTCTTACAACATGATTATATATTTGATAAATCTTAACCTCATCTGATTCTGTGCTTAAATGAAAAATACAAGTATGCCTTTGGGAAACCAAAAGGAAGAATAGAGGTTTTACTCTTCATCTTCAATGCCAAATCTTTGTAAAATTTTACATTAAGTAATTTAAAATAATAAAAAGTTTGGTAAAAGTTACCTAATTTTGTTTTTTACGTTTTGCTTTCTTTGACATAAAAAGTAGCGAATGTATTACATAGAAAGTTGCATATGTATTAGGATCTACTTCGCCACCTAGTGGATAAAGGAACTTTGTTCATGAAATTTTATGTTTATCCTAGTTTCCTCCCTCCTTGCCTGTCTTCCTTTCTTCTGTTCCTTTTTTCTTTCCTTTCTTCCTTAACTTTATTACTTTCTTCTTTTCTATTCTTTCTTTTCTTCCTCTTTGGTAAAACCTACCAAAATAAAGGATATTTCCTATTAATGGCAGCAGCCCTATCTCATTAATTTTTGTTTATCTAGCACAGTGCCTCATACATATCAGTCATTGAGAAAATATTTTCTTAATTGAATTACATGCATAAACACAAAGGAAGAGTAAGACAAAATAATTTATTCAGGCACACATAACTGTCCCGGAACTAAAGTGCAAATTCTAAAGCATTTGGCTTTTCATTTCTATAGAAAATGTTTTTACCATACAATCCAGTAAGAAGTGGAATTGTAGTAAACATTACTTAGCATATCTCTTTAAATTCTGGCTTCCTTTTAGGCCACCACCACCCACCATGACAGATGCTGAGGATTTGGATTACACCCATTATACAAACCAGCAGAGTTCCACACGTCATTTCTCAAAATCAGAGTCCTCTCACAAAGGTAAGGAAGAGTGTGTAAGGTCAAGTTTAGGGCCTCTTTTTATAAGCCTCATGTGTTGGTGGAAAACTCAAATAACATCTTCTGATCACTAAAGTGGGAAAATAAGTTATCTTCCTCTCAACAGATCCTTATAGTATTCTTCATTTATTAAAACACAAATAAAAAGGCAAACACCAGAAAACAAAACACCTCAAAATGAATGCAAGATTTTCTGTGTATTTGCATTTTCCTCCAGAGAGAGTTCAGAGCTTCCATCCAAGTCTTTACTAAAGGGTGATTTTTGACCTCTGTTTAGATCATAGGACAGCTTTTTCTATCATTGCTCTTGCTTCCCATCCACCCATGACTCAATTAATTAGATGTAAAATATCCACACCTCCCACACAAAACTTTATGTAAAAGAAAAATGGAGTAAATAAAATGAGGAAAGAATATAGATACCTAAATTGTACCAACCTTTAAAATGGCAGAAGTAGTTGGATGTATTTGCTCTTCCAAGGTTATATTCACTTATGTGCATTTTTATGAAGTTGTAAAATGAAATAATAAAAAAGTAGTTTCTTACTTAAATTTCCTTATCTATAAAATAGAGGCTATCTAAATAGAAAGTGTGAGAGGTGTGGATCATATAAGATAAAATGTGTAAAAGAAGTTTGCAGATTATAATAGACTTTAAAAATATATTAGGTCTTATTATTTAATGGAGTTCATTTGTTGTAATGGTTTTTGAAGATTTCCTAGGTGATTTTTTTATTTCAAAAATATATAATTTAAAAAAAAATTATTAGTTAAAATAAAAATAAAATTATTTCTTAGTATTTTTATTATCCAAATCTAATGATAGTCTCCCCAAATTTCTTTAAATTACCTTTTCTACTGTCATTAAAAAATACCATTGCACAGGTGACACTCTCCACTAATTAGAGTCTGAGTGGAAATTGTCAGTCATTTCCATTTTTTAAAAAACTTCCCCCCTTCTGACATTTATTCAATATTGAGAATAAGACAAAAGACATTATTTAAAAGATGGGGTGAGTTTATCAAAACAACCCACCCACCACAGTTTCCATCAGTTGGTGGCATTTTGGCCATCCCAGATTTATCTGTAAGTAGCTCATGTTTTTCTTTCATAAACAATACGTGCATCATTTTTGAGGAGATGCTTTACTGTCCTTCACATACATTTAATGTATAATATTAAAATAACACATTGATTCTGTATATAAATATTTTATCATCAAGAACAAAGAAAACAAGAACCACTTGAAATGCATAGAAATAAAGATGAATTATTTTGCCTGGGGAGGGATTAAAACTGTCAAGAGTTTCAAAGATGTTTCTTTAATTCTGTTTCCTTTTTTCTTCTCCTCCCCAGGTTTTCATTATAAGCAGTAAAAATCTAGGAATCTGCTTCAAAAATGGACTCACTATAGCAATTATTACTGGATGATACAGAATGCATTCTACACTTATTTTTTCTTCTCATGTTTGTATTCCTGGGATTTATCCTCAAGTGTTTTTTGAACATGAATAGTTTTAATTCATTTCATACGTTTTGGTTATTTGTGATCACTTGGGCAGTGTAAGAAAATGTAGCTTCTGAATATTGGCCATCTCTATGCTGCATATACTTCCTGGGATATAGTGTCTAAGAGCTCTGTAAAACACCATCTTGTTAGGTATGGAGTATTAGTATCTAGGGACTAGGCTTTCTTTAGCAGTTTGAATTTTATGGAGATGAATGTTCAAAGTAAAACATAATGTTTGGATGCAATGCAGAATAAAAGAATATAAGAAATAGCTTTTCTGGTGCATTAGTATATGATATTTTTTGAAGGACAGAGCCTTTGCTTTTTGTACTCTTCAGGAAAAGAAAAGAATTACAACCATTAAGTATTAAAAAAAGAAACACTTGGAGCAGTTGAAATATGTTATTCCAACTGCATGATCTGTAGAGATTTTGTGTATCCTTCTAAGCCTTTCTGCAGAAATTGGCCTAGATATCATTCTGTAACTTACTCTGCTTTTGCCTCTTCAGTAAGGCCTTCTGAGGCCCCTGGGTGATGGACCATTTATTAGTATTTATTGGCAAAAAAGGTGATTCTCTGAAATTTTAACTCAAATTTGTGCAAAGTCAACTGTAAATGAAAACTTTGTATCCCTTCTTTTGTTTTACATTTACTTGTAGAGCCAAGGGAAGTGCAATTGGAAGATGATTGCATAAGTAATGATGCCATCAGTTTCTCTGGCTGTAGATTGAAGTTTTTCTCTTGCTTGACGTTCTAGCAGTGTTGGCAACTTCTCAATAATGTTTTGTTTAACCTGTCAGTAATTAGATTAATTCAACATGAAGTTGCATTTGATAAAGTGGTTCTTTATTCAAGTATTTGGTTTTATACATTTGTTAATGGGGATAGTATTCCTTTGTACAAGACCTTTAAACTTATCTTCAAGAAATTTAGAGTCTTTGTGTAGCTGCTAACCTCATGGAATTGTTTATTTTTCCATACTTCTTAGTTAACACATGGCAGTCAAGCTATACACACACACATATACATACACATACGTAATATATCTCTTCAGCTTGACTTGCTATTATTTTTCATTATATAAATCTGAAATTTTTGGCATTTCAATATGGTATTTGTTTAGGAAAGAATTATATAGGTCACTGGAGAAAAAGTTACTAATTTTTTTTCCCACTAGGAACTGCCTTCTGTTTGCCTTATCTTTCCAGATAGTATTTAAAGTTGGGCAATATTCAGGAAGCTCTTTAGAACAGTTTCTCAGAGTAGATTTGGATTTCTCATTTTGAGAAAGATTTTTAGTTTCATAAACTTTTTGTATTGTAGGAAATTGAGTAAGAGTCATCTAAAGAGTTATGTTTTGGGCAAGTGATAATCTAGAAAGATAATCTCTATCCCTAAGGGATATAGTCATTTTGGAGAAATGGAGGAAAGGAAAAATAACAGGATTTTATATAACTGTGATCAAATGAATAAAGAAAAATCTTCATTTAAATAGGGACAGGGAGACAAAATGGAGGTCCTGGCCTTAAGTCAAATTCCAGATAGTGGTTTCAATATTCAAAGCTTAGGCCTTATTGAATTGTAGCAATGCCGTATTTTTCTTTATCTGCCCTGTGATTTTGCTTCATGTTCTTAAACGTTTTTTTTTATGGTAACTTTAAAAAAGAAACACACTGTATTTTTATTTGATAATTAGAAAAATGGGCAACATCATTTGCCATATTTTTATTTTATAAATGTTTATTTTTCTATCTCATACAATGATCAGTTTTACTTTAAAAATTATGCATTTCTTCTGCCTCTCATGTATTTCATCCAATCATATTTATTATTGTAAAATGTTAATTGGAGATATTTCATTCAAAAAAATGTCAAGCCACTTAACACATAACCAGAATGTTAATGTTTTGGCTGTCTTAGTGACCAAAAGTGGTATTTCCCTTGTGATATCAAATCAATATCTGTATTAAAAATTTGTTACTTTTTTTAGGTTTTTAGGAGATTAGAATTTTAAAATATTGTATCTTTATTTTATTTTTTTGTAAAGCAAACATTTTTTTAAGAGTATCAGAGCAACTGCCCTATGAATAAGGAAATAGAAATCACACTCAACCAGTTAAATCCTCTTATTCTTTCTCATTCAAATAGTGTGATAATTATCTTTGAGACTATAGAAGCAACTAACAACTGTATTTTCATGAACTGCCAGACACTCTTCACTGTGTTCTCTGCTCTTTGTCATTTTTACATTGATTTTGTATTATTGCTGCTGCTGGAACAGGCGCAGTTTAATTTTTAGGCCCACAGCATATTATGCTTTAATGTTTTGATGTAAGCTAATACTTCTGGCCTTGGAAAACCTTCCTGTTCCTATATCTCTGTTCTTTGGAGACTAGGCCCCATTAACACCAGTATTGTTGTATAAGCACAATATATTATGGAGCTTTATTATAAAGGCTTATAAAAGAACATTGAGATTTTTAGAAAGTGACTTTTCATACTATTGAATTACCATTTCTCAAGTGACTACAACAACCAGCAGCATACTAATGAACTGTTAAAAAAAACCCGTATGGTTTTTGATCATAGAGAAATATCTAAATTAGGAAAGGAAGATATGGATAGATGCTCTCAGGCAGAAAACCTTTTCAGAATGGCAGTGGCCACATGGATCTAGGTCAATATATTTGAAAATGTGTGGCCTTGATCCTTATTTTTACTGAATTCACTCTAGAATATTGTGAGCCCAGCCCATTTCCTCTTTTTCTTCCCTTCTTGGGCCTGAAGCTGAACTAGATGATGAATAAATTCATTGCTGACTGTTGTCCATCTCTTTTCCTCAAAGTCAGAACTTTTAAGTATTAAAAAAATTAGTTTTTAACCGATAATTAATTTTCTTTAATACTGTCAAAACTTCTCTAAATTTTGTGTTGTGCCAAATTGGAAATACCTACTATAATATGGTGCATTGACTTTACCACTCAAGTGGTTAACATTTTAAAGCCTTGATTTTAACTGAGTGTTGCCTTTGAAAAAAATCACTTTGGGGAATACAAACATGGAGTCATTATTCAATGATGAATTTCTTGAAAGATTACTGTGATGATGGGCTGTAAGATCTTCAGCCTAATAAAGGAGTAAGACCCCTGTGTAAACAGCTTTCTGAAGGACTGAGAACAGAATAGAGTTTGCAGTCAAAGGCTTTTTCCCTTTTGGGAAGACAGTATTTGTGTAGGGAGCATTAACATTGAATGGGAACATTGTTCAGGTAGATTTCACTGTACGTAGTGTGCTATATTCTGATGACAGGAATTTTAGAAATGATCACAAAAAGTGAAAACCTGTTCAGCAAAAAGAAAAAAAAGATTTTTTATAGTACTTTCCCCATGACTTACTAGTCATAGAGAAGTGACTATATAAAATGATCCCATTTCTCCTCATTTCTGGTGGTGCCTGCGAGTCTTAAAGCCATATCTGCTTATCTTACTTAGTAAAAGAATACTTTATTCTTCTTAGCCCATGATAGGCAATATGGGCAGGTAGAAGCAAAATGGAGACTGTCCTGTTAATGCTGCATGGGGGACAATGTCATCCAAATCTTGGTGGAAGAATCTCTTTTATCTCTGGTAACATGTAAGAGACTATTAAAGGGAAGAGTCAGAGGCTGTTGTTGCTCCTGGCCTTTAACAACTGTCATTAGAAATGCTGAAATTTTATTCTAGACAAGTCAAGAAAGAAAGGGTAAACTGGGAAGATCTCACTACTACAGAGTCACCTTTCTGATGAGACCTGCACTTTATGCCAGCAATGTCTGTGAGGAGCATTATTGCCTTAAATTAGCTTGACTCTGACGAAAGCCAGTGCACATTACTTCCTATCTGTGAACCACATTCAACTCTCCATCGAGATACAAAATTCACAGATGATCCCCAAGCATTCTAGTCATCAGGAGCTTTGGACCTACTCTCCTGCTGAGCTGTGGCTGACCTGTAACATTGACAGGTGTATCATTTTATTTCAAGTTGTCTGTCAACCTCTGAATAAGCAGTGGCATGACCAAAAAGACTGGTAGAAAGAGAGTGAGAACATCCTGGCCATATCCTTCATACCAGGTGATCACGTCCTGAATAATTGAGAGTTGACTGCCCTCCTTTTCTATGATAACTATGTAGAAGATTATTTCCAAAGGTTCTATTGTGCAGTGAAGACATTCAGATTATTTGTTTGTAAGAATTTCACCAACATTCTTACATATTGAAATCCTTACCATTAACAAAGGAGAAAACCAAACAAAATAGAGACATTTACTTGAGATGGGAGATTTGCTAATGTGAAGTGTTTCTGTTTTATTACTTTTAAGAGAAAGTCAACCAGGAAAACTTTTGCTATGGTAGGGAAGACATCAGAGTGGTTTTTAAAGATTCTATTTGTTGGCACAAACTAACACAATTATGTTGATTTGTGGAAATAGATGGCCCTAAAACCATTCTCTCTCTCTCATATATGTGTGAACACTACCTAACAACATGTTCCTAATAGATTTAATATGCATTTGTGTATTCTCAGTAAACTAGAAAATGTTTTTCTCTTTTTTTAGTAATTTTTCATAGTGTAGGGAGCCAACACTGTGCTGGTTTCAACATTTCAGATAAGGGCAGAATTGATTGTGTAACTTAGGGCCCCATTATTGATTGCTGAGGTTCACATATAAAGAATAGAAGAATTGAAAGACAGGGTTTGAGTGACATTTCCTTCACAGAAAGAACAATGATTAAGAACAGTGAAGACAGTTGAAAGAATATACTATAACATATACTTAAGATACATTTTTGTTGCACTGAATTTCAGACTATAATTGCTAAAATAGTTTCTAGCTGTTAAATTTGGTGAGAGGGTTTTTGATGTCAGAATTTTTGTACTTCTCATTGAATTAGCCTGTGAAGTCCCCATAGGCTATAACTTCAGCATTTGCTATAAACTGAAAGCCAAATACCCTTTCTCAGAAATAGCTATATTTTTCACCTGCTTCTTATAGGTAACCCAGTATTGATTTCATGAACTATTTTAAATAATGAGAAGGGATAGTGGGGAAATAGCATATGAAAATGATGTTCCAAAATGAGAATTCTCTGTAATGGGGTTTCCCTGAAGAAGAATCCATACCAGCACATTGTATTTTGAAAAGGAGCTGAATTAAAAAGTTTGCTCATATAAATCAGGTTGCTCAGGAAATTTGAGGTGTTGCTGTCATTTGTCTTATAATTTGGAAAAGTGATCTCCTAGGGCAGAGACTACACAGTGCCCAGGCACTTTCAGATTTTTTGGTAAATGCCCCTTTGACATTTGGAATGTGGATATGTTCATAAAACAAATGAGAGATTATCCCAAGTGCTCCTCATTTTATAGCCAAGCCCCAGAGGGAAAGGCAGCTTTGAAATAGTTATTTCATTGAATTGAACAGAAGCTTCATGGAATATAGTTGCCTGTATGAGGACAGAAAACAAAGAGGCCACCTCAAACCACATGCCTATCTAGAGATTAAGTGAAACTGTGAAGGATACTTTGTGGATGCCTTATAGGTGACCGGTAGTGGGTACTGGTGGGTATGTATGTACCCATCTGGACTAGGCTGATGGAAACAGTCTTATTTTAATTCACCTTCATACAGCACAAGTTGTCCCTGTTCGTGAGCTCATTGAGGAAAATGAGAAACATGGTGCTGGTGACTTTCATATGTCTTGGGAGGTTGAGGTGGGCACCATCATTCAGTCTCTCTAGTGCTCAAGCCTCCCTTAAATGCCAATTGTACACCTACATTAATTCATCTATGCAAACTTGTGTTTTTATGGTTTAATTTTTACACCATATGTCATATTTGATTTACTAAACATCAGGTCTAACATTGATATTATGAATAATTTTTAAACCAAAGTATTGTATAAGTGTATGTGCTTTGTTTTCCTGTATGGTTTGACCAAGGTAAACACCAGTCTTGTCCTTCTCTCTTAATAAAGTCATTCATTTGTTAAGTCAGTGGTCTCTGTCTCATGTTTTCTTTACGTTATTCAAGGACTTGGTAAGTTATGGTAATATTTGTTTCTTTCTTACAAAATAAACCTAATATGTCTGTTTAATAACAGTAAATTTTCTTATTCCAGTTCTATCCATTTTCTGTAAACATGTATAACATGATACTGATGCCTAGTACATTGAAATTCTCAACAAAAACTCCCACGTATGAATCAGAGAAGCAGGTTTGTTTTGTGTGTGGTATATGGTGGCTTGATTGATGTATTTGGGAGAAAAAAACAGGTAAGTGGATGTTTACACAATAATCCTAATGATTAGAGACTCCATGAGTACGACTCAGTTTGTACTATACCTGACACCTTGTAGACACTTAAATGGATTTTGAGAAAATGGATAATAAAATAGCCATGATGTAGAAACTGATTTTGTAGAAATTTAGCAGAGAAGATAAAAATAAGATAATATTTTCACTGTCTACTAAATTGATTTTTAAAAAGGACACCGTTTAGTTTCCCACTAGGAGACTCTCTGGGCCTCAGTTTCTTCCCTGGCAAATATCACAGGGACTCTAAATGATATCTGTAGTCACTATAAGATCCTGAGAAGTACCAGTGATGTGCAGGTGCTATTATTTCATTTAGTTGAAGAAAGTTGGTGTGTTGATTTCAACCTTTGATCTCTAGAATATTCTAGGTAAAGTTGTCAGTGAAAAAAAAATACATAATCTAGAAGCCAATTAAGTTACTTAAGTAATACAGCTCCCTTTAATCTGTGGTAGGAGGTGCACAATGTGATAGGGTGCTTTTTGTGGACTATGACTGAGCCTGAGTGTTAGGTTATGTCCATGTGGTGTGGAGAAGTAGCACACTAGAAAGCCCCTCCTCAAAGGCAGCCCAGAGAACATTATCCACCTCCCACACCATAGAGAGTTGAAAAAAATCTTGAAGAGGCTCAGGACTACAGAAAATCCTAGGGTTGTGGTTTCAAGAGAATTTTACCCCCATTTCAAGGGGCAAGAAGATGACTTATTCACTCCCCTCATTATATCCAGGTAGGTTTAAATGAACAAATGCAAATAAAGGCTGCAACAGCAAGTACACTAAAGAAATCCACAGGAATAAGATGTGGGTCCTAGTTCAGGTTTTGCTATGACCTTGCTTCAAGACCTTGGAATTCATTTATCCTCTGTACCTCAGTTCTGTCATCTGTGCAGTAAGCATTTCTTCAAGTTTAACATTCTAGG
>CM052436.1:60317669-60353896 GCA_028533085.1 Varecia variegata
AAAAAAAAACATAGTTAATTGAAAAAGATTGACGAAATAGCTGTCCTTGTCTCCCGTAACCTAAACAGAATATGGAAACTAGTTTTGAAACAATCAAGTGAGCCATATTTTCAACAGTTCCATATATTTCTTAATCTAGTTCTTCCTTGTTTATTCTGTTCATCATCCTACAGTTTGAGAACACAAGACCTTCCCTAAATGAAGACAAATAAAATTTTCCCCCAAAATAAATTGATAGACTAAAACTATTAAAAGCACTGGTATTCCAGATAAATTTATTCTGAGTTTAGAATAGGGTAAAATGATGACTAGTAGATTTTTTTTATATCACACAAGAGTATGCTGTAATAAACTGGCCTGACACTTAGGGAACACCACAGTATATTTGACTAACAATTCATAGCAGAAAAGTGCAGGTATTTTATGGCCCTGAGAGGTTAGAAGTTAACCTCCAGAAAATGATAAGCTGTTACAAATTTACAGTTCAATAGAGAAGTTACTGTAGAAAGTTAACCAATGTTGTACTTCATTTAGTAATTTTATTTTGCATTCCTTTTTCAACTGATTCTGTAAATGTGGTTCTGCAAATGCTTAGTGCCATCATTATGTCATCCTGTTAGTTTCTTCATTATTAAGCTAAATAAAACTCTGGCCTGTGGTAACAACTTTAAGAACTGTGATTTTACAACAGCAAGAATAAATACCAGTACGTAGTAATCATATTCTAATATAATCATCTGACCTATTCCAGGGGATTGAAAAATCAAATGCCTACAGAGCAAGAAAGGTAAAATTTATACAGCAAACTGAATATAAAACTATAGACACTAAGCTACTCATGTTGTAGCCATTTTAATACCTGCCTAGCCACAATGTTTTTTAAAACCTTATGCTGGCAAAATAAAACAAAACATTCACAATTCCAGTAATGGAGCCTGTGAGTCAGTATTTAGTGTCATGCCTCCCAAGCCTGTTTAAAACACCCTGGAGCACAACTAAAAGCCATAAAACCTAACTAGCCCTCAGAGCACATTTAAAATGTCAGATTCACAGAATCAGAAATGTAGAGGTCAGTGTAATTATCATTCCTCCCCTATACTCCCCTACACCTTTGGAACTCCAACATGTCTTTCTAAATCTACATAAAGTAACTTCCTCATAAACCTACTTCAGATTATACCACTCTTGCCTCTATTCCCCATCAGCATTTTGTTCTTGTCTCCCTAACAAAGTATATATAATTTGGAATTATATACATATTCATCTTTTTCACTTGACTATTAATCTCTGAGGCTCAGATCCAAATATAAAGCCCAAGGCAAGAATATCTGTAGCTGACACTCAGCATGGCTTGCTGAACTAAATTTTAAGTTTTTTTTTTAGAACCAAGTCCCTTATAAGCGATAACATGATAGAAAAACAAACAACTGAATCAACCTGAATCTGCAAACTAGAAACCAGTTTTCCAACCACAAGTAGTTTGACTGGGCCACAATAAAGAAGAAAATAAGAACAGATGCCTCCTTGGTACTACTTTCCCAATAACCTTACATCTCTGTAAAACTTCAGTAAAAGTAAAATGAAACTTGAAAGATGAGTACTAAAATACCAGATAGTGTGGTGCTATGACTTCTCCTGTAACAGCCACATGGAATACATCATGTCAGCAGATTCCAGAAAATAGAAAGAACTATTACTGTGTCAATGATGGACTTCAGAGTTAAGCCTCAGAGATGCTAGAAATTTGAGGCTTACCTCTAATATTTACTTCATTCCTACATAGGTATCAAGAACTTACCTGTATCGGCAAGTTAGAACACCAAGTAGAGTGTTAAGCTGGAGAAAGTTAAAGCATAAAAAGCAACTTAAGGCAATGATTTTTAAAGTTTGAGTTCATAAGAATCACCTCCAGGTCTATCTAAAACATTCCCAAACTGCCAGGCCTTACTCCATAAATGATAATATATGTGAAACCCAGAAATCTGCCTTTTTAGGAAAGAGCTGATTCTGATAAAAATGGACTAAGGCCAATAATTTGAAAAATGCTGTCTTAAAAGAATGCCTATCCAACCCCTCATTTTACAAATGAGAAAGCTGAGGTCTAGAAAATCTAGTAGTTAGGCCTTTTAGTTAGGCAAATACTATTAAGGCAGGATCCTCTGGGTTCACTGACATAAAACCAGAAATTCAGGAGCTTTGATTTCAGGTAAGAATCTCTGACATGTGGTCTTAGCAAATGAAGAACTGTATTTGGGATAGGCACCTCCAATGTAACCTGGGCCTGGAAGAATCTTCCATGGAATCAGTGCATTCTCACAGAAAGGGTAAGGTACAAATATTTTTCTTCCTCCTAAAGACCTGAGATTAAGTATATACCTTTTATACTATTTGGTTCTGGGACTGATTTCAAAGTCATGAGCACAAACTGGAGAGAAAGAAAGTGTGCTTAAGATGCTTATTAAATATTACATTATTAATGATACATTGGTTTGTATGTTTATACATGATACCAGGACTTCCAAGGAGACTGTCCTTTATTACCTGGGTTGTGAAGGTGAAGCTGCTCTTCACTCTCTGAGAAGGGAGGAGACCTGGGTCTGTGTCTCCTTTCTCTGAGCTCACCTGGCCCATGGTCCCTCCCATATACAGCTTCCTTGCAGTGAAGCCCTGCTTTCTGTGAGGAGTTGGGAGAAGGCCGGTCTTGGTGTCGAGGGTGTTTTTCCCAATTCCGAGTTCGATGGCTACTCTTAGCCTCCCATTCATCAAATTCAGTGCTCAGGAACACCTCACCACTGATCTTGGGAAGTGGAGGTCTCCGAGGCCTCTCCTGACCAGACCGTTTCCTTTCATGCTGCTCACAGTTAAGTTGGGGATCATCTCTCACTCTGCCCCTGCTAGAGGATGACAGGGGTCTCTTTGAGGAACAAGGTTCTTCCAGCTCTTCCAAGTCCTCCAGTGAGTGTTTTAGTTTCTCCTTCCTCTGCTTCACAGTCTTTCCATCACTTTGGAGTCTACAAGACCTTGAGAATCCAGAACCCAATTCCCCAGCTCTCCTTGACCTTGGCTGGTCTGAGGAGAGGTGGAAGGATGTGAAAAACAAAAATGCAGGTTAACTTCATGAGAGTATGAACTCATTACAGAGGGGAGAGTCTGGGCCCAGGTTTAACATACTCTTAAAATGGAGAAAACTGCCTTTTTAACTTAACAAATTGAGAAGAAGGGATGAGCATTTACTGGAATGGTCCATGCATACATGAAGGATTCTGGGTACACAGCCAAAAAGCTAAAATTAAGTGACTTAAATTTGAAAGAAGAATTTGATCATGATTAGGCAGAGTTAGGAGAATACTTTAATATTTGCCAAACAAAAATTATAGCCATCAAACATTAAATTCTACATATAAAACCAATTTGAAACTAGTACCGGGTAAAAATTAGGGGTTGAAGAATATTGTAAAACAACAAAAAAATTAAGCTTTGTGATTTCAGTTAGAAGCTTTCAAATATTCTTATTGGACATGACAATAAAGCTATACCAGAATGTTCCTAGTTTCTGCTTAGTTCAGAAAAATGATCTGTAAATTTCTGTATTCCTCTATTCCACTCCCCACCTTATAGAGCCAAAGCAAAAAATCCTGGCTCACTTCATAGAACAGCTCTATATTACAGTTCAATGTGGAAGAGGATGGAGTAGAGGAAAATTTTAGCTGAGTAAATGACACTGTTATCTTTACATAATTCTGTTCTCAATCTTACTTAAACCTTGGCAGAAGAAAAAAAATCTAAAAGCAATGCCTTAATGAAACAGATAAAACGGAGTCACTTCCTAAATACATTTCAAAAAACTTTATGATGTTGTATACTTTGTATAAAAACAGTTATGTGCTAAATATCTAAGTCTCCCAGTTTAATACAAACTTCAAAAACAGAACATAGATGGATGCTTTTGTCAGGTGTCATTTAGGTATAAGCATATTGTGAAAACAAAGGCAGAAAATTAACATGCACCTTGCAAGAATATATTGATTTTAATATTTTCTAAAACTTTTACCATACTTTTGAAATAATAACAAGAAATCCTAATTCCATGGAAAATTGCTAAGATAGCTAAGATACATTCCTTGCTGGAATTAACCACTTGCTGAATTGCATTTGAAACAACTACCAAAATTTAGTGAGATGTAGATGAAATAAAGAACTGTACATTTTCTTTTTTTTCTTTCATTTGATATTGTTAATATCTGATAAATGAATAGAGTGCGAAGAAGATAACTGCTAAATGCACCACTGATACCAAAAGCTTCTGCTCAAAAACTTGAAATTGTTTCCTCTTGAGTTTTCCACAAGAAAAGGAAATTTGCCTCAAAGATAAATTTAGATTAAAATTTGTCTTCTAAACAGTCCTTAAAGTATATATCTTCATAATTTATGATTAAAGTTATATTTTACATGAATTAGAAGTGAAACAGGACAATTATTCTCTGTGATAAAAAAGTATCTACTCTTTTACCCAAACTATTATTTTAAATCTATCTTGACAACTGAGAAAGAATCAACTGACTACTGCTGTAAATTAATATAACACTGACCAGCTAGTTAAATGATGACCACATTCCAAGGAATAATGGTTTACAATGTTAACATCAATATGCCCACAGACAGCTGCAAAAGTGAAGCTGGCCTTTAAGCACAAAACAAACAAAAAGGGTTTTGTTTTTGACACTGATTTGTGAAACTATAGCTGTTTTTGTTTTTAATTCCTTCTAAACAATTTTACTGATTTTATTTTAGGGAAATGTGTTGCAGGAATTATTAAAGAGTTGCTATTTCATTTTCATAGGGATGACTGGCAAAAAATATTTATTCTCTAGCTCACCTACTGTGATAGCTTTTAAGTCTGGGAAAGAAAAAAAAAATAGAGGTGGGGAATGTGTTTGAATCCTTTAAAACCTTCCAGTTGAGAACTGAGACTTGTATGCTTCTTGAAACCACATTATTTGGCAAATATAATTAACTCCCTCATTGCCAAAGCATATACATACATATACATATACACATGCGTGCGTACACATATACATATATATATTTTATATGCATGCCTCCATGTTTCTTTCAAAATAAGATAATTTTTGTTTAGATATACAAAAATATATTATACACACATTATAAACAATAGAGTTTACAAGTCCTTCATCAAATTGCATTATTTGATCTTCTCCACATACATGTGAAGGACTTATTTTTATAATCTCTATTTTACAGATGAGAAAAATATTTAGAGTAATTATAACAGAAAACTTCATTAAAATTATAATTGTTCTAAGAAAGGGATAAAACTTGAACCATGGTCTTATGACCCCACAGACCATGACTAATCACTAATAAGACTGTAATACAGGTAAGTGGCTTTGAAAGAAAAACATGGATTCACCAGTGAATAATTTATACCATTTAACAGTTGACATAAATTTGATAAGCGTTTTAGATAATTTCAAGTTTGTAGGAAATCTATAAATGATCATTTAGAAGATTAATTTATTAAAGTTTAAGTTAAAAGCAGAAGAGATGACCATTTCTATAATGACATACTGTAATTATTAAGTAAAGCAAAAATCAAATTATACATAAATATAAAAGAGTATAATTAAAGAATATCCTAGATGTGTTGGGAAAGGACCACTGCAAAGAACATAAATATTGCTTTGTAAAGATAAGCTGAATTGTAATATGGTTTCTGTGGAACTCACCCTGGTCTAAGTCAAAGGCATATACATGAGGACTGCATGTTCAGCAATATTTAATCTACTAACAGCGGCACAGCTGAGGTAAAAGAAATTCCAGTATTTACACACATGCTCAGGAGGTCACCACCTCCCATTCCTCAATATGCCCTCAATCCCCACCCCCAAACAAGCATATATGCTACTATCTACAAATTTACAAAAGTAGTTAAAATAAAGGTTTTTTTTTAAGTTTTAGGTGTATCTGAAAACCGCTGAATTAATTGTTAACATAGTCTCCTGTTCTAGAGTGATAAATCAGGATGACAGTACTCTGGTCAAAGCAAATAGATTTCAGTCTCAATTTAAGTCAGTATAAGGCTTTATTAGAGAAAAGGCTAAAATAAATACTTTAGTGTACTTAAGTACTTGCCATCCTAATGTTTTTATAGACTTAAAAGTCTAAAATATTGACTTTTATAGTGAATATGCCTCTAGTGCAGAATTTAAAATAAAAACAAAGGAAAGGCCGGGCGCGGTGGCTCACGCCTGTAATCCTAGCACTCTAGGAGGCCGAGGCGGGCGGATTGTTTGAGCTCAGGAGTTCGAGACCAGCCTGAGCAAGAGCGAGACCCCCATCTCTACTAAAAATAGAAAGAAATTATATGGACATCTAAAAATATATATAGAAAAAATGAGCCCGGCATGGTGGCACATGCCCGTAGTCCCAGCTACTTGGGAGGCTGAGGCAGTAGGATCGCTTGAGCCCAGGAGTTTGAGGTTGCTGTGAGCGAGGCTGACGCCACGGCACTCTAGCCCAGGCAGCAAAGTGAGACTCTGTCTCAAAAAAAAAAAAAAAAAAAGGAAAAACTCCTGATCACATTTCTAAGATTTTAATTGAAGCTGAAGAGTAATTCTTTACCTTCCGTTCTCTAGTATAGCAAAATATGGCAATAATTTCTCTTTAAATGATGTAATACATAATTTCATCAGAACAACTAGTATAAGGAAAATGACTACCAAAAAAGAGAAGAGCGTTTTACATAAAGAGTAAGAATGTATCAAGCAATAAATAGAAAATCAACCCACTTATTAAACAGGCCACAGAGCTGAGCACTACTGATTATGGTAAATTTAGAGCAAAAAATGTTACTGGGCAAGATTATACTCCAACTATAATAATCCTGCCATCTACATATGCACTGCTTTCATTCTATTCATCAAAGACAAACACATACTTACCTTATATGATGGAATTATAGAAAATCAGATGATAATTGGTTTACAAGGTCCTTTAAGATCACTGACCTTAAAATTTTTACTCTCTAGAAATTGCCTTTAGGTTTTGTTCACTTGTTATCCTAAGTATGTTTTCCAAGCTGAATGTCAATAAATAGCAACGCTTGAAACTGTAGGAAATGTCTTTATTTTGACAGATCTTTGAGAAGGAATGAACGACACCTGCAAATACTCATTTCCCAACACATTTTTAAAATAAAGAATCACCACCACCACATTGCCACCACCACACCTTCACAACACTGCAAAAGTAGGCACTAGAGAAGTGAAACTCTGAAAGGACTTCTCTCCCTCAGAAATTATTCTATATGGTAATCAAATAGCAAAGAAAGCATCAAAAGCAAAAAATGAACAGTTAATCTTAAAATTTAGTATTGTTTGTCATCAACAGGCTAAACCCTTGGCCTAGGTTTAAAAGACAAGAAAGCATAGCAAAAAGCTTTGTTACCCAGTAACTGACGCATGGTGTATCTTCTTCATTCATGCCACTTTGCTGCTTAAAACAGCACTTCCCAGACTTCCTTGACAAAGGTTAAGTCCAGAGACTCACCCATCATTTTCCACACCCCACTTTATGTATTTAGAATGTAACAAAGCATTCCAAGTGACTACAGCACAAAAGAATGCATGCTAATCTTTATAAAACTATATTAAAATTTTAAGAGTCATAAAAATGCCTCTGGTTGTCCAATTAAGGAACAGATGAATTCATCACATTCAAATAGAATCCTGATAAATCTAAATATACCCAGTGCCTAGGGATCAGAGAAACATTCCCAGGTCACTTTATAAACAAAATTAAAGGGGTATCTTACTATTGAGTCTAAGGGTAAAAGAAATCATGATACAGGTATTGTTACCTCCATCTTCGTAACAGTAATTATCTTCATAAACATTGGCTCCAGAGAACTCTAGAACATGTTTCTTTCGCTTTTTCTCTTCCTGTAACTCCTTTTCTTGCAAAAGGCGAGCTATGTCCTGCAAAGACAAAAGGGAATGGAAATAAATATTACCAGAGAATGAACAAACGTTTATAGAGGAGTTTGACGTTCCACTGCTATGTTTTTATGAGCCCTGTCCCATGGCTCTCCAGACTTTCTGGCATTTATTTCATGCCACCTAAATGCCACAGATGATTGCTCAAAAGGAGTGGCATATGATCTAGATGAGTTAGACTGATTTTTAATAGAAATTTAGATTTAACATAATCTGAAGACATTCAAACCTTAGTACTTCCTAAAGCTGGTTATACAACAGAATTTTTAAAATACATATTTGTGGGCCCTTTTTCCAAGCTGATGATTAAGTTTGCATGCAGTAATCTATAAAACTTTATAAATTATATTTATCATTTAATTTTAAAACTTTTAAAAAGACTTTTTCAGGTGATTCTGATTTAGCTTTGCATTAGAGTACCACTGTCTTAACTGAAAAAGAGAAGATAATTTTCCTCCTGTCTCCCACCTGTTTTATCTCTAGGCAAATTTTTAGGAGTTACTATGTGCAAGGCACTGTGAGGGACAGAGTGATGAATAACATTCCAACCCTGCCCCCCAAAAGATTATAATCCCTTTATGCAAACAAAATGCATGCAAATAATGATAATAAAATTAAATTTAAAAATGCCTTAAAAAAGAGTTAAAATGTCTATGGGAGTACAAAAGAGAGAATATTATTTTTGCTTGAAAGATTTAGTATAACACTTTACATTGCATTAGGCTTTGAACAAAGAACTGAATTCCAACAGGCAAAGTAGGGAGAGAAAAGTTATGAACATTTTAATGGGCATCAATCTAAGCAATGGCCAATAGTCCAATTAGAACATAGATGTGGGGTGTTGTGGAGAAAGGTGAAAATAAAATAAACAGTCTAAGGCTGGATCATAGGCACTTCTTATAGACAATCTTTAGAAGTATGGAGTCTATAATGTACAGGATGAAGGGTTACTAATGGTTTTGAGCTGCAGAGTGACAGCGTTCTGAATCTGAGGATTATTTCCGTTGAAAGTCTCATGAAATAGCATATAAATGTACGTGCTCATGTACACTTTTAATGAGAAAAGTCCAGAGCACTCATCATATTCGTAAAGGCTCATACAAATGTGGCAACAATACTCACTGGTGCAAATGGTAATAACAATCACACATAGTTTGGGATACTTATTATATCTTTCTATTTATAATAAGGAAAACAAGAAGTACTTAAATGTTAATGATGGAAATTTGAAGCAAGAACTATTCTTCCTCAAATTTTATGATATATCCAAATGAAGAATACATTAAGACTTCAAGGCATAGTAAAAAAAAAAAAAAATTCATCTCAGTGAAGCAGAATGTTTTTCACATCTATGCACAAACAAGTTTGGATGCTGAGGCTAGGTAAATTAGCAATGATTATCCATATCCTCAGCTATTTTTTTACTTTTCCTCAAAATAGCCTTACAAATCTGACTCTATGTTAAATAAATGCTAAATTCAAACTTAAAATGTACCATTAACACATTGCTTCTAACATATATATATATATCCTTGATATATAGATAAATATTGGCAGATATAGATAGATAAATGATCTATGTAAAAGCCCAGGATATAATGTCAGACTCCTGAATGGGCACTCACAAAATGTTACAACTCAGAAAGGGAGGTAAGGGATACACTCCTACTTAATACAAGTATACTTTTCATGAGTAGAACTTCAGACTCCTGAATGGGCACTCACCAAATGTTACAACTCAGAATGGGAGGTAAGTGATACACTCCTACTTAACACAAGTATACTTTTCGTGAATAGAACTCTGAATTTCTAGGACTCTGATGGAAAAACTATCCCCTACACCTGAAAGTTAAGACGATTCTCTTTTTCTTTCCAGTTCAAGCCAGAGATGCTTAAAAGAGATATTGGGAGAGAAACAGTAACTATAATATGAATTTTGGGGGGCTTTAATTCTTTATCTGTATAATGGAAAGTCTGAATGATTTAATCTTAAAATCAAATGTCTTTGACTCCTTAATGTATCATGTTAATAAATCGGTCAGTGTTTATCAGGTACCAGTCCCTGTGCCAGATTCATTACCTTTGATGTCTTACAAAGTAATATATTAATTAGCTAGGAAGAGAGATGGGTGGAACAGATAGCTTGTTCTTCAAACACTATTATTTCTTATAGAATTTTCCAAATTCCTATATTGTTTGTTGAAGAAGTGGAAAGAAATGTAAACACTTCCCTGAGTTGTTGTGTTTACTAAGCATCCAACGGTACATTTTCCTAAGTGGTTTGGCTTACAGTAAACAAAAATTGCCCCTGCTATAACTGAGGAAAAAATATAAAGGAAAATTATCAGGCCCAACTGCCATGAGAAATTATTAAACTACACTCCAAGGACTTATAATTGCTTTCCCACTATTCAATTTAGTACTAATGAATACATAGTAATAAGCCACCCTCCCAATGTAAAGAACCAGGAGAGAAACAAAAATTATGCCCCTTCTTTATTATGTATTGGCTAGTCAAAGGAAGTGCTTTTAATTAACTAGAAAAATAATAATCATCATAATATGTTGTATACCGTAAGCACCCAAACCTTTTCACTCTTCTGAGCTCTCAGCTCTTTTGAGTGAGCTTCTATTCCAGTGAGAAGAGAAGGTTTGCTAGGCTTGAGGAAGGAAAGGATAAAACAATTCAATGGACAACTGCGACTAAATTATAGCTAGGGTTTAGCACAAGTCAGTTCTCCTAGCTGCTTTCCACCATTACGGTGCAATGAGTTCAGTTAGATGATTTCAACATGAAGTATTAATAAGTTCCCCTAAAACAAGCTAAAGATGGCAATTATTAGTCACAGTACTTGGATACAGCTAACCAGCTTAGTCACCTTCGACAAAAACAACCTCCTTGGTCCTCAGCCTCCACCCTGGTCACGGTTAGTCCAGAACAGCACTTCCCAAAGTCTGTTCCTGGGAACATAGGTCCCAAAAGGTTCTCCAAAAAAAACATGGCATTCATTAGAAGGCATGTATCATATTTAACTCTTTAAAATATACATCGGCATATTTTAAAACTTTGATAAAAGAAAAGAAACCTGTTATCCTCTTTTAACCTAGGATTTTCCAAATTTACTTTATGAAAGAAGCCTCTTGTTACATTAAAAAAAACCTTATAGAATTAATGTCCTACATAACATAACTTGGGAAAACAAATCTAAAAGAACTCTTAAGCCCCTTCAAAATCATTTTCAATTATTTTCTAATCAGGTAGACTTACTTTGGGCTAATATGTAAAAATAACCCTGTTCCTTAAAAAACTTCCTAGTAAAGACATTTATTAGAATGGGAATTTACCCACTGTATCTCACCTGTCCCTTTTCTGTTATCCAAGCTCACCCAACTCTGGAAAATTTGAAACTACAACCATAAGAAAGGGCACAGTTAAAGATCTCTAGAATGCTAGAGGAAAGTAATTTTAATGAAAACATAGATTTACTGATTCCCTTCAATGGGACAAACATCATGCTACAGACCAGTAGGGAACTGGTTATATGGTCAATGTTCTTAAAGTTCTTATCTACTAAGTGTTAAAAGCAAAACGATTACCATAATGTAAGACATGCAAAGATGAGGGCTCTAAGAGAGGCATTAATATAAATGAGGTATGGTGAAGCACAGAAGAGCCCTGCACATCTTCCCCAAGTAGATGACAAATTACTGAAACATGGTGTTGGGGTTCTGTGGGGTATTTTTATGGTTTACTGGTTAAGTATTCCTAATCTGAAAATCCAAAATCCAAGATGCTCCTACATCTAAAACTTTCTGAAGCACCACTGACATGATACTCAAAGAAAATGCTCATTGGAACATTTTGGATTTCAGATTTTCAGATTACAGATGCTCAATCTATGTATGATTCATATTGGGGTTACTTCTCCCTTAAAGTTTTCACTTCTATCCTACAATGGCAGTGGGTTTCAAAAAGAAAATCCCGAGTTTAAAAACAACCAAAAGAAGACCTAAAAATATGATTATCAAAAGACTATCAGAAAGAAAAAAAAAAAGAAAATCATTTCATTAGCTTTCTAAACTTCATTAACTAGCAATTAATAAATTGACATCTAACTCAGTAGAGATCTCAAGTCAGGTATAATCCCAAAGGGATTATCCTACAAAACCAGGAATATATTAATAGGATAATACCAATTCTATGAATGTAAAATATCAATATAACTAGGAAAAGAGAGAGAAAGAATTTTCTCAACCAGAAGCCTCCCTCCCACCACTTCCCTTTTATATATATAAATTTTTTTTTTTTTTTTTTTTTTTTTTTTTTTTTTGAGACAGAGTCTCATTCTCTTGCCTGAAGTAGAGTGGCTTCATGACAGCTCACTACTGAACTCTTGAACTCCTGGGCTCAAGCGATCCTCCTGCCTCAGTCTCCTGAGTAGCTGGGACTACACGGGAACACCACCATGCCTGGCCAATTTTTCTATTTTTTGTAGCGATAGGGTGTCACTCTTGGTTAGGCTGGTATCAAACTCCTGACCTCAAGAGATCCTCCTGCCTCAGCCTCCCAGAGTACTAGGATTACAGGCGTGAGCCACCTGGCCTACATATGCATAAACGTTATTTTTAAAGTGCCTAAATGGAGGAAAATTTTTAATAGCTAACATGTATGGCTATTTGAGCTGGTCTCTAAATATTTCAGAACATGAAATTCTAATCACATTATGGGGGCTATGAATAAATACCATGGTTCACATTAGATTCATTTTGTAATGTAAATTGGTTACAAAATTTATCCCTGAACAGTTCATATAATAAATAGCTTCAAATTGTTGGACTAGTACTACAAACTTTTCATGACATGTTTGGCCATGTTAATGTTTACTTAAGAAGAAAAAAAGTTTTTCCCTAAAATAGTTGCACATTCACATATATTTAAACCTTAGTACACACACACACACACACACACACACACACAATCTATACACAGTCACACACACACAGATACACACAAACTTAGAATTTTATTTAAGAATAACAAAGTTAAATCAACTAAACACACTCCTTGGCTCTCACTAAATAACACTAACAAATGCTTATGCTGTGTCTGAAAAGAAAAATCCCAATAAAATCAAGAATTAATTAGTCACAAATTCATACAGTTCAGTATTCCTAAAGGCTACAAGCCCCTTCAATAGGGAGCCTAGACAGAATTCAACTACTACATTCAAGACATTAAGCAAAAGAGTTTAAAAAATAAAAAGAGCCAGGCACAGTGCCTCACACCTGTAATCCCAGTACTTGGGGCAGGAAGATCTCGAGGCCAGGAGTTCGAGATCAGCCTGGGCAATACAGTGAAACCCAGTCTCTACAAAAAATAAAAATAAAAATAATAATTAGCCAGGCAGTGGTAGCATGTACCTGTAGTCCTCGCTACTAAGGAGGCTGAGGTAGAAGGATGGCTTAAGCCCAGGAGTTTGAAGTTATGGTGAGCTGTGATCATGTCACTGCACTCTAGCCTGGGCAACAGAGTGAGACCCTATCTCTAAAAAATAATAATAATAATAATAAAATAAATAAATAAAAAGAAAGAAACAAAGACAGGAGAGTAAGATAAACAGTAAATAACCCAAAGGAACAAAAGACATTCTATAATAAAGACATCTGCACTCAAATGTTTATGGCAGCACAATTCACCATTGCAAGGATGTGGAAACAACCCAAGTACCCTTCAATCCATGAGTGGATTAATAAAATGTGGTATATGTATACTATGGAATACTACTCAATTACAAAAAGCAATGGTGATCTAGCACCTCTTATATTATCCTGGATAGTGCTTGAGCCCATTCTTCAAAGCGAGGTATCACAAGAATGGAAAAACAAGCACATATACTCGTCATCAAATTGGTACTAACTGATCAACGCTAAGGTGCTCACATGGTAGTAATAATATTCATTGGGTTTGGGTCAGGTGGGGGGGTGGGGGAGGGTAAACTCACAATTAATGGATGCCGTGTGCACTGTATGGGGGAAGGGCACACCTCTAGCCCTGGCTTGGGTGAGGCGAAGTCATTAGTTGTAACCAAAATGTTTTTACCCCCATAAAATCCTGAAATAATAAAAAAAAAAAGAAATACAAAAAAAAGAGAGACAGCACATAAGATGACAAAAAAAAAAATTTCTTTCTTTTTTAGCCTTTCCACATCTGTCTCCTTGCATGGAAATGCTACTTTTCTTACATCTGTGTTCTGTTAACAAACACAATAAAATTATATCATAACAAAGCTAGAAATGCTAATTCACCCGCACAAAGTTGTATAATTCCACTACTTCTCATGCAGAAGCACAATGTTTTTCAGAATAAAAGACCTCTGTCCCAAGAGGAAAGGGGCCTTGGTCTCTACGATCAGTTATTTTTCGGAGTTATAAACAACCCAAGAAAGTTAACCCCCAAAATCTCTAAAAGACATTCGGGTAAAAATCCAGAGAGGAATTTTCCACAGCCTGCTGCTCAGTAAGAACTTATTAACTGAGCAAACTCTACAGGGAAGTGAAAGGCAGAGAGGAGAGGGGGTAAAAAAGAACTTGAACAGCTTATAAGTAACAAACAGGCAATGCTTTTTCAAAAGCTGGTTAGAAGAATTAGCACTATCGTCTCAGTCTTAGTCTCCTCTGCCTTTTAGGCATCCTGTTTCCAATGGACTAAAATAAACAAGCATTTTCATACATCCTTCGATGACAAACTTTACTCATGCACATTCTGTTCATTTAATACTAACAACATACTAGTTAGCAGAAAGTTACATTTTTCTACAATAAAAGAGTGTCTTGGCACAGTAGCCATCTTCTCATCTTAAGCATGAGCTGAAAAGTCAAAAAGTCTGAATGAAGTTTTCAAAGGCTATGCTAGTCTAGTCATTAAACCTCCACAACTGGTTTTCTATTGGGGAAGGAGGAACCTTTCAGTAGGTCAAATAGTAGTGGAGGTCAAGCTCATGGGGGGGGGGCCTATAAAGGCAAGTAAACACTTGAAGACCTCTCAAATCACACCATATTGGAACACATTTAAGCTTGGGTAATTTTCTCCTTTCTTATCTAGCATGTATGTCTCTATAAGAGAAATCAGGGTTGTTAAAAGGGGCAGAATTGCGAGAAAAACACCTGGCAAGAAAGCAAAAAGAAAAGAGCAATTATTAACACATAGCGGATGCCTCATATATATGATCTCATTTAAGCCGCACAACAGCCCTTTAGGCTATGTACAACTATCATGACTTGCCCATTTTGGAACCTGAGGTTCTGCATCAAGTGAGATGCTGAAAGTCACACAAGTAAACGTTAAAGAGCTAAAATTCAAACCCCAGTCAGTCGAATTCCAAGGCCCACATGTTTTATGTTGTGCCACAGTATATATAAGTCAGAAGTAGTCAGTCAGAAATTGTACAGACACTTCTCCAGCATCTTATTTTAACTTGGGACCAATCACTAACTTCTTTAATGCTTAATTTCAACATCTGAAAAATGGAATTAATCACCACACTGCTTACTTTATATAGTATTACCATGAGATTACTTATTGTGATTACTATTTAGATTCTACATGCCTAAAATAAAGTGTTTTGGTTTCTCTTTCTATCCTGTTTTTCCCTAAATGGAGGAAAAAAGACCACAGGATACCAGCAGCATTTATAAGAAGCCAACTTCATTACTCAGTTATTTTTAAAATAGATGCTTTCAATTCCTAGTTTCATCCCCAAAGCAAAGTCTTTACTACAGATAGGCAACACATTATGTAGTAAGAAAAAGCCTCCTGTGTTGATAATAGAAAGGGTCAAAAATAATCCCTAAATCTTACTTGCAGTTCTGGTTATCACATAATCATGGTTTGTTTCTCAAAGATAAAAGTAAATACATTTATACCAGCTGTCTCTCACTCATGTGGCAATGAACAAGTTTTGTAGGAACAAGGGTGGCTCAGTGGGAGTGGCAGAATATGTATGCTAGTTTACCGATGACTATGATCATATTTATTTACTAGGGTGATCACAAGTGCCAGTTTACCCAGTACAGTCCCAGTTTATGTAATTATTAACAGTATCCCCTTTAACTCTCAAAAGTGTTTCCAGGTACATAACAAATCATATGGTCACCCTACTATTAAAATGATAAATTATTTTCTTCTCTTTTATAAATCAAGTCAGTGGCCAAGAATAGCATAATAGGTATGAAAGAAGACAGACATGGAATTGATGCAAACTGAAATGAATTTTATAAGAAGTGCTGAAAATCTAACATAAAAGGAAATAATAGTTAACTATAAATTCTAGTCTTCTCATAAACAAAATATACTACTGCTAATTTTAGTCATTTTCAGCTTTAAAAATAATAAAATTTAAAAATATATATAGACTCAAACAGATTAGTTTTTCTGAGGCAACAGATCATAGGAAAGGAAACCATTAAGAAAAAGAGAAAGAGTGAGAGCAATGCCAACTCCTGGCCTCTCACAGGGACTGTTAAGGCTCCAGTCAAGGTCTACTCTCTCTAACACTGCAAGAATAAGCCAGGGACAGACGCCTTGTAGTGAGCTGCACAGTACCTCCCAAAAATTCATTTCTACTCAAATCTCAGAATGTGACCTTATTTGGAAATAAGGTCTTTCAGATATAATTAGTTAAACTGAAGTCCCACTGGATTAGGGCAGGTCCTTACAAGAAGACCAGAGAATACAAAAATACACACAGGGAAGAAGGCCATGTGGCAAGGGAGACAGAGACTGAACTGATGCAGCTACAATCCATGCAATGCCAAAGACCGCCAGGAGTCACCAGGAGCTAGGAAGAGGCAAAGAAGGATCCTTCCCAAGAGGTACCATGATCCTGCCAACACCTTGTTTTAGACTTTTAGCCTCCAGAACTATGAGAGAATAAATTACTGTTGTGTTAAGTCAAGTTTGCGGTAATTTGTTACAGTAGTCCTAGGAAAACTAATTCACGCCTTGCATCAAATTATCAATTATCATCTCTCAAGACTTTACCATTATATGCAAGTGATCAAGAGGGAAAAAACAGTGGTCCATGGACGAAAATGCTTGAACTACTGTACCCCAAATAAGGAGAGTTCTGTTGCCCATCCAGCAACCCCTCACTGAGCCCATGAATACAAAAAGTATTTCCTCCAGGCTAAGCACCCCTTTCTCTGTGGGGTAGAGGGACATTAAGTTGTACCTCATCCTTCTTCTCCTGAATGCGTCGTCTCTCTGCCTCAATAGCCAGCTTCTCCTGAATTTCCTGAGCAATTTCACAGTCTTGTTGTTCACTAAAAAGCAAAGGTAAAAACAACATGAATAAAGAAAATAAGGAATAATTTTTCCTAAAAATAAACATAATTTATTGAATACTCACTATGAAAAGTTCATATTTTTAACTCACTTAATCCTTAAGATAAAGATGCAAAGAGATTGATACTGTCACATTTTACAGATGAGAAAACTGAGGGCCAGAGAAGTTAAATCATTTCCCCAAGATCACAAAGAAAATATGTGGCAGAGCTAAAATCTGATCTCCACATACTACAATGGAAAGCTCCATACAAGACATGTTTTCTCGAGATTCTGCTAAGGCAATATAGACTATGAGGTTAACGTACACAAATATCAAAATACAAAGTGCACACAAAAAGTTTAGGAGTGCACTCACTAAAATGTCAATTATTCTATGGTCACCTGGTAAGAATTTAAAATGATTTTTATAAATGTTTTAATTATCTGTATTGTTTTTCTCAGTTTCAACAAGGAATATTAAAAAATGATACTTTAAAAGGGGGAAAAAAATCAGTGTATATCCCACAGCTTTGGTCTCCAGTAGAAGCCTCTCTGGCTAATGCCAGTTTTTTAACACTCTGCGCACACAAGGAAAAAAGAGAACAAGAGAATACAAGACAAAGAGTACAAGCCAGAAAAGCAAGACTTTTTTAGAATCAGTAGGAAAATCACTGGACAAAAGTCTGCAGACTTGATTTCTGGTCCTGCTTCTCTCACTGATAACTGTATCATGTCCTCTCCTGCCACTTTATAAGCTATAAAAAAGTTTAGACTTAATAACTTCATATTATAAGTCTCGTATTCTAGGATTCTTATTCATTCAAACCGAAGAAACTAAAATAAACAAAAATTTACTCAGAGCAATTTCTATTTATAGTCCCTCTTTTTATTCACTTACTTACAATAATTAAAAATCTCTTTTCAAAGACTTCTCTACCTTGATCTCCCAAATTAATATAAAATGTATATAGAAGTGACTACTAACTACATCCAAGGTGATAATAAATGGAGAGAAAGCAGAAGCACAGCAGAGAAGGTAAACCCAAATGAAGTGTTAAGGGTCACAAATGACACAGAAAATATATCTCCTGGTACAGAAAATAGAGCAGTCAGGTTTCAGCTGAGTTTATTGATTTCAAACCATGTTTCCAAGAAGGATCAGCTCTGGTTCGGTCAGCTAATTACACAGAATCCTAAGAAAGCAAAACTGAGAAAGGAGTAGTAAACAATTAGTAGGCCTGACTTTGGACAGCAGCCCCAGTACCCAGATTAAGTAAAAGGTTCCAGTTCATTAAATACCATAGCATTTCATTCTTCCTAGGAAGTTCAGCTTTCAAGATCGCCGGGGAGTACAAACTGAAAGACTTCCTTTCTAACTTATTTATTTCAGCTAGGAACACTTCCAAAACCTTGGAATCCCAGGCAGAAATAGTAATACTCAGTTATTCTCATTTGAAACCTATAAAATATCATTCTCCAACTCCTGATTTCTATTTTACAATGGTTTGTATTCATAATCTCTGAATAACCTCATTACACACACTGTTATCACCCTAATTCAGGATCTAAAACTTCTATATTAACCTCTGAACTGGTCTTCCTAACAGAGATTTTTGTAAATAATGTAAAGGGTACTAATTTAGAATTCTAGAACATTCTAGCTGTAGCTCTCACCTTAATTTCTGCAACACCAAGTCTCAAAACATCTCAAATCTGTCTCGTCCTCTTTATATGTGTGTTACTATTACCTTCAACTTTAGGCCTCATCATCTCCCTCTCTTTCTCTATATCTCTATATCTCCACAATTCAAGACTCATCATCTCTTAATTTGACCAGTGCTTAATAGCTGCCTTCAATCTTGACCCCTCCAAGTCTTTACACCCACCCAGTCCCCAGAGTAGGTCCCTAAATAAAAACCTAAAACTTTTTCAATGGTTCTGTATTCCTCATAATATAAAATCTTTGAAACTGAAATCCCTTAACATAGCTTATGTGATCCTTTTGGTCCAGCTTTTGACTACTTTTCTGGCCTTGTCTCCTACTGAGGCTCCTGCTCACATTCTCCACTCCAGCAACACTGAACTTCTTGCAGCTAACATGAGATTCCATGTCCTTTCACCTGCTGCCCTTATGCATGCTACTCCTCCTGGCTAGAATGGTTTTTCCCATTATCACTATAAACTCCTAATAAACCATCAAGTTTCATATTAAACATATCACCTGTCTTGTGAAGCTTTTCCCAGTCTCTTCTTTCTTCATAGGCATGAAATTTACAATTCGATTCTCAGGAACATGCTTGTATCTCCAGATACATAGTACGCTCAGGATGTTTTCCTGGGACCCTTAAAGGCAATGGCTATGTCTTACTCATATCTCTGGTCTCCAGTGACTTTTGTATGTTCCAGGTTTAGCATCAGTCAATAAAGGTGTTTATTTTCAAAATAAGGAAGCTTAATGAAATGATGAATAAAGTCCTCTCCTCTCTACAAATATTAATAGTAAACAGAAAGACAAACTCTTCCTCAAAGGCAGCAAAAATAGCTGGCCTTCCTGTTTTATTTAAACATGATACTCAAGTAAATTAAGGGATCCCTTCATTTCTCCTTTTACCCCTTCCTCCTGAACATAGTATCTTATGGTTAGGTCTACCATGAGGGATTTAGGTTAAGAGCCACTCTCAAAGAAGACATGTACCTTGGGAGCTTTAACAGATTGAAAAAGAGCAAAAAGCCATTGTGCTGAAAGGAACCTTAGAAATGATGATTTTCATTTATTTATTAAAGGAGGATATTGAGAGAGTAGTTTTGTCAGACACTGAATTATGAAGAGAACTGAGTGTACAATTCAGAGCTTTCCAGAACATTCTGATGTCTACAGAAAAGCAAGGGCCTCAAAGAAAGTAAGAACAACAACCACAGCTAGCAAATAATGAAGGAATCCAACACAACTCATAAAGTTCTTTGGTGTCCATTATTTCAGTGGATCCCCCAAACAAACTATGAAGCAGAAGGGATAGAGATTATTTTCCCCATGTTATGTATGGGTAAGGAAAATACAATCAGAGAGGTTGACCAGTTAGCTTAAAGTCATACAGCTAAAAGTGTTGGAGTTCACACCAAAATCTACATGTCCCAAAACCTAGTGTTCCAACAACAAAGAAAATTTTTTAAATCAAAGAAAACCACTGGATAGCCACTAAAGGATTTATAATCTAACAGTAAAAGGAATCAGACGAATAAGAGAAGTCTCCTCTCCTGTCCTGGTTGCTGGCTCCACAGAGAAAACCAGTCCTGACGTTACTGCCCCCCACTCCCCAAATCCTCACAGGTCTTTGTAGCGCTTCTGAAGCTGAGCCTGGGCTTTCAGATCTTCCTCTTGGAGCTGCTTAGCCACCCGGAGATCATGCTGGACCAAACGGTTCCGCTGAATGTTTGATGCCAAATGATGCTCGACTGGGACAGAAAAATTGAGGAGAGGAATTACAGTGTTTTGGCTTGTTAGTAATAAATTTCATAATAAAACTAAGAAAAGCTTTGCCATTAAAAAGAGCTTCACATCCATCACTTCATTTTATGCTCTCAACGACACTGTGTAATAGGCAGCACAGGAATTATTACCCCATTCTTCCATTAAGTACAAAGAGGTCCAAAGAGATTAAGCAATTTGCCTTTGGTCACGTGGCAAAAAAGTAGCAGCACCATGACTTGTACACAAATATTGTAAAGCCAGGGCCGGTGCTCTTTATAATACCACATATGTTGCTACTCTATTTATTCACTGCATTATTCAATACTTAATTTTTATACTGACATATGAATTATTGATTCACAAATCACATATTCACCAAAAAGTACTTTTAAATAACACATATAACTTAGATTTACTTTCCATCAGTACAATGCATAAATATTCAGAAAAATACAAAATGTGATCTAATTTAGATGCCAGAGTTGCCTGGAAGAGATGTTCAGGTCCCTATTCTAGGGGCAGGAATAGATTCCTATGCCAGCCTTCCATGGACCCCAGATACATCTACAACAACTGTCTCCCTCCTATAACAGTAAGGCAAGGGAAAGCTCAAGCCCCTCTTTTCCTCCTATATTCCCAAAAGTCTTATAATCCCTAGCAGCCTGTCTTACTTCAAAACATCCAAAACTTCATTCTTTACTCAGGCATCACTTGCCTAGACAAATCCCTCAGGATGAATGGATAGTGTAACCAGGTGACTGTGTTCTCTCCTTTCTCACCCTAAGAAACCAGCCTCAAGCTACCACTAAAAACAGAAAACTGAAGCAGCACAAATGAGGGTCATTACTCACTCTCCTGTTCCTGCAGGCTGTGAGCCAAGGTGTGGTCCTCCAAGACAGCAAAATCTCGGCATACTGCAGGGGATAAGGGAGAAAGAACAAACAGAAAGATTCACTAGTAGTATTTTAACATACAAAGAAAAGGATTTTTACTTCACAAATCAATCCTACTATTTCAGGATGATCAATTTTATAACTTGCAATGCATAAAATAGTGACAAGTATGAAGTCTTCATTCACAAAAATCCACATAATGCCCGCTCAGTGCCAAGCACAGAGAATCACAAAATAATTGTTAGATCTGGCCCCTAGGCCAAGGTGAAAATATTTACCACAGAATCAAAAACCATAAGTCCAGAAATTCCAATCCACTTCTACAAGGGGTGGGAAAGTACTGCCGAAATAACAGAAGAGTGGACAATGCTTTGTATATTGCTGCTGAGAGACAGCTGAGTTCTTACATGTTCAAAGGAGTTAAAAGAAATCTTACCTATGCCTCAGCCATCCATGGTTGAGAATATTCTCTCCCAGCAATTTATGCCTATCTTGGCTTCTTTAAGGAAAAACCCGCCTTCACTAGTCCCTCAGGTGGGAGCAGATCTCTAAGGATAATCACATTCTTTAATGGGTCTACTCCTGGGACATGAGTTAGAAGGGGGTCTGCAGGTCTCTTTAAGCCTAACGCTAGTCCCAAACAATCTACAAACCTAAAGAAAATGGGAAACCTGGAGGAAACCAGGCATCTGCCCCTAACTTTGCCTCTATCTGGAGATGTAGGCAAGAACATTTGCTGCCCTGTTTTCTTAAAAGCAAAATGGGAAGAGATGGTCTCCAAGGTCCATTTTTACCCCAAACTGCAATTTAAACTTCTGCTTTTTAAAAAACACATACAACCAAACAAAACATGAAGGACTCATTATAAAAAGTGCCATTTTAAGGACACGTAGTTTAGGTGATATGTTTTCACTCTATTACAAATACATAATTTACATTAAAAAGGAAAATTCTCAAAAGCCTCAGAATACTGCAATGTGTGGAACTCATGAAATGTCCCCTGGGGCTTATGAAAGTATAGATTTCTTTCTGTAGTTTTGGATTTGCTTATGAGAACATTTAACTGAAACAAAATGAAGAACATTGCTTTGCCATTCTCAGCACTTACATTCACAGTCCTGTCCCTCACTGAGAGATGAGGCAACAAAAAGGTGGGGAGATCTTGGGGATGTCAAGATTATTTTGAAAAGATTTTACGACGGATGAATAATTCCTGCACCAAAACCCCAGTAAACTGAATATGATCTGTTTAATCCTTTCTCAAATGCAACTGCAAAACCAGTATTTCCAACAGAAAACCTTGTTCTTTATCATCAGCTATCATCTCAACAAATTTTAACAGCTTGAGGCCCAGGTGCTAGTTATCTTATATTTCACAGGATGAAAGTACTTTCAAGATGAGCTAGGTAACACCCTCATTTAATAGGTGAGGAAACAGAGGACTGGAAGGAAAAAAGAACTTATTAAGGCTATATATAGTTCACTGGTGACAGGGCTAGGGGCTGGAGGTCAATGCCTGAGCTAGCAAGGGCTCCCTTCCCTGACACGATGACAGTCCTCCTTACCTCCAAGTAAAACCACAGTTACAATGGACTGAAAGAAGATATTCTATACTGATCAATATGTCCTTTCTAAACACTTCAATTAATATCTGATTTTTAAATGGATTTCATTTATAGAAAACATACATTCATAATGAATTAGCTAAAATGAATATAATCAAGTCTTACATAAAAGAATGTTATTTTAAAACATTGCCTTACTATTTGAAGCATCTTTATTATATTAGAAAAGCTTATGTTTATATATTAAAATCAACTTAAGTTTAGATTAATTATGATTAGATCAATTTTTGAGATTAATCTCAGATTAATGCTTTTCAAATCATGGGTGGCAACCTATTATTAGGTTAAAAAATCGATTTAATAAGTCTGAGACAAGCATTTTAAAAATGAATAAGCTAGAAAATAAGAGAATACAGTTGGCCTTTCATATCCAGGGGTTCTACATCTATGGAGTCAACCAAACACAGATCAAAAATATTCAAAAAAACTGTAGCTGTACTAAACATGTACAGACATTTTTCTTGTCATTATTCTCTAAAAATTATAGTATAATAACTATTTACATAGCATTTATGTTGTATTAAGTATTATAAGTAATCTAGACATGATTTAGAGTATACAGTTGGAAATGCAGATGCAAATACTACACTATTTTGTATCAGGGACTTGAACATCCATGGATTTTGGTATCCATGAGGGTTGGGGGTTGGGGGTTGGGGGTTGGGGGTTGTGTCCCGGATCCAATCCCCCATGGATATTGAGGGACAACTGCATATCATACAGAGTACAGGAGACTATGGTTTGGAGAAACTATTTTTCAGTATTATATATCACATATCACATAAATATACTCACACGTAAATGATACGCACTAGGTCAAAATGCGAAATATACATCATTCTGTAGATTACAGTCAAAAAAGTTTAAAAGCCACTTCAATTTATGTTATTAGGTCAGAATGTTATGTCAAAAATATATATGTTTTTAATGTCATGCTTAGTAAAATAAAAAAATCACAAAATTACTGCATTTTTCCACATGGAGAATCATGTGAAGAACTATAGTAATTTTATATTTTTCTAGTCAGCAAAACATTAAAAACATAAAATATATTGTTTATGGAAAAATAAATCTGTAATAGAAATATTTTTTAAAATATCTGGCACTGACACAAACTGAATTCAGAATAGTGATTATCTCTAGAGGGAGAAAAAAAGCATGAGTGCTTTAGCTACATATGCTAGTCTACTGCTTCAAAACCAAAAAGAGAAAAGACTGACACAATTAAGGCAAAATATTAACATCTATTTAATGTGGGTGGTATGTTCCTGGGTTTCTCTATTTCTTGTGCTTTTCGTAATGTTTTAAATATTACATTTTAACTTTTTTTTTTTTTTTTTTTGAGACAGAGTCTCGCTCTGTTGCCCGGGCTAGAGTGAGTGCCGTGGCATCAGCCTAGCTCACAGCAACCTCAAACTCCTGGGCTCAAGCGATCCTGCTGCCTCAGCCTCCCGAGTAGCTGGGACTACAGGCATGCGCCACCATGCCCAGCTAATTTTTTTTTATATGTATATATTTTTAGTTGGCCAAATAATTTCTTTCTATTTTTAGTAGAGACAGGGTCTCGCTCTTGCTCAGGCTGGTCTCGAACTCCTGACCTCGAGCGATCCACCCGCCTCGGCCTCCCAGAGTGCTAGGATTACAGGCGTGAGCCACCGCGCCCGGCCTACATTTTAAATTATACGATTAAATACAAAATTTGTTTCAAATTTATTTCATTTTGTCAATAGCATATATTACTAAAACCGCAAACATGAAGACATGGTTTGATATAACATGCATGAAGAATTTATGAATTACTGATTACCTTAATGACTCCTCATAATTATTTCATAATATCTAAACAGCAAGACTGAAGTATATTCAATTATTGCAATTTGACCTTGAATCTTGTCACTGCAGAGGCAGAATTGGTACAAACAAGATATGAGCAGGGCCTAAGCTAGAAGAGGATCTAGAAGATCTTCAGTGACTATCAGGAAGTATACTGTCAAATACACTGAATTAGCGCTGTGGGGTTTACTAAGGGCTTCCAAATATATAATCTCATTTATAATGAAATATTATTTGCCCAATCTACAATTTCTTCTGAATCTACTCTAGTTCAAGATCTGCCTGCATATTTCCTGCATCAGTATTCTAATGCAACCTGCAAAATAGTCACACATCCAGTCAACTTTGTAAATCAGTAACTAGATTGGGAATTACAGAAAACATTTTACGGCCAGGCCAAGTTTAGAGCCTGGATGGAACTTTGTTCCTTCTCTAACATATGCCACTTTAACGTAAACAATATAAATAATATATTGAGGATAAACAACATAAACTCATCTTACCACCTTTCCCTACAGACACATTTAAGGTACAAAATTGGAACCTGAGCTTCCAACCTCCCACTTTTCAAACTTTTTCTCTCCTATGTTCACTTTCATTCACCCAGAACTCAGGCTGATCTCCTTGACATAAGCCAACCCCAACAATGTCTTGTATTATTCCTAGCCTGATACTAAAGTGAATTTCTTCACTATAGCCAATTCCACAACTATTCTCCTTCGTTCCCACCCAGACCTCAACAGTCCTGCAGCCTCTCCTCTCTGCCCAGATATGTTCCCAAAGTTAGGGAATAGTGTCTAAGTCTCTTTCAAATACTAAAAACCACGCAACTCTGCCGATTTGTTTAGAAGAGTATTAACAGAAAGAAATGCACTTTGCCCTTAAACGTGAGCACATAGCAGCCCCCTTAACCAGTTGCAAACTCTTCAGGGCAGAGACTCTATTGCTGTAATCTCTGTACCTTCCACATAATTAGCACTGTACGTAGCATACAGTAAGATGTCAGGAAATGCCCACTAATAGAAAGAAGTAAAGAAAAACTGATCAATAAAGTCAAACAACAATAAGAGTTCCAAAAAAAAAGGAAAATAATGTCATAAACAAAATTAAGCTCTGCTGCTATGACAGCATAACAGACTAATAAAATCTGTCCGTCATTTAAATAAATTATATAAAAACTAGAAACCTCTCTCCATTCCTATTAAAAAAAAAGAGATTTAATGATATGTTAATCCAAATACAGGCAAACTTCAGAAATACTGCAGATTTGGTTCCAGACCACCACAATAAAACAAATATGGCAATAAAGTGAGTCACATGAATTTTGCTTTCCCAGTGCACATGTTTACACTATATTGTAGTCTATTAAGTGTGCGACAGCATTAAATGTAAAAAAACAATGTACATACCTTAATTTAAAAATACTTTATTGCCAAAAGATCCTCACAATCATCGGGGCCTTAGAGAGTTACAACCTTTTCGCTGGTGTAGGGTCTTGCCTGGATGTTGACAGCTGCTGACTGATGAGAGTGGAAGCTGTGAAGGCTGGGGCGGCATGTCTTAAAGCCAGACAGCAATGAAGCTGAATCAACTCTTCCCTTCACAAAAGATTTCTCTGTAGCATGTGATGCTGTTTGATAGCATTTTGTCCACAGAACTTCTTTCAAAATTGGAGTTAATCCTCTCAAAACCAGCTGCAGCTCTGTCAACTAAGTTTATGTAATATTCTAAATCCTTTGTTGTCATTTCAACAATGTTCACAGCATCTTCACCAGGAGCAGATTCCATTTCAAGAAACCGCTGTCTATGCTAAACCTATAGGAAGCAATTCCTTATCGAGTCAAGTTTTACCATGAGATTGCAGCAATTTGCATCTTTAGGCTTCACTTTTAATTCTAGTTCTTTTGCTATTTCCACCAAATCTGCAGATACATCCTTCACTAACGTCTTGAACCCCTCAAAGTCATCCATGAGGGTTGGAATCAACTTCTTCCAAACTCCTGTACATGATGATATCTTGACCTTCTCCAATTTATCACAAATGTTCTTAATGGCATCTAGAACAGTGATTCCTTTCCAGAACATTTTCAGTTTACACTGTCCATAGGACTCACTATTTATGGCAGCTATAGCCTTACAAAATATGTTTCTTAAATAAGACTTGAAAGTCAAAATTACTGCTTGATCATGGACTGCAAAATGGATGTTGTGATAGCAAGCATGAAAACAACATTAATCTCTTGTATATCTCCATCAGAACTCTAGGGTGATGTGGTACACAATGAGCAGCAATATTTTGAATGGAATCTTTTTTTCCAAACAGTACGTCTCAACAGTCAGCTTAAAATGTTCAGTAAACCATGCTCAAGACAGATGTGCTATCATCCAAGCTTTGTTGTTACAGTTACAGAACACACATGGAGTAGCCTAAGCATAATTCTTAAGGATCTTGGGGCTTTCAAAATGGTAAATGAGCACTAACTTCAACTTAAAGTCACCAGCTACACTGGCCCTTAATGAGACAGTCAGGCTTTCCTTTGAAGCTAGGCATTCACTGTTCCTCTCTAGCTACGAAGTCCTAAATGGCATCATCTTCCAATAGATTCTCATCTATACTGAGAAATCTGTTGTTTACTGTAGCCACCTTCATCAATGATCTTATCTAGATCTTCTGGACAACTTATTGACACTTTTATATAAGCACTTGCAGCTTCATCTTGCACTTTTCTGTTATGGAAATGGCTTCTTTCCTCAAACCTCATGAACCAATTGCTGATAGCTTGAAACTTTTCTTCTGCAGCTTCCTCACCTCTCTCAGCCTTCATAGAATTGAAGTGAGTTAGAGCCTTTCTCTGGATTAGGCTTTGGCCTAAGGGAATGTGTTGGCTGGTGTGATCTTCTATCCAGACCACCAAATCTTTCTCCCTATCATCAATAAGGTTTTTTCGCTTTTTTATCATTTGGGTATTTACTGGAGTAGCACTTTTAATTTCCTTCAAGGACTTTTGCTTTGCATTCACAATCTGGCTGTTTGACACAAAGGCCTAGCTTTCAGCCTGCCTCCACCTTGACATGCCTTCCTCACTAAGCTTAATCATTTCTAGTTTTTGATTTAAACTGACAGACGTACAACTCATCCTTTCACTAGGACACTTAGAAGAAGCCATTGTAGAGTTATTATTGGCCTAATTTCAATACTGTCATATCTCAGGGAATAGGAAGGCCCAAGGAAAAGGAGACAGACATGGGAATGGCTGGTCAGTGGAATACTCAGAACAGAAAATATTGGATTAAGTCTGCTATCTTATATGGATGCAGTCCATTGAATCACAAAACAATTACAACAGTAACATCAAACATTACCAATCACAAAATCCCCAAAAGAGATATAATAATAATAATAATAATAATAAAGTTTTGGCCGGGCACGGTGGCTCATGCCTGTAATCCTAGCACTCTGGGAGGCCAAGGAGCAAGGATTGCTGGAGGTCAGGAGTTCAAGACCAGCCTGAGCAAGAGCGAGACCCCATCTCTACTAAAAATAGGAAGACATTAGCCAGACAACTAAAAATCTATACAGAAAAAATTAGCCGGGCATGGTGGTGCACACCTGTAGTCCCAGCTACTTGGGAGGCTGAGGCAGAAGGATTAGTTGAGCCCAGGAGTTTGAGGTTGCTGTGAGCTGGGCTGATGCCACAGCACTCTAGCCTGGGCAACAGAGCAACACGCTGTCACAAAAAAAAAAAATTAAATTAAATTAAAAAGTTTGAAATATTGAGAGAATTATCACAGTGTGACACAGAGACACGAGGTGATCAAATGCTATGCTGTTTTAAAAAACAGTGCCAAGAGACTTGCTCAAGACAAGGTTGCCACAAACCTTCAATTTGTCAAAAAACATAGTATCTGTGAAGTGAAATAAAGCAAAGTACAATTGAACTAGGTATGCCTGTATATACATACAAGTATATAGTGAATTAGTCTGCATTAAGCCAAGGAGGTCTCAGAAATAGGGACCAGGACTGACAGACAGATATATCTATACATAGAGATAGATAGATATATAGGTATATAGAGATAGATAGATAGATAGATAGATATTTATCTCCCCATCCATTTCCTTGAAGAGAAGGATGCTTTTCATTTTGTTGTGGATCTTCCCTAAATACACAAATGGCACATTATGCACCTATAAACACTCATTTATTCAATAAACGTCTTGAGCTCTATTTCAGGATGAATATAAATCATCCCCAAGCCATCAAAGAAGTAGAAATGACAGAAAGGTAAATATGGCACAATATAATTTGATAAATGTACTACAGACTTGTAGTAAATTCTTTGAAGGTATAAATAAAAATTGGAGCAGTCCTAGTGACAGGACGACTTGTACGTCCTTTTGAGCAGACTTGATAACCTAATTCTGCTCAAAAGTTTAAAAGTTCTGAACAAGCATTAAACTGTACTCCTGTTAGCAAGAACTCTTTTCACTCCAGTCAAGTATGCAGAATGAGTACACATCTAATCACTCCATTCTGACCAAATCCATAATGTTCTGCTTCAAGGAATGGCTATATGTCACTTTTATACATTATCCAAATAATGTGCACATTCCCAGTGCTTTATATTAATCAAACTAGAAAAGAAGTGAGAGAGTCATTCCTCTTCCATCGTTCTTTTACCCACACCAACACTTTCTGAAAGTACAATTACTGTTATTCAGTCTTTACAAGCTTCCATGCACATAAAGATGCCTGTCCCAGAGTAAGAAGCTTGTTATGAATTGAGAATAGGTGTAAGAAGTGGAGGTGACTTGAACTGAGTAAGTCAAGAAACCTTAAAGTAGTTAACATATGAAATAGATCTCAAAGGAAGGTTAAAATTCCTACGGACAGAAGTAAGTGACAAGCATTCTTGGCAAAGGGACCAATTATGACAAAAATGCATAGGCTGTCCTGGAGTTCTGTGTGTGCTGGAAATACAGAAGCACCAAAGGGAATCATAGCAAGAGGTGAGATAGGAAAGGCCCTGTGCACCTTCCTGAGAAATTGGTTGTCTATGCCATAGGCATTCCTGGTACACAGTATACGTGACAACGCAGAAAAGAAAATCTGATAATTACTACCACATTCCACCTCAGGCCAACCAAATGTAATGTCTTATGCTTTTCCTTTTCTTATATTTGCTCCCCATGTTGCTCTTATTCTTGTTTTCTCATTATTATTTCTCCTCACACACCTTTTTTCAGGTACATCTGCTTGTCAACTTTATCCCCACAGCTCTAGGCACAGCCCACTCCACTACCAATAACTGTGGGGGCTTTCTATAAATGTATTTGGAAAACTACTTGTTCTCCTTTTACAGATAACACCCTCATCTGCCCTCCCCTTCATAATTAGTAGGAAAACAGAGACTAAATTTGTATACTCTACTAATCAATATTTTAAAGCAAAAGAGAAAACTAAGTATCATTGATGTGAATGTCTCCTAAAATTCCATCCCAATCATAACAAATTTGGAGTCCTAAAATAGTATTTAAATTTTTTTTCTTAGTCATTAACAGTACAGGAATAAGATCTCCTCAGCTTTCCACAAAGGAAAAAAGTAAATGACTGTGAGTATTTCGCATAATACAGTATTTAAGATTGTTATGTCACAAAGTTCATTTTAAGCAAGTTTCTCTCTTCCTCATTCAGAAACAAAGTATTCTCTGTGAAACCTGTTTCAGAAGGTGATTCGGATTTAGAAGTGATGGGATAAAAAACAGTCTTTGGATCCCCTTATCTTTTATCTTTTTTTCACAGAAAAATAGAAGTGTCCCCTCCCAACCCCATCACACACACTCTCTCCCCCCACACACCCCTAATGGCAGAAGGAATTTTGTTTACTCTTTCACTAAATGAACATATTCTCAAATTTTAGCCAAGAATCAAGAACTTAACCTATATTTATACTGGCAACACTGATGAGAAAAAATTTAGTGGGGGGACATTTTGCTAAACTAATTCTGCTGAAAAGTTTAAAAGTTCTAAATAAGAATTAAATTGTACTCCTGTTAGCAAGAACACCTTCTTTCACTCCAGTCAAGTATGCAGAATGGAGTACACATCTAATCAACTCATTCCAACCAAATCCAGAACCTCCTGCCTCAAGGAATGGCTACATGTCACTTTCATACATTATCCAAATAATGTACACATTCCCAATGCTTTATACAAACTAGAAAAAAAGTGAGAAAATCATTCCTCTTCCATCATTCTTTTACCCACACCCCAACACTTTCTGGAAGTACAATTCCTGTGACTCAATCTTTATAAGCTTCCACCCACACAAAAATGCCTGGATTAATAATACATTCACTAAAGACTATTTCTTTCAACTATGCCTGTGTTCCCTTTTATAGAATCATGGAATTTTGTGAATTATTCTTTTTATGTAAATGCTATGAGTAGCAGTTGGACTAAACATTCATTGCTTTTAGAGCAGGAATTATGTATGCTTGTTTTCCTTTGTTCTATACACATGAAAACACCTTCTATGAACAAGGAGATATTGCAGAGACACATTTTGTCCTGAGAAAGTTTGGTAATCACTGACAACTACACTGATATTTATAAAGCACTCTGTAGATTACAATACACTTTCACATATATTCCTCCTAACCACGTGAAGATTAAAGGTTTTATCAACATCCTCATTTATGAGGAAATTAAGGCTCAGAGAAGTAAAGTGGCTTGAGCAAGATCAACCAACAAATATTCACCTCTTCTGGCCCCAAAACTTTCTGCTCAAAGAAACACTCCTGGAAGAAATGGATATGTGTTTCAGTATATCAGAAAAGAGTGGTATTATTAAAAACTAACTAAAACGACATAAATGCACATTAGGTTCTTTGAAATCGAGGATGAAATTAAATTTTGGTAAAGGTGGTACATGTATTCAGAAAGTGGGTTCCAGGTCCCAAACAAGAAAAGATGGGACATAAGTTACTTTGCCTATCTCTCAAGAATGGACCTCCAGCAATCACAGTCAGCTTGTATTTACTCCTATAAAACAAGAGCAATAAAAAGTTCCTTTCTTTCTCAGTGTTACATAGATGACCTATAGGAAAAACCCTAGGTAGTACCTGCAGTGGGAAATTCTAATGAAAATCTCCCTTTGGGACCTAACCACCTGGCCCCATCTCTCTGGCTCTCCTTCCAACATCAATGAGTTTCCCTCCCTTTGGGAAGATAGGGTATTGATAAATTTTAGATTAATGTGTCTAAGAGATATTAATGACAATTTGAATTAAGAAACAATAACATGTAAATTCTTATTCCACCCTACAAAATAAATGTCTCCCTAATATACTAAAGAAGAGTCTCTTCTCTTTATTTAAAGTTCTAATAAAATTGCCTGAGTAGAAGAGAAATGGGATTCAGGGAAAATGAATGAATCTTATCCTAATGACAAATCCTCTACATTCCCAGACCCAGCAAAGTTTATATACACAGGGACTAAGATGATATGAACATCACCACCACCAAGCCCACCACCTAAACCAATCCCCACCCTTACCACCATCAGTGGCTAAAGGAGCAGATAGGGAGCTTCTTAGAGATGCTCAGCTATAAACTGCAAACACTCTTCCAACCATCAGCCCCAATTATAAGCCCCAAAATAGTAAACAGCTCTGAGTTGCTGGTCACTCTGAAACTGATATTCCCCACTTTCAGGCAGATGGTTGAAAACAGAAACAATATCTAAGTAATGTTTGAGCAATTAATTTATTATGGAAAAAAGGGTAAGTGAAACCTTTGATTCTTCTGTTTTTAGTGTCTCTTTGAAATTAAAAAAATCCAAGTACAATATGACAGAGGAAGGGGTGTGGCATCTAATTTTGGCTGACACTAAGCAAGTAAACTGCACAGGTATACCATCCTCATTTACACTGCTCCTATTAAAAGTCATCAATGACAGAACTTCTTTTGTAATCAAGTCTCCAAATCCCCTGTTCTTTCTAACATGCCTTTGTCTAGATGACCCTCCTGAGCAGAGATCCATAATATAGTTAAGTCAGATGCACCTTCCTGTAGTCATTATCCTTAGCATAATTATCTTCCTTGCTAGACTATCCACAAGGGGAACACAGATTTCTGCAATTCCTTTGTGTAAGACAAAGACTTCCATTCCATACTTTGTACAAACGATTGAGGAATCAAGTAACATTAACCAGTGTTTCAATTTTTGGGGGGACTTTTATGGTTATTGGTTTTGGTTTCTGTTTTTAGTTGCTTGGTTGTTATGGGTGTAGAACACAGAGAACGGAAGAGTCCTGCAAATTGGAAGGAAATTTAGTCACCATTACACAGAATTGCGGGGGCAGTGGTGGGACTCTGTTCTATGTGCCTGAAGCACACTCATCCACCCCCTGTACTGTCTAGAAAATTCAGAATGAAACTTCAAGATCCCCATTCAAATGGCACCTCTCCATTAATCCAATCCTATATGACATACAAGCAAAACCAATGCAAATGACTCACTCACAAACACCCAGCAGACTCACCAATACTTTTCTTTCAGTGCTTCCCTCCGTTTATCCAAGTGCCTGAGATAGTGATTTTCAAATAAACATTTGTGGAAAGGATGGCTCCTGAGAACAAAGACGACCAGTATACTTGATGTACTATGAAATATTGCATTTTTCCACCCACAATCTTCCAGCATATTGATTAATCCACATTCTTCAGCTTACCAAAAACAAAGCTAAGGAGCTACATGTCTACTAATACTACCTGAAATGACAGTAAATTCCATCACCTCAAATTCAGACATATTATAATGGAAGAGTATATTATCTGATAGAATCCTGGAATATCTAGAAAGGTGATATACTCAGGCAGGTGGTCAATTGTTGGTCCCACAATTAAATATACCACTCAATTTATAAAGAAATGATGGCTCTGAGATTTGGAACATGCCCAAAATGACATAGCTAACTAAATAAGTGGCACTGCCTAGATGAGAGTCCAGTATCATGAAAAACATGTGTATACATATGGATATGCTTGTTAAGCTAAATAGCCCAATAGGGTCGTTAGAGTATATGTAGCACTTTGAAGCAAAGAATGCAATGTGCGCTGAGATGCTGGCAGGAATTTGCAGAATCTGGAACTAGTCTCCTGAGTCATTGATTTGAGAAAACTGCCCTATGTCCTCCTAAGTCCTCTGTGGTTACAGGCTGATGAACAGTCCTAAGATTAGAAAATGTTAATAAATTAAGTATAAAGTAAGTGGAGGCCGGGCTCACACCTGTAATCCCACCACTCTGGAAAACCAAGGCAGGAGGATGGCTTGAAGCCAGGAGTTTAAGACTAGCCTGAGCAGGCTAGAGAGACCTTGTCACTACAAAAAAAATTAAAAAATTAGCCAGGCATGGTGGGGTGTGTCTGTAGTCCAAGCTACTCAGGAGGCTGAAGAAGGAGAATCACTTGAGCCCAGGAGTTAAAGACTGCAGTAAGCTATGATTGCGCGAATGCAATCCAGCCTGGGCAACAGAGCAAGACCTCATCAATCAATCAGCAAATAAATAAATAAAGTAAAGAGAAAAAAATAAGTCACGAATAAGTCAAGAAACCAAACAAAAAAAAAAAAAAAGAAAAGAAAAGAAAAAAAAAGCAAAGAGAAAAATCTTGAGAAATTCTGATAACGGACTAAAAGACATTTTCAGGGTTAATTATCCTGCAATAAACATTACAGAAAGAGAGACAGCTAACTTTTTTCACCAGAATAGTATAACTCAGGATCCTCTGCAAAGTTCTTCCAAATATCTGATCTTCTCAAGTCACCATCTTGGTTACACCACCAAACTGTCAGAGTATCAAGAATCTTTAATCCTAAGGAAATACCTCCAAGAACAATAACAGTCCTAGATGATAGATTAGGTTCCCAAGTTTCCTCAAATATTTCTAAATTTCAGTCACTGTTCATAAAATGGTGCAGACTGATTCATCACTTTCTTAAAATTACACACAATGATTATCAGAAAGGGTTTTAGTATTTGTCAAATCCAGTTTTATCTTATCCAAGCAATCATCTGGACTCCTTAAATATTTCAGCCACAGGAAGCCTACTTCCTTTCAACACAGCCCCTTTTCAGGTAACTATAGGTAAAATGGTCATTAGTACGACAAAACCTGCCAATCTATAGTAGTTATCCACCAGTTTCAGCCTAGGGGCATTCACATTCTCTAGAGAGTATGTGGGCATTTTGCAGACCACTGACACTCTGAAGTCAGTTATTTTACATACCCTATAGATGACCATATGGGCTAACACACAGGTAAAGTCCTAAAAGTACTGTACATGCTATGGGCAGAACCCACAGCTGATCTTGGGAGCCTCTCTAAAGTATACTCAGACTACAGTTGAAATACTTGATTTTCCAAATTAAATTTAGAAAGTATTATGGCTGGGCGCGGTGGCTCACACCTGTAATCCTAGCACTCTGGGAGGCCGAGGCGGGTGGATCGCTCGAGGTCAGGAGTTAGAGACCAGCCTGAGCAAGAGCGAGACCCCCGTCTCTACTAAAAATAGAAAGAAATTATCTGGCCAACTAAAAAATATATATAGAAAAAAAAATTATCTGGGCATGGTGGCGCATGTCTGTAGTTCCAGCTACTTGGGAGGCTGAGGCAGAAGGATCGCTTAAGCCCAGGAGTTTGAGGTTGCTGTGAGCTAGGCTGACACCACGGCACTCACTCTAGCCCGGGCAACAGGGCGAGACTCTGTCTCAAAAAAAAAAAAAAAAGAAAGTATTAGAAAGCATCAATATCAGAATGCTAACATTATAGACTATAAGATTACAATGTAGTTTCTCCTTTTTAAATACTTCTATATTTTCCAATTTATCTTCCATGAAGGGAAATCTCATAATCATTTATTCATTTTCAAAATATTTTACAATAAAAGAGATTTATGTATTTTTCCTAATTTAAGCATATAAACACTGAAGCAACAAATATTTACTAGGAAAAAAAATCAGCTGCAGTAGTAATGTTTTATTGATTCAATTTATACTGCCCT
>CM052436.1:60354396-60379975 GCA_028533085.1 Varecia variegata
AAAAAAAAAAAAAAGAAAGTATTAGAAAGCATCAATATCAGAATGCTAACATTATAGACTATAAGATTACAATGTAGTTTCTCCTTTTTAAATACTTCTATATTTTCCAATTTATCTTCCATGAAGGGAAATCTCATAATCATTTATTCATTTTCAAAATATTTTACAATAAAAGAGATTTATGTCTTTTTCCTAATTTAAGCATATAAACACTGAAGCAACAAATATTTACTAGGAAAAAAAATCAGCTGCAGTAGTAATGTTTTATTGATTCAATTTATACTGCCCTATTAAGTTTACAGAATGAAAGTTTTGTTTTCTTATGAAAAAAATTATGTTAACAAAAATAAAGTCTACATAAGGTCCCAAATTTGTCTATGATCTTCCTCAGTACCAATGCAAGAGAGGGTATATGAAAAGTTGCTCAGTTTCATTATCAGAAAGGAGAAATAATGCCAATTCTTTACTGCAAAGAAATGTTTTATTAGTACCAAACATGAAAGTAAATTCAGTTATCATGTGGGGACTTAAAAAGGTAGGACTAAATTATATAATAAATATCATCAATAGTTTTATAAGAAGGGAGATAAGCATGAGTTTTACATGTGTGCCAACACACACACACACACACACACACACACACAATTTCAACCAACACACAAGGCTAAGCACAGTAAAGAAACATTTTGAAAAGCAAAACGATTGATTTAATCTTAACATTTTCACTCTGATGCAATTTATCAAAGTAGGTTCCTAAGTTATTTTTTTTCTAATCTCCCACATTCAAAGTTAAATCAAAACCCCCGTAACCTAAACCACTTGTTTGGCAAGGATATGTTATAGCTAACCACAGACATATCAGATTGCAGGAAAGTGGGTTTTGAAAATGCTGAGATAATGTTAAGTCCTCAAATCAGAAGTACTACTTTAATATCACAGACCATCTACATCATTATCAGAGACCACAGAGTAACTGGGTAACTTATTGGAAAATAGAAAATGGCTGAGTCAGAAATTTCCATCTGACAGGGTAAATGATTAGGAGTGAGAGGAATAGTGAAAAAGAGTGGGAGAAAGGTAGCAGGGTAGAAACACAGCAATTTTTACTCATATTGGTAGAACTGTCAAGTATAAATAAAACTTTCCATAAGGTTTATCTGACTCAAGTTACTATAAATAATTTCTGAAATGCCCAGAAACACATTTTGTGTTGTAGGAACCAACTTTATAGATTGGTGCTTTGAAGCCAAAAAAAGATTTAGTCTGAGTCCCCACCAAATTGATTCCCGAGTTTTGTCTTTATATTACCAACAGTGGTTTCTAAGGTTTTTTTCAAAATGCCAAGTGATGTGCATTCCACATGGTCTAATGTTGAATGAAACCAGTATTAGAAAAGATTTCCTTAAACTGGACCAAAATCTGTATGTTATACTGATCCATCATTATTCAATCCTCTAGGGTCACAAATAATTTTTTTCATACTATCTATACTACTCACCAGTCACATGTACCTATTTCAATTTAAATTAAAATTAAATTTTAAAAATTCAGTTCTCCTCAGTTTCACTAATCACATTTCCAGTGCTAAATACCCATATGGGGCTACTATTTTGGACAATGTGGAATATAGAACATTTCCATCAACACATTTGTTCTATTAGATAGCACTGCTCTAGACAATAATCAAAGTGTGACAAATAGGATAGTGCTAATTTAGGTAAGTGGACCACTTGGTAAACCTGAATTAGGCTCCACAGCATTTAAAACAATTTTAACTATGTGTGTGTGTATATGTAGATATGTGAGCACATTTATGTTTTAACTAACAGTTATAATTCAATTTGCCATTATGGACAACCAAGGGTCTTGAGTATATCATTGGTCTTGTGGTTAGCCATTGATGTATCTTCAAAGTGCTTGAATACTGACATTCATCCTATGCTGCTTCTTCCTCAGCCCTAAAGTGATAGTAGTTTTGCTAACCTCACCAGGGTGAGAAGGTCAAGAGTCACTCTATATTTTCAAGAAACCACTGTGCATATGTAATCACAGAGCAAAGTGAACAAATCTCTACTTGGAAAGGAAAGTGAACCAGGTATTCAACATAGTTAAATTTTTGAATACAACTGCAACTGAATAAACTCACCAAATCTCTAATACTTTACTAATCAAAAACTGAAGGACCTTGGATTCTGATTAGCAAATGAGTGTATTTATGAATTTCAATTGGCCCTGAAAATTAAACTGATCACAGTTGAAACAGTCTCTCAAATTTGTCACCCATGGCTTTTTTTTACCCATGGCTTTTTTAAAAAACAATTACATTTTACATGGGTGCTCTACTGTAAAATAATCCAGGAATATTTGAACTTACACAGTAACTAAATAAATAATTACACAATATCATAAAAATTAGTAAAAAGGAAGCACTTGTTTTGAAATGGTTCATTTTTAAATGGATTTATAAAATTTTATAATTAAACATAAAGAGATGACTATCAGAATTACACTTAGAAAAAGATGAAATTCTTATACAGTGTTTTCCATAGTACATTGCAAAGAACACTGGTTCCATCAGACACTCAGTGCATACTTACAGCACAAGGAAGCAGTATGGTGTAACCAAGAGAACTCTTTCTTTGGCTCCTATCCTAGCTCTACCACTCATTAACTTAATAATCTTAAACATAGTAATATCACTTACATTTGCTTACCTGAAAAATGAGAGAAATATTAATAATAAGCATCATAAATACAGCTGTCCTTGGGTATAAGCAGAGGATTAGTTCCAAGAACCCCATGGATACCAAAATCAGCGCATACTTAAGTCCCACAGTCGGCCCTGTGGAACCCATGTATATGGAAAGTCAGCCCTCCCTATACATGGGCTTCACATCTCATGAATACTGTATTTTTGATCCACATTTTGTTGGAAAAAAAATCCATGTATAAATGGACCTGCACAGTTCAAACCCATGTTGTTCAAGGGTCAACTGTACTTAAGCACTGCAGGGAACATTTATTTTTTTAAAAAAGACACTCACAAATTATTCTGACAGAGATAGACCTTGTATTATTATAAAAAAAATAAACCACTGACAGCCACAAAGTGTCTTCAAAATGGTAAATACCATTATAGAAGCTATAGCAAACAATATTTTTCAAAGCAATTTTTCACAAAGAGTATCATCTAGATAGTAAGAATTTACTTATTTTATTTTGATTCCATGTATCCCCAAAGAAACCCCAACCTTCTGTTGTTCCACTGTTTGAATGGCACTTTTCCTGGCACTTATACAAGCCCTCAAATGGTTTGGCAGGCAGTTCTCTGTTTGCCTTAGCCTAGAAAGAAAAGCCATCCATCTCCTTAAACCTCTGTAGGACAAACCCAGTCATGCCCATTAAAACCCAAAAGATCACATCCAGCCCAACTTAAGTACAAGTTTACACCAGGGTAAGAAAAACCATTTTGGTTTATTGGCTTCATATGACAAGAGAGTTTCCTTAAGTACTAGCTACTGCAAGTTCTATTTATCCTTGAGTCAGATATTTCCACTTGGGACTTCTCTTCTGCAAGTATATACTTAAGCTAGCACTTTCCACTTTCCTATTAGCTTTAGTAAATTCATTTCAATTTCAAACAATCAAGAGTAATACTTAAAATCCCCAAACAACTTTATTTTAGATAGAGATCATGGGATAAGTAGGTATGGTGAAATATTCTCTTAGAATCTTGCTTCCATAAAGCAGACTGCAACACTCATGATTCCATTCTGGAAACCATTTGTCAAAACTGTACGTTTCTAGTAATCTTGGATTATGTAAATAAAAAAGTAGGAATAGAAAACAAATAAGTAAATCTTGAGATTTCTGGATTTCTACTGTGACATGTCACCACATGCTCAGTAATTGGTCATGTTCACTGACTAGAAATGTGTTTGTCTAAAAGAGTCTTGAGATCATGGGTACATTCCTAAAATCAACTCAGTGTTATATAATCTAGAGGAATGCCTCCATAGAAGATCAGGAGATATATCTTCCTAATTATAATAAAAGTAGGCTTACATTAAAATCAAGTTTCTTCCCCTATAAATATAGTCTATACAGAATAAGGAGTGATCTCACAGTAAACCGGAAAAAGCTAGCCGGTATGTGAAAGTATACCCAGGAAATTCCCACACCAATAACAGGGAGTTGCATATAGATTCTAAGAAATGATTCCGTCAACCACTTTTGTTCTCTATGTAGTCTCGTCAGAGTAGGGTAATTTTTTTTTTTTTTTTTTGAAGAAGAAATGTATATTCATCTTACTGGTACTTCAGTTACATGTGAACTTTGGATGGTTCTCTATTCCCAATAAAGGGTGGAAGCTCAACTAGTACTCTGAGAAGAGAGAAGCAAAAATTGAAGCTGCCAATCATAGTGACAGATTCCAATAAGGAGGATGCTGAGATTTCTTCCACAATATAAAAGTAAACCAAGTACACAGAATAGCAACATGGATATGTTTTGGATTCTGCTTAGTGTTTGAGAAGTATTTCAGAAAGAAACACCAAATTTGCAGCTATATGAGTATAGATCATGATTCAGATATTGCTTACTCACAGGCTAAAAGACCGTGGGCAAATATTTTTATCTCTTTGAGCCTCAGGTTCCTCATATGTAAAATAAGGAATATTATGAGGACTAAATTAAATAAAGTATGTGAAGGGCCAAAGAATGCATCTGCTACGCAACAAGAAGTAGTTCAATAAATAGATCCTGTTATCATTATTGGCATCATCAAAGTTAACAAATTCTTATAATTAGTTATTTTCTAGTAAATATTTCTTCTAGTCAGGTTTTAGTCAGGCCTCTTGAGATTTTAGTACCCAGGCATTTTTTTAATGATTAAAATAATGTAAAATTTGACTAGGCCCTTGTTTGTTTGTACATGTTAAGAGCTCACTTTTTGCACTGTATCCCTTGTTTTCACAGTAATTATTAACTGTTGATGTACTGTTTCTTTGTCAAGCAAGAGAATACAACTCTAGGGTAACAAGGAAAATCTAAGAGTTTGTTTTGTAGAAGGAAAGGATGCCCCTGAGAAAGCTCTGACTAGCTGCTGACGCCCAAAAGTCTGCTTACTCAAGGTGTTATGTGAGACTAAAAGCAACATGGACTTCCTTTTTCAGTTCCCCAAAACTACTCATGCCCTGCTCCCTAGCTACATAACTTCATCTCTTTAAGATAGATCTGAGAGATCTTGCTCTCCCGTCTTCCCATCTTCTCGCTTCAGCCAAATCAAATAAACCTTTCTCTATCTCCAAGCACCAGTGTCATAGTGTTTGGTTTTAGTTGTGTATTGGGTACACAAGCTTGAATTTAGGGTTTGACAACAATTCTGGTGACCACAAAGGGATGCTGTGTTTGTGGTCAGGTGGCCCTGACTGGCATCTGAGTACATGAGGAGTCCCTACAGCTGCCTGGATGTACCAGTAAAAGGTAAAAAGATGATTTTTTTTTCATAGTATGATCTGGTCGCATATTCCCTAGATTCAGGGGAAAAAAAATGACCCCTATATTGATCTTTAAACTATATTACTATTATATAATTAAAATTGTTTCACAATAGAAAAAGAAAATGAGATAAAATTTTGTATGTACAGGCTTTTATGTTATTACATCAGAATGAGTCTACACAGAGAAGGTACAACTTGATGGTGCAAAGGCCTGAAAAACTCCAACCAAAAGTATCAGAGTCTAAGGGATTAGATGAGGAAGATGAGGTTTTGATCTGCTCTAAATCTTTCCACCACGCCTCTGGCACCTCCACCAGCACCAGCGCCTCTGGCACCTCCACCACCACCCCCTCAGCTAACACCTGCCAAGTTGGTACCTTAATCCCTTCCTCCTCTCTAGGCAGACCCCCTGCTAGACCCACCACCATATGGGGTAGCCATGAAAAAGGGCCCAAGCCCTCCCACCAGAGAAAAAAAAAGGGAAGTCAGGATATGGTCTCACCATCCCACACTCAACAGGTTACCCAATTTGGGCCAGGGAGCTGGGACTCCTCAAGCAAGGCAGTTTCCATTGGAGCAGTTCTTGGTCGGAGGGCTAAATGCCAATGGACAGCCAGTAGGATGTAGATACACTCCCCATTTCCCACATTGACTTGCTGAATTAAAAAAATAACAACTCCTCCTGTTAGGATGACCCTAAACACATGGCCAAGTTGTTTTCCTCCATCTTTTTAACATATAATCCCACCTGGGCTAATATTCAAGCATTAATGAATGTTTTTTGCTAATGTCAAGGAAAATCATACGGTTATTAAAAAAACAGAAGAGAAAGCCTATCTGCTTAACCTTGAAGATAGAAATAACTGCCCTAAATCTACTGACATTGTTATAGTTGAGGCAAACTGGGATCTAAATGATAGAAGGTAATCTTGCTTGAGCATTATAAAAACTATATTCTAAAGAGATCATCAAAAAGAGTCCTACAACTAAAAAGCCTCAACAAAGTTCAAGAGATTCAGCAACAACTGCAGTGACCTCTCCCGGTTGTAGAACAGTTATATCAGGCATATAAGAAATACATCAATTCCAATTCCAAGGCCCCTGAAAATCAGAAAATAGTAAATATGACCTTTATCAGCCAAAGTGCCCCAAATATCAGGAGGAAACTGCAGAAGACAAAAATGGGGCCCTTGGGCTGCCAATCTCACATTTAGTAGAACTTGCTTTTAAGGTTTACAACAATAGAAAAAATGCAAAAAAAACAAAGGAAAATGAAACAACAGGCAACCTTACTGGCAACAGCGTTCGACTACCAAACTGATGAGAGGAAAGAAAAGGAGGATCGCAGAAGAAAAGAGCACCCTCCTTTAAGAAAAAATCAATGCACATACTACAAAAAAGAGGGGCATTAAAAAAATGATTGCCCCAAACTGGCAAAGGCAGCAAAGAAAGGTAAGACCCTCCTCAACGCAGACAGAAAAAGTAGAGGGGGGAGACACAGATAAAAAATAAAAAAGCCCAGGGGCTCCAATAGACCTAGATGGAGCAATCTGTCATCATATTCCCACAGGAGCCCCAGGTAGAAATGACAGTGAAAAACAAACTGGTTGACTTTCTTATTGATATGGGGGCCACATATTCTACAGTTAACACCCGCTTATCCCCCGATTCAAAGGAGACTATTATGGTCTCAAGAGAGTCAGAAAAAACTGTGACTTGTCCCCACCTACAACCTAAAGGTTTGTCATCTTGGAGAAACAAACCTAAAACTTAATTTTTTATATATACCTAAAGGTTCTGTTCCCCTCCTGGGTTGAGATGTACTTACTAGATTAAATACTCAAACTGTTTTTTCCCCTAGACATCTAGAGATAAAGATTCCACTTGAATATGCCAGCACTTTCCAGATGTTGCTGCTGCAGCCAGACAATGGGTCTCCTTGCAAGATACCCAAAAAAAGTTCTGAGCAAGATAAGAGAGAGCATCTGGACAGGCAGATAACCAGCTCAGGCCATAATGGCCAACCTAGTAAAAGTCATCTTTAAAAAAAAAAAAAAACCACAAGATACTAATCTGAGACAGTATCTGGTAAAAGAGAAAACACAGCAGAAAACCATGACCCCAACTAGAGACTTTCCTAAAGCAAGCCCTAATGTACCCATGTCAATCTCCCTATAACACCCACCTGCTGCTGGTGCTCAAGCCTCACTCAGAGGAATGCCAATTTGTTAGGATCCTCAAGCCATAAATCAGATTGTCCAGGCAATACACCCAGTAGTTCCAAATCCATATACTTTACTGACTACCTTTGTCAGGAGACCTATGCTGGTTTATGGTTTTAAATTTAAAGGATGTCTTTTTTTTGCATCCCATTAGATAAAGGCTCCCAAGAGATCCATGCTTTTGAATGTCAAGATCCTAATAGTAATGCCAAACAAGTTTTGTTAGACTATTTTACCTAAAAGTTTAAAAAATACACCACAATATTTGCAAAAATCCTAGCCAGAGATCTGAGAAATCTCCAACTAACAGATATTTAATAAAATCCTTTTACAAATATGTAGATAACCTTCTTATTGCTAGTAAAACCCAAGAGAAAACACCATTCAGACATGAAAATTTTTGGCCTGGTAGAAGCTATAAAATAACTGAGAAAAAGACTCAGATTTACAATGAGACTATTAAGTATCTAGGATATAAATTATCAAAAGGACAAAAAAAGCCTATTCCCGGATAAAAAAAGAGAAGCCATCGCTCAAGTAACATCTCCCACCACCCACCAGCAACTCTGGGGACTCCTGGGAATGATGAGCTTCTGTCACATTTAGAAATCTAATTTTAGACTAATAGTAAAGTCCCCATATAAAGCTTTAAAAAGAAAAGATTTTGAACCCTTAATATATACCCTAAAATGCAAAATACATTCAATCAAATTAAGAAAAAACTGCTAACCATCCCAGCTCTAGGACTCCCTCATCAAATCTCTTAGACTCTAACACTTAAGTTTCTCAGCCCTTTGTACCATTGAGCCTACTTTGTACCACATGAACCTAAATTTGGGGTTCGACAAGGTCCTATTAAGTCACTGATTAACAACATAGATCTAGTTACTTTTGTAGTACAGAATCTATACTAGAATATGCAATGACAACTTACTCTTCAGAATCTGTAGACATGTTTCCTGGTAAAGAATTGTAATATAATCAACAGTTTACTGAATTTCTATAGCTCTTTCTACCCTTAGATGTCCAATTTTAAAAAGCTGGGAGACGGAGAATATGTTTTCTACACACATTGTGGGCCTGAGGTTAAGGTAAAATCACAATGTTTAAAATGCTTAATAAGCTCTACCACTCCGCACTTTTGCAGTTGAATGTCCAGGATTAGAAAAGCAAAGTAGAATTCTATGTGAAAATTATATAATTACAGTTTACCTAAATAGAAGAATCATCAAATTATCATCATCAAGAATGGTATGAAAGTAAACTATTAAGTAGAGTTGTAGCCATTCTGAATCTAAGAAACATATTAACATGTAGATTAAAAATTTTTGGCATGGCTAAAACTAGATAGGTTTTCCTGATTTCCGTACTTTGAGTTGCTCTAGTAAAAGCTTTCTGCCAAATCCACATGACACCTGGCATCTTAAACATAAGAAATGTGGATATTTCTTGCCCAATTTATAGAAATATTAGGATTTTATTGTAGCACATAAGTACAAATTTAAGTACAAAGAGCTCTTAATTGCAGATTCCTGTCAGAATTTTAGTCCTAGCTCTGTTAGCAGCTCACCAAATGACCTTTTACAGTCACTTTTCAAACCAGAGCTTCTAAACCAGTGAGGATACAGTCTAAATTATCTTTAAGAACTCATCCAACTTAGATATAAAGCTATATGAAATATAGCTGATTGAGTATAAGTGATACACATCTGTCTCCTGGATATGAGCACATCATCTAAGAATGTGATAACTGCAGCCAACATGAAGCCTATTCATACAGGATGATTGCCGTGATAACTTTCTCCTGCACCAACTATTGCTTTCTTCACTGTTGCTATTGATTCCACTATTTCTAATATCCAAATTGACAAACATCTGCTTTTATCCATCTGTATAAATAAATGCTTTAACCACTAGTAAATGTTAAAATAACCTTTCGTTCAATCTGATGCCTTATAAAAAAGTAAGCTTTTCCTGTTTCAACTAGAAGTTCTCACAGAACCTTCTGTATCAGACTATGTTGTAAGTCAATAATTGCCCAATGAATACAAAGGTGGACTATGTCATTTACTAAAAAGTTTTCCTGAGGCCAGATGATCAGAGTACAGCCTGGGAAAGCTAACACCTTTCATATTCGGAAGGCCTCTTGAAGATCACCAAATTTTTTCAGTTCATCTGGAATGTGTTCTAAATACCCTAGATGTCTGTATGTATTGCTACTGAAACTGCCTTCCACATACCCTACAATATACTTGGTTATCATGTAATGCCCCTGCAGAGGAACTGAAAGAAAATCAGGGGCAGCCTACATCTGTGAAAAGGAAGACAAGCTATGCAAATACCTTTCTGCTACAAAGGATTCATTTGCCTCACTTGTTTTTTAAAGAGTCAAAATTATTTAGATGATTTAGAAAATTTCATCTAACTCCTTAGAAGTATAAATTTGTTTTCTGTAGGACTGAATGTTTTTAAAGCACTGTTAACTTCTAACATACCATATGAAGCTAGAAGAGACCATTCTAAAACAAGTACAAATTAAACATATCATCCCCAAACAAGAACTCTTGAGTTAATTCTCTTGCTCATGCTTTCTCCCCTCTTTTTCATAAACCATGACAAATTTGCAATCTATACACATTGATTACGTCAGTTTCCAACTCAAAACTTTCAGATTCTTCACAACTATCTCTCTTTATAGTCAAGAATTTACAAAATACATGTTACGTTTGACCTGTATAGTTAAAACTGCGTAAGAATCTTCCACCCTTTATCTAAAAATAAATCTAAAGAAAAAAAGAGTATACACAAAAATTCTGATGGAATCCAATAGCATCTAAGAAACTAAGTGGTTTCTGTAGTAACAGCAACAAAATGATAGATACATCACTGTATTGAAAAATATGCACATATTACCAGAGCCTTATGTCACTAAAATTAATCCTTAAACAGGTAAGATTATTGCTTCCAAAGGAGACTACTGTGGGTTTAGGCATTGAGCTAATCTCAACAGCAATCAACCTCTTATAGGAATTTGAAAAGTGGAATAACTCATACAACAAAAAGTAAAAATAACTTGCTCCTAGTCCCCTACTCCTAATCCAGTGAATTCAGGCAAATTCTGACTCTAGTGTCATTAGTTCACTTATAAATGATTAGTTTGCCCACTGAGCAAAAATTGTAAGATATTCTAACAAGTTTTCTGAAGTATCTCCTATGTATAAGGACCTCTAAGAAATACTAAGACCAGTCAACTATGAGACTCATCTTGAAAGAACTAACAGCCCAATACAAAGAATGAGACAGGTTGCTTACGGAAGCAAATACTTCCAAATGAGTTGATGAGATACACAGGAAAGAAACAGAGTAGACTTAACAGAGAATCAGCATTTGAGCTAGGCCAGGGACTAGAGGGAGAAACAGGCTATATTTGGATAGTGGACAAGGAAACTCTAGGCAGAGGGTTAGGGTTAGGGCTCAAAGGAACATGATTTGGAAGAGAGAAAAGTGGGAGTATTTACAAGGCAACTTGAACAGTAATATCAAGAGACTGAATGTATACCACTGCATTTTACAAAATGTTTCTATACCCAGTTCTTCAGTTAATATCTCCCAGCAAACCCATGTATTAGGCATAGTAAACACTATGTCCAATGAACAAACAGATAAGGAAATTGAAACGTAAGAGATATTTTCTCTGAGTTCGTATAGTTAATAAATGGCAAAGAAGAGATGTGAAAACAGGTCTTACAAATCCAGGTTCAAAGTATTAATATAATACTTCCCTTCACAAAGAAGTTAGTTGAACTTAAATTTTATACTCTAGAAAGAAAGCTAACTAAATAAAAAGAGTTTTGATAAACTCTATGACTACCAAATATGAATAAATGAAACCAGAATGATTTTTACTACATTGTAAAGAGGAGATTTCACGTTTCATTTAGTAACCAATTATAAAATAGAAAACAAATTAAGAGCCTCAAGACAGTCTATGGGAGACAGGTAACCTTCAGGTTTTAAGAATTAATGAAAACTTTACATTTACATAGTCAGAAAAAGTTTTGTAACAAGGACCTCACTCGCTCACTCATCATATCCAATTTTCTATGGTATTTCAGCAATATACCCAATAGTTGGTTACCAGTACATACCTCTTCTGGTGAAATTATCCGGGTTTGGCCTACAAATTATCTGGCTACCCTGCCTTTAAGCCCTGAAAGTTATCCTAGTTTGAGAAATTTGAGTGCCATTAAAACCAAGTTGCTGGAATTCAGGGGTTAAAAGCATAAGAAAGTGGCATCCATAGCCCCCTAACAATATTTTCCACCTCCAGTCTGTCACTTTAACATAGACACATAGCCAAAATGGTCTTTCAAAGATCAGCTATACGGAGCTTTAACGGGGAAACTATAAAAACAACACACAAGAAGAAATGATTTCTGGATACATTAAAGCACAATTTGAAATAATGAAGTCTGACCATAGAAGCCTGGGAAAACAAAAGGAGCAGACATGTCCACTTAGAATTCAGCAACCAATGACAGAACAGAAAATCTTTTGTAGGCAAAGCCAGAAAGTGATTTGTATAATAAATGCAGACATTGAGAGAGGACAGCCCCTTCCAAAATCACTGCTGGCCCAGATAGATGTTAGGATAAACTGGAGATGTGCAGATGGGAACAAGAAGTATCTTAATCAAGCCCCTTTTTTCTTTTTCTCTACGTCAAGATTCCCATGTAGACAATAAGGAGTTTTTCACAGTTATTTGTTAACCCTAACCTTCCATCTTTATACAGAACTTCATAATATGAAAGAAAAAGTTAAGATTTTAAAGTATTCGGTGGGAAGGTGCTACTACTAAAAAACTGGTGACTGTAATAATCCTTCAGTCAATAAACAAAACAAATTTTGTTGCTGATGGGGAGGTAGTGAAGAGGGAAAGATATCCTTATAAGTCATTCACACTTTTAATGTATACAGTTAAAAGTCCTAGTGTAAAGTTAATGGGAAGTGACTCAACCTTTATGACTCATTAGAAAAGGAAAAGCCAAAAAGTCCAGGGGAGACTCCCCTGGTATTTGCCATTAGACAGCTGTATCAGGACTGGAAACAAGCCCTCAAAGTTTGCTGGTAAATTAGCCACAGTACCTCTGATACAAGTTTCCAAGAAGACAAAATCCGTACTTCATTCAGGCAACTCAGTAACAAGTTCTGAATAGAGCGGATAATAATAAGCTAAAAAGCATATGCAAACTTTTGTAAAAAGTTGTATCTGCTGGGTGCTCATGCACTTTACTCCTGAAAGCCCCACAGACTCTTAGTCAGAGCTGGCATATAGCATACTCTTACTTTACATAAGATTTCTACACAGATTCCGAGCTCCTAAAAATTTATAGGGAGTGTAAATTCTTTCTTCTTAAGAAAAAGGATAAAATTCCATATTTTTAAAAGTCACTACAATAATTAAATATGTTGTCATAAGAATTCAATCAACAATAGTTCCCAAGGGTACTATTAAGGCAAAATTATAACTGGTGTTCATACTGATCACTGAAATATCAAAAAAGTTTAAATAAGAAAGTTTTTTGAAAGTTTCTCTGAAAATGGTTCCAAAAGACATTATTTTTTTCTGCATGGTACCAGATAGTAAAAATTTTAAGTTTTATGGGTCATATGGTCTATGCCATAACTACACATCTCTGCCTATACAACATGAAAGCAGGCATAGACAACATGTAAAGAATGAGCATGGCTATGTTCCAATAAAACTTCACTCACAGATAATGAAATCTGAATTACATGTAATTTTCACATGTCACAAAACATTCCTCTTTTTATTTTTGCTGAATAATTAAAAAATGTAAAAACCATTCTCAGCTCAGTTGCAAAAACAAGTGGCAGTAGTTTGCAGGTCCCTGCAACAAATTTCAATTACTGGGTAGAATTGTTGCTCATTCTTTAACAGTATCAGATAAATGAGCTATCAAATGAAAAACTTAAGAAGTTAGAACAGTGGAGGATCCCTATATTAGGGTGGCCACAGTATTCTCATTCTGTATTTTCCAAATGCCCGTTGCATAAGTCCAAGTGTAGAGTCTGTATGTGAAAACTACAAATTCCTGAAACCATCTCCAAGAGATTCAGCTAATATCAAGTAAGATTAGGAACGTGCTTATAATAAAGATCCCCACATCATTCTGATATTGAACTCATGCTTAAAAGCCACTGACATTTGCTAACTATATGTATATACATATATGATAAGACTTGGATGCATAATATTTAAAGAACTTTCCAAACTCATAAGAAAATGATCTAATTATTTTAAAAACTAGACAAAAGTTTAGAACAGAAGCTTCAACAATATAAGAAAGGCAAATTAGCACAAGAAAAATACTCAACATTATCAGTCATCAGGGAAATGCAAATTAAAGCCACAATGAGATACCATTACATACCTGACAAAAAAAAAAAAGGACCTGACAATATCAAGCCCAGCAAGGATGCAGAGCAACTGGAACCCACACACATTGCTAGTGGGAATGCAAAATGGTTCAGCCACTTTGAAACACAGTTTGGCAATTTTAACATAAACTAGTCCTATGATCCATCAATCCCATTCAAGAGAAACAAAAACTTGTGTTCACCAAAAAAAGCCCATACATAAACATTTAGAGTGGCTTTATTAATAACCACCACCAAAACTGATAACTCAAAATTCTTCAACTAGTGAATGTATAAACAGTATGTGTATGTATAGGCATATAATGAAATACTATTAAGCAATAAAAAGAACGGAATTACTGATTAGTGATACATGCACTATATCAGATACATTATGCTAAAAGAAAAAAGCCAGACTCAAAAAGCTACTTACCATATGATCCCATTTATATAAAAAGTTTGACAAGGCAAAATTATAGGGGCAGAAAACAAACCAGTGGCTGGTGGGAGCAGGGAAAAGAGGTTGAGAAGTTTGGGGGTTATGAACTGTTCTATACCTTGATTATAGTGGTAGTTACAAGACTATACATTTTTCAAAACTCAGAACCATATACTAAGAAGAATGAATTTTTACTGTATGTAAATTACACCTCCATGAACTTGACTAAAAAGAAAAAAAGAACACTGATATATAAACAAGACTAGCTATGTATTAGCTGTGGTTTATTAGAAAGTCTTTGCTGCTTTTACTTCAGTGTATGGTTATCAACTATCCTATGCATACACACTTAATGTATGTGTGTATGTGAGTTTTGAGTGCTTTTTAAATGAAATGACAAAAGGAAGTAATTATTGTTTGTTATCTCCTTTATTAATATCTGAGAACTCTTGCACTGGTTTCTAAATTCGAACATCTGGAACATTCTAGATTCCAACATCTAAATAATTCCCAGTCTTTCTGAATATAAAAACCAATTATCCTTTGTAGGTCTTACCTAAGATGTAGGGTATCCTAATTTCACATTTTTGAAGCATAGAACACCTTTAAATGGGACATCAGTTAAAATCAATCCAATGGCACAAGTGGCTACCTTTGAAACTGGAAATATAGCTGTTGTAAGGTTTGTTTCTCTTCTATGGATCAGAGTGATTCATTTTTTAAATGTGCTTCTGTACTTGGAGAACTGGGATTTCAAGCAGGATTTACTTAAGTTTGGTAGGATCTACAACTACTTTATGAACGGTACAGTATCATATTGCTTTTTGTCAGAAGCAAAATTCACTTATCTCAATAATAGCTGTTACGTCCCTGACACGAACTGAGGAAAGACCATGGCCTATGGGTTTCTTTGAGTTTATGTCCCTAATATGTTCAATTTTAGAGCAGCAGTCCCCAGCCTTTTTGGCACCGGTAAGGGAAGACAATTTTTCCACAGATGTGGGGGGGCAGGGGCAGCAATGGTTTTCGGATAATTCAAGCACATTACATTTATTGTGCAGTCAAACCTCTCTGCTAGTGATAATCTGTATTTGCAGCCAAAGCATTAGACTCTGATAAGGAGCATGCAACCTAGATCCCTCACATGTGCAATTTACAGTAGGGATTGCACTCCTGTGAGAAGCTAAGGCTGATCTGACAGGAGGTGGAGCTCAGGCAGTAATGTGAGTGATGGGGGAGTGGCTGTCAATACAGATGGAGCATCTGCTCACTGGCCTGCCGTTCACCTCTTCTTGTGCAGCCAGGTTCCTGACAGGTCAGGGACTGGTAGTGTCCCCAGCCCAGGGGGTTGGGGACTCCAGTTTTAGAGAGTTTAAGCCCTTAAACATTAGCCCCTTCAGGCTGAGTATACCAGAGAAGACCTGCATTTTTGTGTGATTTTTCAGATAGAGAAAACACTGAGGAAAGTGTGACTTCCTATAATTTACTGAATAATTGATTTGCTGAATCAAAAATAAAAGCTCAAAAAAAATTACAAAAATAAAAGCTATGTTAACTCAGGATCTATATGAAACATTACCCCTAAAATAACCTCATAAAATCTCTGAAAGTCTTGTCATTATTTTCATTATACTTTTTTAAACATATGACAGTATTAGATGAAACACAACAGGAATGAATCTTATATATCTACAAACAATTTAAAAGAAAAGAAAGAGAGGGAGAGAGGGAAGGAAGGGTGAGGAAAGGAGAAGGTAGATAAGGAGGAAAGAGGGAAGACTAAAGTGTGTAAATATTCACAGTTGTAAACTTTTCTAATTCTGGACCCTAACTTGCCAATTCCTAGCTACTTAGCCTCAGGGGTTTAGTATAACTCACTTCCTCTTCCTGGCCTTCAGATTTTAAGCTGGAAAATGAGGAGGATGGCCTAGATCAGTGTTTTTTATTGTTTTCTACTTTGAGATCTCTTTTTAGAATATCAATTAACTCTACAGTTTCCCTCATGGGAGTTGTCCTTTAAATGCTTGTTAGCTTAAAAAAATATTTTACAAGTAACAGTTATACCCATTTGAAAAAAAGTTCATTTATTCATTCAAGAAAGTACTGCATGCACACACATAGCAATAACCTAAAAGATTTTTTGTCCTTATGCAAGAGGCACTTTGGGTGCAAATATGAATTTAGAGGGTTCTTTCCAACAAAGCCATGTATTCGACACCACAGTGAAGATCATGTCCACATACCAAAGGGCATTTTTTTATTGTGGAACTACCCTCACACAATACATAGCACACAGCAGATCAATAATTACTATTTTTAAGTCCATATCTAAGATTCCTTCAAGCTCCCAAATTGTTTACTGCTTTACATTTAAGAAAAAGAATTAAACCTATTACTGAAATAAAAACCAAAACCACAAAATAGCATTTTTAAAATGTTTTTACTAAAATTCTATTCTTAATTATTATTACCTTCAAAGCCAGAAGAGAAAGCAATGATCCACTTTTTCCCTATGTTTTATATATATATTTTTTTAATGAATTCTACTTATAAGACATATTTCCAAAAAAAAATTTTTTTAGTTCAAGAAGTTTTTGTAAATTTCATGTTGGCATTAATGATGTGTGACACACATGGCTAAAGGCATTATCTCTGCCCTTGAGTAGCTTATACAAAAAGAAATATAAAATAATTATGCTAGAGATAAGATTCCTAAGCAGGGAACATCTAATAATGTATTCATTCATTCAATCATTCATTTATTCACACATTCAAATATTCACTGAATATTTGCTGAGTATATGAAAGACATGAATCCAGATGGAGATGGTGAAGCAAGGTAAGTAAGATACAGACCTCCCAGCTCAAGGAAATCCAGCCAGGGTCTCATTAAAAAGCCACAACAACAAAAACTGCTGTGGAATTTTGAATAAAAGGGAAAGCAAGTTTGCCTGGAGCCAGAAGATGTACATCTCACAGACACTGCTATCAATTTAGATGCCTACTGTACATGTGATAAGAGACTACTGGGTTAACTGATTGTAACAGACATAATTTTCTATCTTTCCCTTGAAGTTCTAGATTTATGCCATTAATTTATTATACCCCATTATGTGATTGGAGTGTCCTGAATGTAAAGTTAATCAGTGCTTAATAGGTATGTTTCCTTGTATAGACATTTCGAAAAATGTATTAAATTTTATCTTTCATTAAAGAAAAAGGATGTGCTCCCAGAAGAGCTAGCTACCTATACTTGAAGAACTAGGTACACTTTCCTAGGTACACTGATTTCAGATGTTAAGCACACACATGGTCCCACACACACACGTTCACCAACTTTGGAGCTCGTAGAACTTTTCATATGAAAAACAGTAAGACTAGAAAATAAAAAACAAGATTTGAGAAAGTGCTGTAAGGAAAGATAAAATAAGGTAAACACTGAAAGAAAGCAGGAGAGTTGGAATGCAAGTGCTAAGTGGCTAAAAGTGGGAAAAAACTAACAGTCAAAAAATTGCAAATAAGTTGATAAAAGTAAAAAGGTCTAGAATGGCTTTGATGAACAGGCTAAGGTTCTCAGACAAAAACTTTCTGATAATATAAAACCTTGTTTAAATGGGGGAAATAGTAAAATTAAGTAAAAATTAAGTAGTAAGTAGGAAATTCAAATTAAGTAGTGATATGGGAATCTGACTGGAGAAACCAAAAAGGAAAATGGGGAGTTTTGACTGCTGTTTCAGAAAGAAAATTCTGTAAAGATGACTAAAATTGACCAAAAAAATCTGAGTTTGTCAACTGATTAAAAGTGCTTAGGAAAAGCACTACTTTTAGAAAAATATGTTCTCAGCTATGAACTCTAAACTAAGAAGCTTTCAGAATATTGTTGGAATATGTCTATTTCTTTGCCTAACATTCCCAAACTGCATGTTACATTTCAGTTATAGATCTAGTGATTTAAAATATGGCTAGGAATTATTTCAAATCTTGTTGCATAGGACCTCACCTGTTTCAGAAAAAAATAAAGGATAATTCCTAAATATTGACAACAGTATTGTCCATTACAAAATGTAGATGTTCCAAATATGCTTTTAACCAGAAAAAATGACGTGTATTGACATTTAGTTGACTTAATTTTCACCTACATAAGAACTCAAACATTTCCCTTTGTCTCCTAGTTTGAGAGATTTCCCAAGATATAAATACCGCTGTAGTTGTGTGTGTTAAAAAACTTCTGTCTAAATGACAAGTATCTTTGACCTCCTTAAAAACTAAGTAAACAAGCCCTAGATTTTAACATAACAAAGATTTTCAAATATCTCCTTACTAGGATGTCAGCTATTACCCATGACCTCTGTTGAGATGTTCACAAGAAAGGTCACAGGGCGCCCCACCCCCCTCCTAAAGAAATGGCAGTGGAAAGGGGTGTACATTCATTGCATTATTCACAATCTCTATTGGCATCTACACCATAACACCAAATTGTAATAAACTGTAACTATTATATATATAAACCTACCAAAGATTTCAATTAAAAAGTGAAGTGGAAGAGACAGATACAGAGATTTTTTTAAATAGGATTCAAAAATCTTGTGTCAGAATACTAAACAAATTGCTACTATTAAATCATCTTCTCAAACTTAGTTGCAGTGTTTCAGTGTCAGAACAGTCCCAATGTTTGTGTATGTTCTACCCCATCATGGCACCAGCTTTAGTCTCTTTAATTAGGGTAAAGACATTGCTAGGGAGTAACTGGGCCATAATTAAGAGTTATATTGGAGAAAGATATACTTTATTAGACTTGAATACTTCCCAGATCAAAAACTTCTCCACCAGTAGTAAGACATTTCTAGTGTATCATTTCCTTTGATGTTCTTGGAACCAGAAAGGTCAGATGCTTACAAAGACAAAGATCTTCTCAACAATTTCTGACCACCTTCAAACTTGATAAATATTTCATTCTAATTTAATCAAGACACATGAAAGAGCCACACTAAATTTCTTTATCAATTTACCAGACTATGTAACACAGATTGCCAAACACTGTATTATGTAAAACAAAAGCCAATTTGAATGTATTAAAGTCTAGAGTTTGGGAATAGAAAACTCTCACATTTTTATATAGAAGGTATTTGTGGAACTCCTTGAGAAATAATACATTAGAATAAATCCTTCATGTCTTCATTAAAAAACAATCAAAAGAACTAAGGATAACATAAATGTATGTAAAGAGAGTTTTAAGTTTTTTCTAGGTCACTCACATGAATAGGAAACTGGGTAAAATCACAGCACTATATTATTAATATTCCAGATGTCAGGTTTTGTTTGAACTCCAATTCTCATTCTATTCATCATCTACCCCAAGGAAGCACTACACACATATCACTTTTCTCTAGAGACACACTCAAAACACACACACACACACACACCCTCACATCCAAAAGCAAGAAATAACCAATCTCTAAGACTAGGACTCTCACATCTTCTCTCACATCTAAACTGTAGCCCCATTAAAAATCCTACATAAAATCAGTGACAGATCACTAGTCTCTTAGTGTTTGAAACCCTGGGAAAGAAAGCAGCCAAGGAGTCACTAATTTTGGTGGGAATTCTGGTCTTGAGCACCCACAAGACCATGTGAGTCAAATTAAGCTGGCAATGACACACGCAGTTCCAAGAAAGCAAAAATTCTTATTTTCAATTCCACTTCCCAAGACACATCAGGCCACAGTATTCAGCTGAAACAATTGACATCCACAACAAAGGCAGGCTTTGCAAGCCATTGGAACTTGGGCTTGCAATAGCACTCTGGAACTTCTGTGCTTCCTAGGACGAAAGAAAAGCCAACGATAATTAAAGGGTAAGGTGATCCAGCACCCAAGACCTCAGTAAAAAATGCTAGGTCCTAGGGTAGCTGATTTAGAACAGAGAAGGGATGTCAGGGCTCCCTGCTGTTAGCTACACGAGACCAGTACTAATCAATCAGTATTTTCCTGGACAACATTAAAAAACAAGGTCACCAGTCCCATGCTCCCTTCGCTCACTGCTTTTTGTAAGAAAATGCTTATAGCCACTTCCCATCCGCCTGCGTAGGGCAATGCCAGGACTAAACTTTTAAACCTTGAGGAAGGTGGGAAAGTCAGCCAGCCAGATGCAGGCCTAGGAAAAGTGGAGAGAGAAAGAGTCATGTTTCAAAACAAAGGCTCCACAGGGAGTTCAACGTCAAACCCTCCCCACCTCCCAGCCTTCAAGCCAGCCTTGATTTTTAAGAACAAGAAGTAACATTTACCCAGCTTTTCAGCTTTCACTAAGGGCTTTGCCAATCATGGGAACATTTGCACAACTACTTGCGGGGGGGGGCGGGGGGTGCTATCCTGCCCCTACACACTTACATAGGAAAAGAAAAAAGGCTTAGAACGTAAGTGACTTGCCCAAGGTGCCACAGAAAAACCTAAATTCAATTCCCTCCACCTCCAGGCCAGGACAGCACAAGGCGGGCGCCGTGCGAGGGCCGCGGGGGCCGAAATGACGACGCCTCTGCCCTGAGAGAACCCGGGCTGGGGAGAGAGAAGGGGGCCTCCCGCCCTAACACCCCGGCCCCTACCTTCCTTAACTCCTGGCAGCTTGGACTGGTCGATACTGACTTCAGCCATATTGGGCCGGGGTCCTGGCTGCCCCTCGCCTCTGCTTCCCGGCCAGCGCCCGCACGGAGCGGGCCCCACAGCGCAGCAGCAGCGCCCGACGCGGCGCGAAGTCCGGCCGGCAGCGAGCGCGGTCCGGGAGGAGGAAGTGGGCTGGCCGGGCAAGGGCTGGCGACAAAGGCGGCGGGAGACAGACTCCGGCACGCCAGGCTAGGGGCCCAGCTGCCCGGCCACAGCCACCTGCTCCGCGACCCCAGCCCTGATCGATACCAAATATCCGGAGCCCGGAAATAGACCCGAGCCGTCCAGTACGGAGGGAGAGAGGAGACAGAAAGGCTGCCGGGCCGGCCTGGCGGGGGAGGGGAGCTGCAGGTCTGTAACCGCAATTGCTAGTGGCTGGCGAGCGAGGATCGGCTCCCGCCGCCGCCTCGCTGTTGTCGCCTTTGTGCTCAGTGACGCCTGAGGCTGGGGCCCCGCCGTGCCCCCGCCTCTGGGCCCTGCCTCCCTCCCACGGGAGGATCTCCTGTTTAGGTGTGGGCTTTGTGTCCGAAAGGCCTCAACAAAAAGGCCACACAGGTCACCCAAAATATAATCGTTCCTGTCAGTGGTGTAGGTGCTCTGGGTCTAGGACTGAAATTTCTACACGATGTTTACTGAGTGCCTGCATCTGTCTCAGACACTCTTTTAAAAAGCACCTAGGATTACAGGGGCGATAAAATAAGGGCATAAAATACCTCTAATACAACACACAGAATTAAGAGCAGCTGATGAAATTTTGAGCCAATTTAGAGAAGAGCGTGTTCACAACCAGCTGGAGGAACTGATTCATTGATTCATCAAAACTGCATGCAGGTCTACCAAGTGTGATGTTAGGTAATGGGGGTGATAAAGATGTGTGTCAGACATATCTCTGTTATAGTATTTCACACTTGGGCTATAATTGTGACATTTCTATCTCCCTGAAATAGACAACCTCTCTTCTTTCATCTCCTGGCAACAGAATTCTCCCTCCGTTTGGGAAATTGCCCCTTGCCCCCCACTCCTAAACCTGTGCAGTGGTGGACCTTAGCCCCACCAGCACCAGTCTTCTCCCTTCCACCACCCACCCAAGTTCATGAAAGTGTGGATGTGTGACTAAGACAGGTCAAGAATACTTTCTGGGGCTTGTCACACAAAGAGAGACAGAAAGGTATACTATTTCCTGTGGGGAATGTCTATCTCACTACCAGAGACAGTGAGGGAGATGAAGCGGGCTTGTTCTGATGTTACCACAGCAGCAAACCAGGATATCCCCACAACAGCTGGCATTTTTTCAGTTCCTGGATTCAGGTATGTTAGGTCCGGAGCCAAGAGAGAGAGAGAGAGAGACAGACAGACAGACAAAGCCACATGTGTAGCAAAATGCTGTTTATTTTGGGTATCTGGGTGCAGAGGGGTGGAGGCCAAAGAACCTCCACACTGAGGGAGGGGGAAAGCCTTGGGTTTTATAGAGGATTTCTTAGCAGGGGAGTGAGAACCTGGGCTAGAACAGCCGCTGCAATAAAAATTTTTTTTTTCAAACAACCAATTTCTGGGACCCCTGGATCATTCTCATCCTGTATTGATAAGGGTGGAGAGTAGTTCTGTCCTTATCTGGGGGATAGGAATGCCAGCCTCTGCAGCTGTCTGTTAGATTTTACAACCTCCAGGGAGACCCCTGTGGCTGTTGATTCACAATCCTCGGTTTTCCATTAACCAGGTTCTGTCCCATATATACTTTTCGAGTTCCCACCTGGAACAAACCTAACAGTATCTACCTCAGGCATCCCTGCTACTTATCCTCAGTGTTACTTAAAAGGTAGTAAAAGTTGATTTTCAGTCACTTGCAGGCGAAAGTCCTGGTATGAGAGACCACATGGAGGAGGTTTTAGTTGAACCTAATATTGAAAAGGCAGACTTTAGGCTAGAAAAAATTTAGAAGACTGTCTAGGCCAGAAGACAGCAAACTACAGCCCACAGGCCAAATCTAGTCTGCTGAATTTGAATGGCTGTTTTTTACATGTTAAAATGATTTGATTTTAAATGGATAGATAAATGGGACATATTTTCAATCTTGCCTTTGAAGCCTCAAAATCTATAATATTTATTTTCAGACCCTTTACAGAAAAAGCCTGCCCACCCCTATGCCAGGCAGAGAGGACACTAAGTTAAATGTGAGAATAAGAAGGAGGTACTATTAGAAAGGTAAATTTATAGTGAGGTGTTTTTTTGTTTTGTTTTGTTTGTTTGTTTGTTCATTTGTTTTGTGAGACAAGAGTCTTGCTGTGTCCCCTGACCTGGCTAGAGTGCAGTGGTATCATCATAGCTCACTGCAATCTCAAACTCCTGGGTTCAAGTGATCCTCCTGCCTGAGCCTCCCAAGAAGCTGGAACTACAGGCGCCTGCCAGGACACCCCGCTAATTTTTTCCATTTTTAATAGCGACTGGGTCTCTCTCTTGCTTAGGTTGGTCTTGAATTCCTGGCCTCAAGTGATCCCCTAACCAGGGCTTTCAAGAGGCATGAGCCACCACAGCCAGCCTATGGGGATTTTAATTGTCCTGCCATGTAGTGATTTTTTTAAAAAATGTCCCATGGCCATAGAGAATATTTATAATAATGGTATTTTTTTGTTTCTCTGTCCAAGTCTATTGTTTTCACTTCTGTACCCAGCTGAGCCCTGAGATGTCAGCCCAGGCTGACATCTATGAATGAATCACTAGGGTCCCCTTGCCTTGTGACTGACTTCCTGTTATGTTTGACCAATAGGAAGCACTGGCAGAAGACCAAAAGAAGTGAAGAGAAAAACATCAGGGTATTCTTCTTTCCCTTATGCTAAACCAAAATTATGGCCATAGTTGTATTCCTTTATGACTACAATGCCTATCTAGAGGCCTCTTTTCCATGGCTTTAGCTCTCATGGGTCTCTAATAATACCATTTCTTTCCAGTGCCCCTTCAGGGCTATGGTGGTAACAGCTTTACATTGTTGATAGTTTTTTTAAACCAGGCAATACTTCTGTAAATCGTCTTTTCATCCCATTTTTTTCAGTGAAACCATTTTGACTGTGTTAGGTATTGTTCCGGGTGGGAACCCGAAAAGTATGTGTAGGACAGAATGTAGTTAATGCAAAACTTAGGCTTATAAAACAATAGCCGCAGAAGTCTGGAGAGTCCCCGAACTTTGTAAATCTAACAAACAGCTGCAGCCAGCATTCCTTCCCTCTCCCTCCCTGATAGAGATGAAGGCTCTCCCATCCTAGCTCTCCTGATAAGAACCACTCCAGAACAGAAGGATGGATGTGAGTGGGGCAGGGGCCTCAGGAGTTGGTTATTTGCAAAAGAATTAATTACAAGCAGCTGTTCCGGCCCACTTACTCCCCCCCCCCCCCGCCGGAAAAACCCTCTATAAAACTCAAGGATCTCCCCTTTTCTCTCATGGACCCTTTTTTACCTCCACCCATTTGCACCCAGATGCTCCAAATAAACAATATTTTGCTACGCATGAGGCTTCGTGTGTGTCTCTTTCTCAGCTCCGGACCTAACAGACGTGGCTTCTGTTTCCTGCGTAGACTGTGACTGATACAGTAAGATATGGCAAGAGGTCACTGTTTTGTTTCCCTTAAAAATATCCACATTTCTGCCTCAGATAAAAAATGAAAACATACATTATAGCAATGCCCTATTGTTTAAGGAAAAAGCTGCCTTCAATAGAAAAAGTAGAGAAGAGAAACCAGGAGCCCCGTCCTGTTGCTGGAACAGATGATCTGGAAATGACTCCACACAGTTGAGCTTTCCTTTTCCAACTGAACACCCAGTGTATATTTGTCCCTAAACTAAGTAAGCATTAGCAAACTATTTCCATATTCCATATATATATGCCATATATAGTCCATATATAATATAAATACATAAATTTATAAATATATATTTCGTATATAATATAAATATATATGCCATATATTCCATATATAATATAAACATATAAATTTATAAATTTATATTCCATATATAATATAAATATCTAAATTTATAAATATATATTCCATATGTATTCCATATATATTCCATACATAATATAAATATCTAAATTGATATATATATTCCATATATAATATAAATATATAAATTTATAAATATATATTCCATATATATGAAATATATATTCCATGTATAATATAAATATATAAATTCATAAATATATATTCCATGTATATCCACATATATTCCATATAATATAAATATATAAATTTATAAATATATGTATTCCATATATATTTGATATATAATATAAATACATAAATTTAGAAATATATATTCCATATA
>CM052436.1:60380475-60400393 GCA_028533085.1 Varecia variegata
TTGCTAGATTAATCAGGAATAGAAGAGAAAGGACCAAATGAGCTCAATCAGAAATAAAAAAGAAAATATTACAACTGATACCACAGAAATACAAAATATCATCCATGAATACTTCACAAACCTCTATGCACATAAACTAGAAAACAGAGGAAATGGACAAATTCCTGGAAACACACAACTTCCCAGGACTCAATCAGGAAGAAAAAGAACTCCTGAGCAGAGCAATAATGAGCAGTGATTTCAAGGAATAATAAAAAAATTCCCTTCAGAAATAAAGCCCTGGACCAGATGGATTCATAGCCAAATTCTACCAGACCTACAAATAAGAGCTGGTACCCATACTTCAGAAATTATTCCCTAACATCGAGAAGGAGGAAATCCTCCTCACCTTGTTCTACAAAGCCAGTATCACCTTGATACCAAAGCCAGGAAAGGACAGAACAAAAGAAGAAAACTACAGACTAATATCCCTTATAAACACAGCTGCAAAAATCCTCAATAAAATACCAGCCAACCAAATTCAGCAACATGTCAAAAAAATAATTCACCATGACCAAAGAGGCTTCATCCTAGGGATGCAAAAATTGTTCAGCATACACGAACCAATAAATGTGATTCACCACATAAACAGAAGCAAAAACAAAGACCACAGGATCATCTCAATAAATGCAGAAAAAGCATTTGACAAAATCCAGTGCCCTTTCATGATAAAAACTTTCAACAAACTAGGCATAGAGGGTACATATCTGAAAATTATAAGAGCCATATATGACAAACCCACAGCCAACATCATAATGAGAATGGAAAAAAGTTGGAAGCATTTTACCTAAGAACTGGAACAAGACAAGGGTGCCCACTGTCGCCACTTCTATTCCACATAGTGCTGAAAGTCATAGCCAGAACAATCAGGCAAGAGAAAGAAATAAAGAGTATCCAAATCAGGAAAGAGAAGGTCAAGCTATAACTTCTCAACTGATGATATGATCTTGTATCTAGAAAATCCCAAAGACTCCACCAAGAGGCTCCTGGAATTGATAAATATATTCAGCAAAGTCTAAGGTTATAGAAATCAATGTACAAAAATCAGTAGCATTTCTATATACCAATAACAGTCAAGCCAAGAGTCAAATCAAAGACTCAATACCATTCACAATAAGTACAAAGAAAATAAAATATTCAGGAATATACTTAACCAAGGAGGTGACAGATTTCTACAAGGAAAACTTATGAAATACTGAGGAAAAAAATCACAGACAGGAGGACATAAACAAATGGAAAAACATATCATGCTTATAGATAGGTAGCATCAACTTTGTCAAAATGTCCATACTGCCCAAAGTGATTTACAGATTTAATGAAATCTCCATCAAAATACTAACATCATATTTCAGAGATCTAGAAAAAACTAATTCTATGCTTCATCTTAAACCAAAAAAGAGCCTGAATAACCAAAGAAATCTTAAGCAAAAAGACCAAATCTGGAGGCATCACATTACCAGAATTCAAACTATACTACAAGGCTATAGTAAACAAAACAGCATGGTATTGTTACAAAACTAGAAACATAGACCAACAGGACAGAGAACCCATATGTAAAACCATATTCATACAACCAACTGATCTACAACAAAGCATACAACAACATACACTGGGGAAAAGAAGCCCAATTCAATAAATAGTGCTGGGGAAATTGGAGAGCCACATGAAGAAGAATTAAACAGAACCCCTATCTCATTTCAGTCACAAAAATTAATTCAAGATGGATGAAAGACTTAAATGTAAGGCATGAAACTATAAAAATTCCTGAAGAAAATGTAGGAAAAACGTTTCTAGATATCAGCCTAAGCAAAGAAATTATGACTAAGACCCCAATGGCAATTATACCAACAACAAAAATAAATGGGACTTGATTAAATTAAAAAACCTTCTGTACAACAAAGGAAATAACCAACAGAGAAAAGAGACATCCTACCAAATGGGAGAAAATATTCACAATATATATATATATATATATACACATATATATATCCAATAAAGGGTTAATATCCATAATCCACAAAGAACTCAAATAAATCAGCAAGAAAAAAACGAACCACCCCAATAAAAAGTGGGCAAAAGACATGAACACAAGTTTTTCAAAAGAAGATAGACAAATGGCCAACAAATATGAAAAAGTGCTCATCATCATTAATCATCAGGGAAATGCAAATTAAAATTACAATGAGATATCACCTTACCCCTATTAGAAAAAGGAACGCTTATACACTGTTGGTGGGACTGCATGATGGTACAACCTCTACAGAAAACGATATGAAGATTTCTCAAAGAACTAAAAGTAGACCTAGCATTTGATCCAGGAATCTCACTACTACTGGGTATCTGCCCTAAGGAAGAGAAGTCTCCTTGGGTTAGGTGGAAGGAGGATGTGATGGAGATGTACAAAGGATACAAAATTTCAGTTAGATAGGAGGAATAAGTTCAGAAAATCTATTGTACAACTTGGTTACTATGGCTAATAACAATATATTTTATTCTGAAAAATCACTAATAGTAGATTTTAAGTGTTCTCACCATAAAAATAGTATGTTAGATAATCATATACTAATTAGCTCAATTTAGCTATTCCATAGTATATGCATATTTCAACACATCATGTTGTACACAGTAGATATATAGAATTTTTATGTGTCAATTTTTAAAAATTAATTAGTTAAAAAAAAGTCACTTATCCATGACCATTTTCATTCACTTTGAGGAAAAGTCTGCAAAGACCTTTCATTGAATCTTTCAACTCTCTCTCTCCCTAATAAAATATCTTGCTAATTTCTTGTCATGAGTGCATAACCAAATTGTTCAAATAAAAGTAAATATTTACTAGTGACTGTATTGAATGAATAAATGAAGTTAGAATATTTGTTTCTGAGGTTCTTGGTATACACAGTAATAATACATAGCAATATTACTGTTGCCTTTTATTGAGCATTCATCCCATGCCAGGCACTGTTCTAAGCACTTCACAAATAGTACCTCATATAATTTCCATAGCAGTCCCTCAACAATTACAAAATTATCATAATTTTTTACCTTTTATAGGAAATAAAAAAACTTTTGGAGCTAAAAGTGAAACCCAGATCTGTCCAACACAGAGCCACATACTTAAATCTCTTGCCCACATACCACAAATGGAGAAACACAGAGATGGAAAATGATTGTTCCAATAACAGACATCCCCATTTTAAGGAAAACTTACATATTAACTTTGTACTTTCAAAAGCAATACTGTGGTCACTTAGTCTGTATATCAGTTACGGCATATAAATAGCATCTCCATTTTGTCAATGAAGACATTGTCAAGGTATATTACACTTTACAGTGAGCAGGTGGCTCTAACATTCACTTACATCTTAACTATTTCTCATAATGAGTAAAAAGAAATAGACAGATAATGAGTGCTCTTTGGCAATTCAAACTAATTTGAATAATGACTTTCATACTCTATTAAGCACTTTTTTATTAAGCAGAAAAATTGAACAATTTCATTTTTAACTTTCTCTGACTCTGTTAATTCTAGGTAGAATTCTTATCATATAGTTAAATGAGTGAATAAAAACAACATGCAGAGAAGGAAAGTAAAAGTAGAGGTTCTGGCACTTGAATTTGTTTTTTTCATTTTAAAGCATTCACAATGGCCTAGAAATGTCTGTTCAAATTCTTTGACCTTTTAAAAATTGGATTTTGTCTTTTTATTGTTAAGTTGTAAGGGTTTGTTGTATCTGGATTCTAGTCCCTTATCGGATATTTGATTTGCAAACTTTTTTTTTTTTTTTACCTTCTGTGAGCTGTTTCACTTTCTTGATAGTGTCCTTTGATGTACAAAAGTTTTTATTTGGACAAAGCCAATTTATCTGTTTTATCTTTTGTTTCTTATGTTTTAGTATCATATCTAAGAAACCATTGCTTAATTCAGTCACAAAAATTTATGCCAATGTTTTCATCTAAGAGTTTTACAGTTTAAAATGTTGATCTTTGATCCATTTTGAGTTAAGTTCTATATATGGTATGAGATAGAGTTTCAACTTTATTATTTTGTATGTGAATATTTAGTTGTCCCAGCCCCACTTGTTTAAAAGACTTCTCTCATTGAATTGTTTTGCCATCTTGTCAAAATTGATTGACTACAGATATATGGCTTTTATTTCTGGACTCTCAGTTTCATCACATTGACCAATTTATCCATCCTTATAATACTACAATATTGTCTTGATTAATATTAGAAATGTAGTAGCTTTGGAATTGGAAAGTATGAGACTTTCAACTTTTTCCTTCCTTTGCAAGACTGATTTGACTTTTCTTAATCTTTCGCATTTCCATAAAAATTTTAGGATCAGCTTGTCAATTTCTCCAAAAAAAAAAAGGAAGCTGAAATTTTGACAGTGATTGCATTGAATTTGTAGATCAATTTGGGAAATATTGACATTGTAATAATGATATTAATTCCCAATCTGTGAACACAGGATATCTTTCTAATTATTTAGATCCTTAATTTCTTTCAATGTTGCTTCATAATTTTTAGTGAACAAGTCTTACACTTCTTTTGTTCAATTTACTCCTAAGTATTTTATCATTTTGATGCTACTTAAGTGGAATTGTATTTTTAGTTTCATTTTGATATTGTTCATTGCTACAATATAAAAAGACAATTAATTTTTATATATTGGTCTTATATCTTGTAATGTTGCTGAACTCTTTTTATTAACCTCACAGAATAAATTGAGAGTTGTTTATGTTTTTAAAGAGTTTGTGAAGGATTGGTGCTCATTCTTCTTTAAACTTGTGGTAGAATTCAATAGTTAAGTTGTCTGGTTTTTCTCTGTGAAAAGTTATTTTGAAATACTAATTCAATCTTTTTACTTCTATAGATCTATTTCTTCTTGATTTGGTTTTGATGGTTTGTATCTTTTTAGGAATTTATCCATTTCATACAGGTTTTCTCATTGTTGGCAATTATTTATAGTATACTTTACATTTTTTTTAAATTTCTATAAGTTTGGCAATAATATCCCTAACCCCTGGAATTTGATTATATTTCTTAAATCTGGAAATTAGACACTGTGAGATATTTTGTCACATATTTATTAAGAAAATCCATGAGATATATAGACCTCTCTAGCAGAGTCTAGTAAAGAGTAATAATAATAACATACACACCAATTGTTGAACACCAACCACTACTAACATCCAGATGGGGCTTTTCTACAGTGGGTGGATATAGCAGTGAGAATTTTCAGGCACAGACACACTGTAATGTGGAAATTTAGTCTGCTTTCAAGCAGCAACTTCAATGATGGTTGAAAGCATGGAAGATGCCTAAGCAGAAGTGAGTGAGGGGTTTAGATTCTGGTCCAGTCTGGGGATTTCAAGTCGAGGATCAGAGATACAGGGTGACACTTGTAGCACATAATGCAAAACAAAACATTATTTAGAATCTTAACTAAGGTGGAACCACTGAGCAAGAATTCCTCTGAAATATAAAGTCCCTTGGAACAGCAAGAGAACAAAAACTGGATTCAAAATCTAGGGTCTATTAGGTGATGCAAAATTAAATTAGCAGTGTCTGTGTAAGAAGAAAGATTCCCTAAGCCTAAGGATGTTGCAAACAGCAGGAAGCCAAACTCTGAAACCAGAGGTAGAAACTGTGAAGAAAATGATTTGGGCCCCGGTTTAAAGGGTAGACTTGTTGGTCAATGGGGGCTTTGGGTTACGATAAATGTCCCTATTCTCATCTTCTTTCTTCAGCTACCAGGGTGATGGTAGTTGTAAAAAATAAGAAATCTATCCTTCTATCAAGGATCAGGGTCTCTATCTGTTCTCCTCTACTCTTCTTAGTGGCTTTATATTATCAATTATTCCTTTTATAGCTCTCTCTCTCTCTCTCTCCCTCCAAGATTGTCCCAACTATCATTTAAAAAAAAAAAACTTTTTCTCTCCCATCTTAAAATAAAATGAAAATCAAATACATTTTATTAGACCTCTCGCAAAGTCTCCTACTTACTGTCACCAATCTTGCCATCCCATCAAAGCCAAAATTCCTAAAATATTTTCCTGCTTCCAGGTCTTTCCTACATATTTACTCTTCAACCACGCTTTCACCCTTCCCTCCACAACTCCACCGAAATAGCCCTTTCCAAAAATCTTGTTGCTGCTAAATCCAAGGAACTGTCCTCATTTTTCTGTCCTCATTTTCCGTCCACATTTTCCTGTATATCTTTGCAGAGTCTACATTGTCAACAATACCCTTCCACTCAGAAACTCCCTAGTTTTCTCCTACTTTGCTGGTCACTCTTTTTCGCCTTCTTTTACCATTTCCTCCTTCTCTGATGTTTTAAAGATGAACTTTCTCAGAATTTGATTTTAGATTCTCTTTTATTATCATGCTTCAAACTATGCCTAGGAGATAGGTGGCTTTAATTACTGTCTGCATGTCAGTGTCTCCAAAAGTTACACCTCTCTCCTCACCTTTCTTTTGAGTATCACACCTGTGTATCCAAAGAAAGACATTTTCCCACCTGGATTTCATATAAGCTTCTCAACTATGTCCAAAACTGAACTACTCATATTTACCTTTTTTTACTTCTCTGTTAGTATTCACTAACTAAGAAAATGGTATGGCCATTTACCCAGTAATTCATTCAAGAAACTCCTTCTTTCTTGCCTCTCCTTTTCCAATCAATCACAAAGTTTGCAATTAAACCTCCTAAATATTTCTCAAAACCTTTCATTTCCTTCTATCTTTCTTACCAGCTCCCTAGACCAAAAGATGTCAACTTACACCCGCACTTATGAACTACACTCATTGACAAGTCTTCTCATACCCACTGTTTCTTCTCTTCAATCAATTTTCCAAAAAGCTATTAAAGTAATCCTTTGGAAATGCAAATATCTGTGTGCAATAAATATCCTGCTTAAAACCTTTCAAGTGTATTCCATCACCCTTACGATAAATCTTTAAAGTCATAACATGGTCTAGAAGGTCCTTCATTACCTGCCTCCACCTAACTCTCAGTGTCAAACAGATCTATATTCTTCTTAACCATAGTCAGCTACAATGACCTTCTATCAGTTCTTCAAAAAGGTCAAGCTACTTTCTGCCACAAGTACTTTGCAGCTGGAGGGAGGCATACTCCCATCACCCCACTTACACACACACACACACACACTCCATTTTAATCCTCAAAGTTGTTACTTCTTCAGCAAAATCTCCTCTGATTTATCCAGACTAAGTGGGTCATCCTGTCATAGCCTCTCAGTGCACTGTACATTTCCTGAATAGCTCCTGTCTCAACTCTAAATCAATTATATACGTTTCTTGTGCTATGTCTGTCCCCATTGCACTATAAGAGTCAATATGTCACCTTGTATATTTGCCTTCTTCATAACTGTATCTGTCTTTAGCAACCAGAATTCCCAGCCTATAATGGCGCTCCCCACACAGAAATAACTAACTACTAAATAAATGAATGAATAAATAGTGTTAAGAATCCATTTGTGGTTCTGTTTGTGCTTTGGTGTCTTCTATTAGTTTACCTAATTCAGACCCCACCTGCTAGAGGGAAGGAGTCTTATGACTATTCTAGACCCAGAATAGAGCCACCCCAAGGAAAGTGAAAGAATGAATGTCTTCAAAACTAGGCAGGAGTAAGAATTTCAAATTCAGAGTCTCAGTGCCTGGAGGAAGAGAGCAAGAGAAAGAAAAGGCAGACATAAATATGCTTGTTTTTCTCCTAAGTGGAGGAAATGGCCGGCATTGAGCAAGTGAAGTGGAGGGGAAGCAAACATGACTTTGGTGATTTGACAGGCAAATTAATGAAAAATATGTGAACATCTTAATGTGTTCATTGATCAGGCAATAAACTAATGATGCTTGCTGTGTTTGAGAAACAATGACAATATCTGTGAGGAGGAACAGTATTGAAGCTGAGAGACGTCAAGAAGGAAACTGGCAAGCCTCCTGCAGATTCACTTAGGGTCTAAAGTCAAGGCTCTTTCCAGAGGAACTTTGGTACAAAAAGCATTTTTTTTAGTGAGAATCTATTCAAATGAATAGCCTTCCTATAAATTCTGTGACTTTCCTTCTTTCATGTGCCTTTTGGATTTGGACTGCAGATTAACCTAAAGGCTTTGTCCCTTAGAAACATCTGACTTACAGAGTAATACATCTGTCCTTGGCTACTTTCCTGGCCTTATTCTTATTAGGAACTAATCTCTGATGTCTTGTTTGCTCTTCCCTGGCCCTGACTTCAGCTTTATCTTTTCTTTTATTCTGATATGTGGTTCAGACTTTGCCTCAATGTGCAGTGCAGATAGGAGAATGCTTTGAAGACATCATTCATTTGTTCACACAACTCCCCTTGTCTAGAAGATCTTTATGCTTCATTCAGCCTACCTGAAAGACTCATTACTTTAAAAATCAGATCATATTTTCCAGTAAAGAATTCCTTGATCCTCTCCTTAGGACAAAATTAATTGCTTCTTCTTTTATATACTTGGAGCATAATATAATGTGTTATTTTACCTGTTATATTTGTTAGTAATTAAGTCAAAGCCTGAGTATCCTTCTAAATTCTGAGTTGCTTGAGGACAAGTATGTAATTCCTAATTTTTCAGTGTCTACATACCTTCTAGCCTGTACTAAAGATTAAAGGAGAACCTAGATATAAAATATTTAGCATAGCACCTGGCACATAAATGTTGGTTAAAGTGAGCAATTATTCCATCACTGATTATCCTAATTTAAATTATCTCTATTTACTAAGCAAATTAATTTTAAGAAAACCTTATTTATTATCATATTTCACTTAAATATTTACATTGGCATCCATCAGGTTAACTGTTCTTTGCTCACCTACTTTAAAAAATAAATAACACTTTCTACCTATTTCATATAACATTGGGACTTCCAAGCACTGGGTTTCAGTCTCACATGGAGGATGTTGAGGTTAATTATATCTGAGATCTTTTCCCTTTGAACATTCTATGGCAAGAGTCTAATGAATACTCTCTTATCACCTATTGTTCTCTAGTTGTAGCATGTATATTCATCTTTTTATTTTTTAAGAAAATTGATAATTCAAGATTTTTATACATTTAACACCTAACATAATAGCTAGCACAATAATAAGCATGCAGTAGCCTTGTGAAAAATTCATGAATTGATTACAAAAACAGTCATGTTTTGCTTAACATGGTATGGTTATTGTTCTTCCTCCATAAATCTATTTTTTGTATGCATTCCATTTTATTACTGTTCTAAGGTGAGCAGATATATGCAAACCTATCCAAAGGCCAAGGGAATAGAGAGGCTGAAGAAAGAGGTTGACAAATCCAGTTTCTCAGGAAGAAACATTTAATAAGGACTTGTCAACAAAAGCCATGTCCCAGACAGTTGTGAGGCAGTGAATCCCTGCACTGCTACCTCCCAGACCCACGGCTTATATACTATAAGAAAAGGCTGAAAGCACCCTTTACAAGTCAACAAAGGGGCGTAAAGTAAGAACTGTAGTAAGGGCCTAAAACTCTGTGAAGGCACAGGCCTACTTTATATTACTCAGGCACTGTGCCCTGTTTGCTTCTCTATAATTGCTGTTCTGGAGTCACATAGCTGGTGGTCATAAATATTCTTGCCTTTCTCCATAGATAACATCACCTTTTTGAAACCCAAAGCTAGTTTCTGAGGTATCTTCCAGGCCCCACATTCCAGTAGATTGGCTGACCCACCCAGACCAGCAGCCCATACCAAGAAACTGACTCAACTGGAATTGTGACCCCAACCCAGAAACTGACTCAACACAAGAAAATGATTTCTACACCCCTATAATTTTTCCCTAAACCTAACTTATTAGCAAACTCAATTGCCTAAAACTCAAAGGCCTACCAAACTATCTTTATAAACCCCATCTCCCAAATTCTCAGAGAGGTAGATTTGAGAAATTCCTCCCATATCCCTGCCTAGTGCTCTGTGGAATTTTTTTTTTTCTTTTCTTTTCTTTTCTTTTCTTTTCTTTTTTTTTTTCTTTTTTTTTTTTTTTTTGAGACAGAGTCTCACTCTGTTGCCCAGGCTAGAGTGCTGTGGCATCTGCCTAGCTCACAGCAACCTCAAACTCCTGGGTTCAAGGGATCCTCTTGCTTCAATCTCCCAAGTAGCTGGGACTATAGGCACATGCCACCATGCCCGGCTAAGTTTTTCTATTTTTAGTAGAGACAGGGTTTCACTTTTGCTCAGGCTGGTCTCAAATTTCTGAGCTCAAGTGATCCTCTTGCCGCCTCGGCCTCCCAGAGTGCTAGGATTACAGGCATGAGCGACCCTGCCCAGCAATGCTCTCTGGAATTAAACCCTTTCTCCATTGCAACTCTGACTGCCTCAGTGTACTGGCTCTTCTCTGTGTATCAGGCAATACAACCCAGTTGGATAGCAACAAAGGTAAGTATGCTGTATAGAGTGGCCTTCCAGGAAAAGACAAGGATGCTATGTGTGTCATAGCCACCAGTAATTTATAGGATAACATCAAGGTTGTCTGTACCTAAAGGCAGAATTTATAAGTATGTGCTCTTACACAAGAAACAGTAGATAAAGAGGCACTCCCAGAACTGGAGTTAATCAGAAGTCAACATAGTAGATCATCATCGAAGAGGAAGTTGCTTTAGCCTCCACAATCACTTTCTTTTCTTTCATTTATAGAAGTGACTTATTGTCCTAACCACAATATGTCACCTTCCTCCTTGACTAACCGAGCCTGGAGCCTGTTCCTCTTTAGGTGGATTCCAGCCCTCTTTCTGGGTAGCCAAAAAGATTCAAGAATTTACATAAGCTTTAGTCAAGCCAAGAGAATTTGTTTCATTCTAGCTTATGGCCTAAGGATTTGAATGAAAAACAATAGAGAAGTTCAAACATCCTTGGCTTTGCAAAATGCTGTTTTAATCAGTCCTAGCTGATTCATAATACTACTACCTTGCCTTCGACAAATTTTACTTTGTTTTTCACTACAATATTGTTCAAGGCTTCACTGTGGAAACCTTTTAAAGTCATCAATCCTTTGAGGTTAGATATTGTACAATTCAGATTTGTTTTATTAACTAAATTTTTGGTAATATTAATGCATCCACAGAAACCCTGTTCAAAGAGCAGTCCTTTAAGAAGATGCCATTATCAAAATGAGATTTGTTCTTCTGACAGAAATCATTAGATGGAGTCAATATTTATGGAGCTTTTATCCTGACTTGTATAATTTGTAACTACTGCCTGGGTATGACTGTTCAGCTCAGCTGTTCATTAAGTCCATTAACTACTGCAACAAGATGAACTGAGATTTATGGGCACTAATGGGAGCTTCGCTAAGAGGCAGGATTTGAGAGGAATGGATTCTCTGGAAGGTGGAGGATGGAGAAACTCTTGGGACTTACAAAATGATGCCTCAAAGTATGGCACTTTTGGTACGCTGAGTGCTTTGAACTAAAAGAGAACCAAGGTCTCTCCGACCTTCTCCGGAACCCTCCCCCTCATCTCTCACTCCTCTTTCCCTGCCAAAGTATGCAGGGAGGGGCTTTCTTCGAAGTTCTCTTATCTGACTAAAGGAAGTTCCTTCAGAAGCAATGCAAAGGTCCACACCAGCTATTTTTCTGTGGACTGCCACCCGAAAAACTTTATCCACGTAACAAGAAAGCATGTGTTCCTCATGTGTTTCTTCCCCTCAACTCTTCTCCTCAGCTTCAACCATCTGGCCTTTTCTTGGAGTCTCATACTTTGTGGGACTCCTGTGCATATGCCTATAATAAATTTGTGTGCCTTTTCTTTTGTTAATCTGTCTACGGTCAGTTTATTCCAGAGACGCAAATTATCAAACCTTCCAAGGGTGGAAGGCGAGTTTCCTTCACCTCTACAAAACAATCAATTTTGTTGGCTGTTGAAGTTCAGCTCCACGCGTAGCTTTGGTATGAGACAGCTCTATCAGGCATCCCTCACATCCTTTGAACAAATATTCCCTCTGGGAAGGAAGAATTTAAGATAGGAATTTGGGGAGTAGTATTTAGAAACACATTCCCTTTTTAAAATAAATCTCATAGTTAATTCACAAGTATCTGTTTATCCCCAACCATGCGACCATCAGTGAGCTTAGTGCTACCAGGTTTAAAATCATTCAAGAAGCTGTGTTTGATGTTGGAAAGAGCCCATCACTAGGATTCAGAATGCCTAAATTCAATCTATGATGTAATACACATTAATGTTATGAGGTTTGATGAGTCCTGAGTTTCTAAAAATCTTCTTCCTCTTCCAAAGCTCTTCCTAGTATTTTAGGTTGACAGTACAATAAGCTATGTCTATGGAGTACTATATATATGGTACTCCATATATAAGCTATGTCTATGGAGTACCATATATATGGTACTCCATATATATGTCATATATATATGTCTATGGAGTACCATATATATGATTTTGACCTATGCTCATGCCATTTGGGGTTATAGTTTGTGACCAGTTATAGAACAGGATAAGGCACACTTATTTAGGTCCAGGTTGGTACCAGAATCTTCACTGGGGAAAGATATATTGTAGAAGAGACATTTGGCTGATGATTTTAAAAGGAAATCTAATAGAGTTCCCTAATGTAGCTTTTATCCAGTGAAAGACAGGGCTTTGGAAAATAAATAGCTGGCTTCCTTGACCTTGATTGGAACAATTTTGGGACAAGTTGTTCACTATCATCCCAAGTTCCCTAATGTGATTATGCTTCAGTTGCCCATAGAGGTAACTTGCTAGTTAATATATTCTACTGCCATTTTTTCTTATCCCAGGTAGACTTCTCCACTCCCTATCATTCTCTCCTGGTATTTCCTCCCAAATAAAATACTTCTATTTAGACCTTTGTCTCATGGTGTGCTTCTGCAGAAAGCAAATTTAGACATCTTTAATACAATGTGAATGCAATATTTGCATATCTTTTTTAATGTCAAAACTCTATTGTACAGAAACTCACCAAACACTGGATATTTTGATATTGTTTCTCCTTTCTCTCACTTACAATATAAGATGTAGAAAGACTACATCTTCAAAGACATAAAAGCACAAGTAAATTTCAGAAATACATTTCACTGGCCCACTGATTTCATCATTTATTAATAAGGCATAATGATGATTGAACCCTAGCACATTTTACAATTTGAAAATAATTTATTTTATTAGTTTGTATCTATCCTTGTTTTATCCCCTCATCCCCAAATTTAAGTCAAACATACAACAGCAACCAGATTCCATGTTAGTTTCAGAAATTGCCTAAAGCAGCATAGAGACATTGATAATGGTACGGAAGACCTGCCTTGGGGTTCTTAATCTGCTCCAACATTAAGTAGTCTCCTCTGTTAAGGAGGAGAAAGGGAAGAAGGAGAAATTTTAATTTTGGGGTTGTTAAAGATTTTCTCATTAACTAATTCTTTGCAGAAGCCTTGATTCACCTCTGACAGACCTTTTTTCTCAGCACATGAGAGATAGGTTACTGGCAGGAAAGAGAGTACAGCACATGTAACCAAATGAAAGAAAGATTCATGGGAATTACGTGAAAAGAAAGAATCAGCAATATTCACTCCCCAGTTTAATTAGCTAATGAATGCCTGCACAGGCTCTGAGTTATTTTATTGATGCAGAGCCCTGTTCCGACCACTCTGTGTGAATGCAGAATCATATATTCTTGGAACTGGAGTGCACTTTGAATCTTTAGGTTGACATTGAAGATTCTCCATGATCTAGCCTCAACTCATCTATACAATCTCTGTACCAGCCACATATGCCCTCTATATTCTAATATATTACATCTTAGCTTGAGTTCTTTAGTAAAAAAAAAAAAAAAAAAAACCTGAAGCAAAATTATATGCTAATGCTTTATTGAAAGGTATAAAGGAGTATAAGAGCAATAAAAAAGTGAGGCATGGATGGAGGGAAAGCAAATATAATGTGCTGGCCACAGTCTCACATAAAAACAGCCAATTGCTGAGTCCTGCAGGATAAATATGGACTGGCCACAAGGGATCCTTGTACCTAAGAACAGTCCATGATGGGTAAGAAGTACAAGGAATTCTCTGTTGCCTCCATCTCATCTTTTGTATCTCATTGGTCTGCCCCATGGAGTGTTAACTTTCCTACACTTTTAGGCTGCACTATTCTCCTCCCTACTTCGGCCATCCATTAGAGAATCTGGAACCTTTTCAACTTCATTCCACCAATAAGCTGAGCCATGTGAATATGTCCCAAGTGGCAGGGCAGCTTGTACTACAATACAGAAGCCTCTCTTGTTCAGGGCCACATTCAAAATGTGCAGCCTGTAAGCCACTCAATTAAAGGTTCAAAGTAGTATGACCAGTTGCTGTAAATATTACCTGAAAAATTCAAAGGAGCCCTCATGCAAGAGGCAACATCATATGTATTACTTTAAATCAGGGTTCTCAATCTTTGCACTATTGAGATTTAGGGTTGGATAATTCTTCATTTGAAGGGGCTGTCCTGTGCATTGTAGGATGTTTTGTTGCCTCTCTGAGCTCTACTCACTTGATTCCAACCCCCTCCCTGATGTTTTATAGTCAAAAATGTTTTCAGACATTGCCAAATGTCTCTATGGACAAAATCATCACTGGCTGAAAACTATTGCTTTAGAGGGAATGACTCAATATACCCCAGATCTTTATCCCTGAATCTTCACAGAGTTTATTTCTACTTTCTGACCTATATGTATCTTACTAGGATATTGACAGGATATTCCACCTCTTGCTTATGAGACAAATCATAATGATGTTATCAATAGAGTAGACCAATGTGATATTCTGCAGAATGTGAAAATGATCAACACAGTCAAGATATCTGAGGACTATATTATAAAAGAGACTAGGACACTAAATATAGCCTAGTAAAGGAAAACTATATTTGATACTCCATACCAAAGGTATTACTAATTTAATAATAGCACACCAAATGCCAGTGGCTGTGTTAACGTGTTTTAGTGAAGATAATACATCTGCTATTGAGAATCAGTTCTCAATGGGTGTCTCATGTTTCTGCATATCTTATGAGGAGAGTCACTGAGATTCTCAACGATTTCAGTGCCTTCCTCATATGCTTATTCATTATTACCTTAGTGAGTTAGTATCCTTTGAGCTTTAGATGATAGTTCTCAGGTGTTGCATAATTAATCCATTCTAACATTTCTACTTTCTTTAGCCTTCTGACAAATTCCTCAGGTATGTACGATGAAAGTTTTGACATGTGCAATTCATTTAGTGTAAGCCATCACCATTGCCAGGCTTCAGGAAATCATAATAGCAAATTCTTAGGCTTCTGCTTCCGTATTCAGGTTGTATTAAAACTTGATTATTGGTATCAGCCCTAGAGACAATGGAGAATGAGAATCATGGATCCTGAGGACACCAACAGTTATATTGCAAGTCATCTGCTTTGATCGAGGTTATTACATGGTTATTACATATTTTTAAAATTTCAAGATATTAAGGGGTACACACATTTTAAGTTACATGAATCACTTTTGTAATGCTTAAGTTCCAGCTATAGGTGTGGACATAACCCAAATAGTGTTCATTGTACCCATAAGGTAGGTTTTTGTCCTTCCCCTCCTTCCTATTTTCCCTTGGTTGATTTCCATTGAGTTTTACTTCCCTCAGTGCACATGAGGGCTCATAGTTTACTTCCAATTTAATAGTGAGTACATGTGGTGTTTTTTTTCCTATTCTTGAGATACTACACTGAGAAGAATGGTCTCCAGTTTCATCATGATTGTTGCAAAGGTATTAATTCATCTTTTTTATGGCTGAGTAGTACTCCATAGTATACACATACCACATTTTATTAATCCACTCATGAATTGATGGGCACTTGGGTTGATTCCACATCTTTGCAATTGTGAATTGTGCTGCAATAAACTTTCAAGTACAGGTGTCTTTTTGATGAAAAGTCTTCTTTTCCTTTGGGTAGATACCCAATAGTGGGATTGCTGGAACAAGTGGTAGGTCTACTTTTAGTTCTTTGAGGAAACTCCATACAGTTTTCCACAGGGTTTGTACTAACATGTAGTCCCACCAACAGTGTATAAGCATTCCTTTGTCTCTGCCTCCATGCCAGCATCTATTGTTTTGGACTTTTTAATAAAAGCCATTCTAACTAGAGTAAGGTGCTATCTCATTGTGGTTTTAATACTAATATGCATTTCCCTGATGATTAGTGATATTGAGCATTTTTTCATATATATATTGGTCATTTTTTTTTTCTTCTTTGAGAAGCTTCTGTTCAGGTCTTTGGCCCACTTTTTTAATAGGGTTGTTTGTTTTTTTTTCTTGCTGATTTGGGTGAGTTCTTTATAAATTCTGGATATTAGCCCTTTATTGGATGTATAGCTTAAGAATATTTTCTCCCATTCTGTAGGCTATTTGCTCTGTTGATTTTTTTCTTAGTTGTGCAGAAGCTTTTTAGTTTAATCAAATCCCATTTTGTACTTTTTGTTGTTGCCATGATTGCTATTGGGGTCTTAGTCATAAATGCTTTGCTTGAGCCAATATCTAGAAGAGTTTTTGCTATATTTTCCTCTAGAATTCTTATGTTTTCATGCCTCAGATTTAAGTCTTTTATCCATCTTGAATTAATTTTCATGAGTGGTGAGAGGTAGGAGTCCTGTTCCATTTTTCTGCATGTGGATCTCCAGTTTTCTCAGCAGCATTTATTAAATAGGGCTTCTTTTCCCCAGTTTATATTGTGTGCTTTGTCAAAGATCAGTTGGTTGTAGGTAAATGGTTTTACATCTGGGTTCTCTGGTCTGTTCTATTGGTTGACGTCTCTATTTGTACCAATACCATGCTGTTTTGGTTACTAAAGCCTTGTAGTATAGTTTGAATTCTGGTAATGTGATAGATCCAGGTTTGTTCTTTTTGCTTAAGATTGCTTTGGCTATTAGGGCTCTTTCTGCTTCTAAACAAGGTGTAGAATTATTTTTCCTAGATGTGTGAAGTATGACATTGGTAATTTGATGGGGATTGCATTGAATTTGTAAATCTCTTTGAGTAGTATGGACATTTTATCAATGCTGATTCTACCTATTTATGAGTATGATATACTTTTACATTTGTTTGTGTCTTTTGTAATTTCTTCCCTCAGAGTTTTGTAGTTCCTTTGTACAGAGCCTTCATTTTCTTGGTTATGTATATTCCTAGGTATTTTATTTCCTTTGTAGCTATTGTGAATGGTATTGAGTCTTTGATTTGGCTCTCGGCTTGACTCTTATTGGTATATAGCAATGCTACTATTTATGTACATTGATTTTGTATTCTGAGACTTGTTGAATTTATTTATCAATTCCAGGTGACTCTTGGTTGAATCTTTGGGTTTTTCTAGATAGAAGATTATATCATCAGCCAAGAGCCATAGTTTGACCTCCTCTTCCCTGATTTCTATACCAGTTATTTCTTTCTCTTGCCTGATTGCTCTGGCTAGGACTTCCAGCACTGTGTTGAATAGAAGTGTTAACAGTGTGCATCATTGTGTTGTCCCAGTTCTTAGGTTAAATAGTTTCAACTTTTCCCCATTTGGTATGATGTTGGCTGTGGGTTTGTCATATATGGCTTTTATAATTCTGAGAAATATTCCTTCTATGCCTAGTTTGTTGAGCATTTTTATCACAAAAGTGTTCTGGATTTTGTCAAATGCTTTTTCTGCATCTGTTGAGATGATCATATGATATTTGTTTTTGCTTTTGTTTATGTGGTGAATCACATTTATTGATTTACGTATGTAGAACCATCCTTGTATCCCTGGGATGTAACCCACTTGGTCGTGGTGGATTTTGTGGGGTTTTTTTGATGTACTCTTGGACACTACATAAATCTCTATGCATATAAACTAGAGAACATAGAGGAAATGGACAAGTTCGTGGAAACAGACAACCTCTCAAGACTAAAGGAGACATAAATAGAACTCCTGAACAGACCAATAACGAATAGTGAGATTGAAACAGTCATTAAAAACCTCTCTCCATCCTCAAGAAAAAGCCCTGGACAAGATGGATTCACAGCTGAATTCTGTCAGACCTACAAAGAAGAGGTGATCCCATAATATGGAAATTATTCCATAATACTGAGGAGGGAATAACCTCCAATCCATTCTATGAAGTAAGTATCACCTTGGTACCAAAGCCAGGAAAGAACACAACAAAAAAGAGAATTACAGACCAACATCCTTTATAAATATAGATGCAAAAATCCTTAATAAGCCACATTTAACAATAACAAGTGTCAAACCACTTTTTAAAGTGTTTGTAACATTTCACACTCACAGTAGTTAGTGTGAGAGTTCTAGTTCCTTCAGTTGTTGAAAAGACAATCCTTTTCCCATTGAATTACTTTGTAATCTTTATGAATAAATCAATTAAGTGTATGTATATGTAAGTTTCTTTCTTATTCTCTATTTTATTCCACTGAATTATTTCCTTATGCCAATACTACAGTCTTGGTTACTGTAGTTTTGTAATGAGACTTGAAAACAAGTAGTGTAAGTTCACTAATTTTGTTATTTTTCAAAACTGTTTTGGGCATTCTAGTGTTTGCATTTCTATGTTAAATTTCAAATCAGCTTGTCAGTTTCTTTTTATTTTGAGACAGAATCTCACTCTGTTGCCCAGGCGAGAGTGCCTTGGCATCAGCCTAGCTCACAGCAACCTCAAACTCCTGGGCTCAAGAAATCCTCCTGCCTCAGCCTCCCAAGTAGCTGGGACTACAGGCAAGTGCCACCTTGCCTGGCTAATTTTTCTATATATAATTTAGCTGTCCATGTAATTTCTTTCTATTTTTAGTAGAGACAGGGTCTTGCTCTTGCTCAGGCTGGTCTTGAACTCCTGAGCTCAAACAATCCGCCTGCCTTGGCCTCCCAGAGTGTCAGGATTACAGGCGTGAGCCACCGCGCCCGGCCAGCTTGTCAGTTTCTAAAAATAGCTTGTTGAAATTTTAAGTGGAATTGCATTGTACCTTAATTTTGAGAAAATTTACTTCTTAAAAATATTGTGTCTTGCTATCTATGAAGACAAAATGATTTGGCACTTAGTATTGTCTTCAATTTCTATGAGCAATATTGTGGAGTGTTCAGACTAGAAGTCTTAAATATATTTATTAAATTTATTCCTAAGAATTGTTTGTATTTTGATGCCAAATTAAATGGATTTCTAAAATTTTATTTTCTGATTATTTGCTGACAATATATAGAACTAGAATTGATTTAAATTTATTATTTTTTAGTAGTTGCTTTGTAGATTCTTATGGTATTTATTTAGGCAGTCATCATATATAAATAAATCTTTGCTTCTTTTCCAATGTGTGTGTACTTTATTTTCTTTTTTTCTTATTTCACTTATTTCTTATTGAATATTACATAGTAAAATATTCAATATAAATTGAGAGAGTTGATATCCTTCCTTTGTTCTCAGTTTCAGGAGAAAATCACGCAATAATTGACCAGTAAGTATTATGCTAACTGTATATTTTCCATAGATGCCTCTTATGATATTGAGGAAGTTTCCTTCTATTACTTATCTGCTGAGAATTTGTTTGTTTGTGTTTTATGGATTGGTGTTGCATTTTTGTCAAAAGTATTTTTGGTACCTATGGAGATGATGATTATGTTGAATTACATTGACTGATTTTTGAATGCTAAAGTAACATTGCATTCCTTGAAGCAATCCCACTTGGTATTTAGATGTCACTCCTTTTATATATTTCTAGATTTGATTTGGTAACATTTTTTTAAGGAGTTTTAAATCTATATTCATGATAATATTAGCCTACATTGCTATTTTCATATTTTATCTTTGTTGGGTTTTATGTTCAG